>JACCIC010000001.1:4260000-4860000 GCA_018907035.1 Sycobia sp. Sy_11
GCTCCCACCTCCAAATTCTACTCTATTAACAACATATTAAATATGTACGCTAACTGTATTTATTTATTGTAATCCTATATTTTAGTCCTACATACATTGCATGAATCTTGCTGCATCATGGTTTCGAGAGTATTTACTATTAATTTGAATTTAACCCGAAATCGATGACTAATTTTTGAGAAGCACACAAAACAACAGTTTTATCAGAATTCTTGGTATCATAGATTAAGTTCGAAAAGTATGTATCGGTTTCTATAAAAAGACTGTCCAGTTTATTAAAAAAAAATTAGGTTAATTCCGGATCGAAAGAGATACTTCAACTTGGAAAGGCTATAAAGTTCCATATAAAAGAATTATCCATATAAATAAAATTATAAATTTTAAAAGGGTTGAACACGCATAAAATAGAATAAAATTATCATTTATTTACTACAGTATCAATATGGAATTTATTCTAAGATTAAACCTAATATATATATATATATATATATATATATATATATATATATATATATTTCTAATTGTAATTTACGTGACAAGTAGATCTTAGTATTAACGATAGATTTGTGTTACATATACCTCAAGAACTGCTATATCAGAAGCTGTACGGATTCGCCTACCTGTCTGAGGATCGATTCGTCTGTAATCTCTAGGTATGTATATAGAAAGTACTTGAATTTTTAATTGGAATTGCAGGAGAATGGCGCCAGCAACAACGCCAACGTATTTAGTTTTGAAAGAATTAGTTTCATCATCGACGAAGCAATTGGCAGCTGAGGCTGCATATTTAGGATGAATGATACCGGCACCGCAAAAATTGTATCCAGACTCATTTTGCACGGATAATTGATAATCAATTAGTAATGGGGTTGCATAATCTCCACCAATAATTCTTTTCACTGATCGACTAGTAACTGTAAAGTTAATTTTTTGTTTATGATCGATACAATTTAATGAATAAAAATTTAATAATCGAGAATTTCAAAAGATTCTAAGAGTCAAGTACAATTATTTCAATAATAAGTTGTGATAATTTAATGAAAAAATTTTCATCAAAGTCTCAGCATTGATATTCGGCTGAGAACGCCACCGAATCACCGCGCTGCATTCGGAGCATACTTTTTTGGAGAAGAAAATCGTCTTTCCCCGTGTCAAGCGTTGGCTCCAGCATGACACATTTCGGCAATTTGGTACCTGCACATACCTGCAAGCATCTATATACGTAGGTAAGCACGTCGCTGATTCAAAGTATATTCTATATTCGTGGAACAATTACTTAATTCCTTGGTCCAAATATGCGAGGAAAGAGAATATTCGAGAAATTTTATAGGTACAAACATTTAGCTTATGTGTTCAATATGGTTATTCGAAATCGAATTTACTGACCTTTTTTGGCTGTAAGAGTTATACCCAAAATAATAATACCGAATGCAATAAAGTGCTTCATACTGCAAGAGATCATTTCAAACTGAATATGTAATAGTGTTTTCATCGAAATTTATTTAATAATACATTAAACCGTTGTTTATTTTATATGTGATAGATGACCTTATAGAAAAGTATTCGCGTCAGAAAATTTAGAGTAGTATTCTGGATAACAGATCATTAGTGACGTGACTTAGCCAGTATATTTTGTGTGAAATATACAAGGTCACGTGCCAATTAAAAAATTTATTTTTATATTATCTATATCAATAACGTTTCTACAAAACGTGAATATTTTCATATAAAATTTATTACGTTTTAGTAACAGTTTACACGTAGTTGTAGTTGTACATACTATTTATTATTAACTGTTTTATCTTGTATATCGTATTTAAACTGAAAGGGTAATGCTCTGTAGAAGATAAACATTTTGCGTCTAAAATTATTACGTAAATTACTTTTGTCTACTCTAGACTTTCTTTAAATTACTTTATTGTATTTTTTTCAACGATTTTTTCGAAAATTATCCATGCACAACTGACTGAATATCAAAGATCTAACAATTTGTTTGATTCTTGATTCTTGATTTGTTTGATCTAACAATTGTTTGAAAAAGTAGGGTGATCTCGCTTAGATGCACGATATTTTTAAAACACTCTGATTTTCTGTTATATTATTCACTTACATATATACGATAATTGCTTGGTCATAGGCCAATCCGTAAACATAAGAACTCTGAACGAAAAAAAAGATGTCGTTCGTGATTATAACTTAGGTCATAACTAAAATATTATATCAGGCTATTTTATGGTCGGCCTGATCATATCGGCAAGTCGACTGCTGACTATATTTCGACTTTCTGATTTTAGTAAAGCTTCTGATACTAACTTTTCTGTACAATAATACAGATACAACAACAATAACTTCCTTCATTTCAAGGTGTCTCCATATGAAGATAGCCTGGGGATGAAGCGGATGGAAGCGGTATCAAAATCATCGAGAGTGGTTTCTGATTAGGCTAGGAGCAACGTCCGTGCTATTTGTGTTTTCTATTTTATAAGTTTAATTGTTTATGCACTGATTTTATCATAGCAGAATCACCTAAACAATATTAAATATTATATCTATGTAATATGGGAAAACGAAAGGTATACGTAGACTCATCTGTAGATCATTCGCATACATTAGTCCGTGTATAGCAAAGAGAACAGCATAAATACTGTAATTTGCTCGAATAACATATGCATAGACAGATTGGTGAAACTAACTGATTCTGACTTCATACATCGGCCAATCGATATTGGTTAATGTGGATTATATATTCATGGGTTGACATATGGTACTGCAAGCAGGCAGTTTGAACTTCATCTATTCATGCTCTGAAACGTCTACCTGTTAGGCTTCCAAGTTTTTTATTTGATTTTTTTTACGGGATAGAGTTAGATTATTTTCGTATTGACAAGATTACCTCATTGCGATCACCGGATGCGGGGGTACTAGTTAATGAGCATCTGTTTATTTTTTTTGAATTTTAATAATTTGTTAAATTAATTAAGTATAGGATTGTTTTAGTATGAATAGATTGTAAATTGGTTGTTTTATTTTTATGAAATGACCATTCTATTTAGATATTCTGATGAAACCAACCGGTTGAAATCATGTTGAAACTACGTTGGAACTGTGTTGGAACGTACTTTATACATCGAGAAGCTTTTACATGCTATGCTGACATGTTAAAAAATATTTACATAAAATTAAATGTATTTGAATAAAAAGTAACTTTGATTTCATTTTGGCTTACGATGGAACCTATCAGATATGAAAAGGTAAAATGCGTATATTCTCTGGGCAGTTTACTTATATGCGAATCATTGTAACATACTGGGAATCTAGTATATAAGTATTAAAAGGTAAATTAAGATCTACGTTAAATGAAGAATCACCAATAATGGGTGCATCCATGGATATTTTAGGAGCAAGGCAAAAAATATATAATGAATAAACTAAACTACAAATTTTCATTCGGGTCTTCTCCAGGTATTCTTGAAATTTTTGAATAGCTCTTCAATTTTTAGATGGAATGGAGTATTATTACCATAAAGTTCTTTCATTATTTCTTGAGTCAGTGAAGAAGATTTATTTGATTTAAATAATACACAGAGTTGAATTTTTGCTCAACTTTCATTTTACGACCAATATGATATACTAATATTTTAATTAACTATACTTCCACTAAAAAAAATCATACCATTTTTTAACTCATTAAGTTCAAAACAGATGATGCGATCATAGAGTGCCATAGACCAAACTATTGAAACCATGTTCGAACTGTGATGGAAAGTATTTTATGCATCGATAAGATTTTATATGCTATGTTGACATATTAAAAAATATTTACATACAATGGAATGTGTTTGAATAAAACTTAACTTTAATTTAATTTAGGCTTACGGCGGAACTTAATCGATATGAAAATATACAATGCGTATATTCTCTGGCCACGTTGCTTATATGCGAATCATTATAACATACTGGAAATTGTACAGATACAGTATAGATTGTAGGCAGACTTATGTATCCAAAATATTTGAGAATGGCACTATTTTTTATAAAGCTATTATTTGTAAAATAATTGCTTAATCATTCTTGCAGATTATCAAACTAGATTCAAGTATAACACGCTATACCACATGCGCACTCGGACATACAGACACACACACCCACCCACCCACACACATACACACGCACGCGCACACGCACACACGCACACATGCACACACACGCACACACAGGCGCGCGCGCACACACACGTTAATAGAGCTTAAAAATGCTTATTTAGAATTATTTCTTATTTAAATATCTTCATCATTTTGAAATTGACTTATTCTATAAACAAAAACTGATTTTTTAATCGCTTATGAAGTTATCGTCCATTTCAACGACTTCAACAAATTTATATGTACTACTGCTGTTATTCTTCTTGGTCCAGGTAGCAATGCGCATATCATCAGTTGTTCCCGTTAGGATATTTTGAAGAAAGCCCCGTAAGGCGAAAACATCGGTGTAAATCGATGGTTTAATTCTTTCATTGCACATCCTCGTTGCTCTGAGTAAAATTCCAACGAGAAGTGATCCATCGGAAACTAGCGGACTGCCTATGTCACCCTATCAAAAAAACATAATTTTCGTTAGTAAATAGTAAGATTTATTGATGAGAAAAACATTGACCCAGTATTAGTTTACTTACTATGCATGCGCCTTTAGGGCGATCTGTAGGTTTTTGATGCACTCTACCACAAATATTCGATTCATAAATGGGAGTGTAAAACATTGATTGGCAGTCTGTGTTATTCATAAGTACTACATCAGCTTGTCGTAAAATATTATCAAACAATAGATCTTTTTTTATATCGCCGTTTTCTCTATATAAAATAGCGTTGACTCCGAAACCAGAAATTTTCAGGCTCTTTTCATTTTGTACAAAGCGCTTTGTAGGTATTTCCAATACCTGCAGACGAGGATCATTTACCACGTCTAAATCCTCTGCCAACTTAAATAAGATTGTACCAATTTTAATAATTAATTAATTCATTATTTATTAGAAATACAAAGACTGATTAAGTTTTCAATTCAATAAATTTTCAATGTTGAACTAATAATAGCTTCAAGCTATGGAAAGAGATGTATCGATAACAAACATATTTGTAAATTTCAAATGAAAACTTTTAATTTTGCTTCAACATTTTGCGTTTTGTATTTCAAAAACTACGAGTCTTATGTAAATTAATGAAGCGTCTAATTTGCCATCATAATTATATTATATTAGCTAATGAAAATGACTCTAAGTTCGAGAAAAATATGTATTAGTTAAAAAAATATAGATAAATATAATTTTTTTTCTATTTATATTATTACTTTTTCGAGAAATATTTTTTCTTTTGTTACAATCTTGAAAAGGACCATAAATTAATTTATGTGGTCGAACCATTGATAATATTACTTCAGTAAAGGAATCAATTTCCGAAATAATTTTTCTTTTACATTTTTGAATAAATTTATTTTAAATATTATTTTCTTCTACTAATTAACTAATATTCTAAGTATGTATAATTATACTATAACTGCGTGTATATTTTAAACTATATTTAAACGCACTACATAAATATTATCTTGATTTTACTTTTTATAGCCATAAATGCCGTCGATATTTTGAAGCACCTATAATAGTATAAATTTTGAAGTACATATAATAATATAAATGTATAGTATAATAATAAAAACTTAAAAATTAAAAATTATATTTATGTCGAGAATTTTCAATTCAATTACCAAATATTTTTATGTGTTTTACAGTCTTTATACAATAAATAAATAACAAGTTGCTTTACAAAAATTTTTTTAATTATCTCATATATAATAATAAACCTCTATAACACGAAATCCAGAAGTTTCAATATAAAAGTGCATGTATTACAAAAAAATTATAGAAAACTGAATTTTCTGGAAAAATGAAAAAACATTTTTTTAAATAAATAAGACGTTTTTAAAATATCAAAAAACATTCCTCATCGAACAAAAGTTTAATGTTTCTAACCTAAGTTGTTATTTTAATATAAGGAATTTTTTTAAAGATTTTTTTAAAGCAACTTGTTATTTATCTAGTCTTCAAAAAAAGAAAAAAATTACTGCTTATTAGTTTAATTGTTTAAAAATCAATATATAATTTCAAATATAGCTGTAATAAATACAATTTACAATTGTAAAAAAGCATTTTAGAACTTAAAATACAAGTAAAGTTTCCTGGATTTGCTCATATACTCGAATGAACAGAAAGCACAAATCTGACGTATTTAGCAATGATTTATCCAAAATCATTTAATTTGATACGAGGTCTTTTGGGATATTTGGCGACCAATGGCGACGAAATGGGACTAATGTATCTCTAATATCTGCTTACATAAATTTTTATAAACTACAATAAAAGTATAAAATTTTAAGAAATATGTTTCTGTACCTCTAGAACAGCTATATTTGATTCTGCCCAGATACGCTTTCCAGTTATCGTATCAAGCCATTTGTAATCGCTTGGTATATATATAGCACTGACTTGAATTCTTATTTCAGGTGAATTTGGATCTTCAAGGAGATTAGTTCCCGCAACGATGCTCAAAAATTTCGTTCTAATTCTATCACTTTCCTTTTTAACTACACAATGGCCAGCTGTCACTACATATCGAGCATGAATGATTCCGGCACCACAGAAATTCCGATTATAATGATTTTGTAACGATACTTGATACCCAAATAAATGTGGAATTGCTATTTTTCCGCCAACTATCCTTTGTATATATCGAGTATTCGCTATAAATGAATATAGATAACATGAATTACTGAGTATTTCAAAATAATACATAGGAAAAATCAGTGACGGATCCATAGGGAGCTATCTATCGCCGTTGTCTACAAGTCATAAAGAGGCATAGCTTGTTTGAAACATTTCTTAACAAATTGATCAATTTCTCAGGGAAACAATTTCTATGAAATAGGGAATTGAGATTATTTAGATCAAAATTAAATAGCGACATAAGAAGTGATATATCAAACGGACTAAACCATTATATCTTATATTATATGCGCTAAGGTCATCAAATCAATCTACGGGTTGAGTCGAGATTATCATGTTTTCTCCTAATATTTTAGAAAATGCATACATAGACTCAACACGATGAAAATATAGGTAGTCCATGACTTTTCTTGTTCAAAATATCTTACTGCTGCATATACTGGAATGGATATGTATTCATGTTTTTTAGGTTGCTGAACTTGTCTAAAGCTCAAAAAACATACATGAAAAAAAATCTAAAGTCCAAATAATTATAACAGATCATTATGGTCTGAAAAATGCAGAATTTATTCAGAAAATTGATGAACTGGCTATTTTTCGGTATATCCGATAGAAACAACGTTTTGTCATTCGTGAAACTACAATACTATATTTTTAATTTTGATAAGTTTCTTCTCTTAAAATCAATGAAAGGAGAAAAATTAATACAAGGACAAAAGGATTGGCTTTTTCTACAGAATTTAAATAGATAAAACAAAAACTTTCAACAATTAAATATTCCCAATATCGCTGTTGCCAGCGTTTTTACATGCTATAGTGTTATGCTACCTTCAACTACATTTACGTCATCATGGTCTGATTTTGTTGTGGTGATTAGGGATTCTACTAAGGAATGATTAAACAAGCCATAGCTGCTGGTTTTCTCTGCACAAAGTTTAGGTTTGTCTATGATTTTTTATTCTCTCTTTTTGACAGTTCCAGACTGTGACAATATGTTTTCGACCAATCACAAATAATAGATGTGGTGTTAGATTGCTCCTTAGAGGATAACTAGCGGCGATGGTCTCCCAATCTTAGTTCCGGCTGCTATCGCATCCCCGCTCCTTCTTTTCAGTGGATAAATCACGTTGATTCATAGTTCAATTTCAATTCATATAAAAAAGTTCAATCGTTACGATTGAAAGTTTCGCGGCGAAGCGACTCGAGAAGCAGGAGCATATACATGTGATACTATACAGAATATGTTTTCTTGTGTTGTACGCAAACGAATATTGATACAACACAATAGCAACGACACTATAGCAATAATGCGTTAACAAATTTTGAAATATACTTGATTAACTTACATGAGTGGCCAACACTAGCTATCATTCCGGAGGATGCAGTTGCGACTATCCTCGATTCGGTGTGATGTCATTTAAATTAAACCTGGCAGAGCCCTTTCTTTTCACTTCGAAACCTAACGCTAGCGATTTCGTTTTGAAGTTAAACTTTCTTAACTACATGTGAATAACATGTTTAGCATGAAAATCCAATCATTGACACCGAATTTCCAATGGGTATTTTGTAAAGGGTAAATTTGTTCATACATTGCATTTTTTTCAATAAGTAAGTTGAACATGGGATATTTAGTCTTAATGATTTACGCTGGAACTTTTATTCCAAACGAGGATATCGTTGTAGATGATTTTGAGGCAGAGCCTATGTATGTATATGAAAGTAAAAAATATGTAATACCTCCAAAATTGAAATGCTAAACAATTATTTACAATTATGTAAAGCACTTTTATTTACTTAATATTAAACATTTTTTGTTTTTAATAATTATTTATGAATAAAGGAATGAAAAGTGATTGAAAATATAAGAAAAATAGGATGCATACTAAATGTTCAAGAACCACATCTAAATAATTTAATTTATTGTCTATTACTTGTTTTCACAACCGCCTTAATGTAATTAAACAAAGTAATAGAGAGGGAAACTTAAAAAAAAAAAACTATCCCCACAGTCACATAGAAAAATAGTTAAATAGTGTAAAGGCTTTCTTATCACAAGAAATAAAGCTTTAGAACAAATCAAAAACAGTTCTAAAAGACCATACATTTCTTGAATATGGGTTTAAAATGTAAATTTACACCCGTTTGTTACGTCAATTTGTGATATAGTATCTTCAAGTTCCCTGCAGTATTATTTACAATAATAAATGTAAAATTCTGATATTAATTAATATGAATGATTAAAAAATTTGCAAATGTACCTCCGCTGTTTAACAATCACCTTTGGATCCGTTATTGAAAAAATGGAAATCATAAGCAAACAGAGAAGAGCAGAGATAATTTTATAAAAAAAAAAAAATCACGTATGATTAGGAACAAAATTTAATTACTCACCTTTATTAGCTGAAAAAATTATTCCTAAAAGTATTAAGGACCCTGAAATTGAGTAATTCATCGTAGAACTTCACTTTTTAAACTTGATCTGTGGCAGTGTTTCGAACGAAGAGTGTTTAAAAATTCTTCGACTTAATCTTTCTATTCCATGTTCAATAATACATTTGAATATATATTCTTCAATTATAATATCGTAATATATTATGTGCGCATCTATTTAATCTATAGTAATATTTAATGGCTTTTGTGTATCTGAATAGCATACTAATACAAATTATAATTAGGAAGAAATTTTTCATTAACAATCAATTACGATGCAGACTTTGAGAAATTATAGAAGTTTAATTTCATTTTATGAAATAATCTTTTTGATCTAGAACAAAATAGAGTCGCTGACATGTATTTATTTACTTATAATCCAATTGCTTTTGCATAACAGATTAGAAGCTAAAAATGTCATAAGGTCAATAAGTCATAAGTTCCATAAGTATTATTATCTCTATTATTATAGCTAGTGCAGAAAGAAAATGCATTACATATATACCGAGGAAGGATATAGACAAATGGATACGACATTGTTGTTTAATAACAAATTATTGTGGAAAATTAACAATACATTTTCAATGCAATAAAAATAGTCTCATTTTATAATGTGACTAAAATCCAGTACGTATTAGTTGTAGCAGTAGTTATTTATAATAACTATTAATAATTATAATTTCTTTCAAGGCAATTGATATAAAATTCAAGTAAACTTTCTCTTTAATATTGTAGACATTCTAGACAATTCAAAATTTTTTTTGTAATTCTATAACTTTTTATGTGTAGCTCAATAGCTTTTTTGCTTTTTACAGTATCAGGATAAAGCAAATGAAAAGAGGAAGGCAATAAAAATTTTTACTTTTGACTGAATATTTTTTTGTATTTTTATATTAAGAAAAGGTTGAAATTAAACCACGTAGTTGAGCTGACAATGGGAGATTGGCTTATGATGATAAAAAGCTACTTCAAAGCTACGCGAACTAGGGTGTGAAGCTCAAAGGCAAGATGTTTTTATCAATTATTATGAATTGTATTCTATTTAAAAGTTTAAATAAGATGCTCTGTCAAGTGCTCTATCGAAAAGAAGAATGCATGAGCAACAGTTTCGATAACCGAAACTGGCTTTGCTATAAGCCGTTCTGGGCTTTTTTTTTAAAGACGTCATAACAGGTGTAAAGGTTTTTTGTATATTTAATATAACGATATTAAAGTCAACGTGCTGTTATCGATGTGACGAATTAGAAAAAATCTCACCGCGTAGTTTTATGAACGAAGGAGGGTTAAAAAGGAACTTTAAACCTGGCTACGTGGTTTGTGAACGTTCCCATTATTTTTTCCTTTATTTTATTTCAATTATTTTATCAATTTTTACAACGGAAATAAATGTATCTTTTATTCTGTATTTTTTCTTCAATAATTAGAGGATGCACAGGAAGTAGCATTCAATGTTAGGGCAATGTGGGTCAGCATTAATTCAATGATATATTCAGAGAATTATTTATTACTCTGCATTGCTAATAAATGCAAAGGTGAGAAGAAGTATAAAATTCAAGGTAAATTCAGACTGAGGTATGTAACTTTCCTATTCTTAATATATCCTGTTTTATTATTTAAAAATTAAAATAATTTTTAGGTATAAAGGCATACTGTGAGGTCAAAAGAGCTTCTTCATGAACATTTCTACTTTTGTCGTCTATTCAGGCCAATCCGCCCGCAAGCATGCAATAAAGAAAATAAAGAAGAAGAATAAGAAGGGCCACCAGAAATACGACGCACAATTGCCGATCATAACATTTAGGGTTCCTATAAAAAAAAGGGATGCGCATACGATGGAAACATGTATTTTCTGAGATACGCAGAACTAGACGCGTTGAACCGAATGGGAGAAATGTATAAAGTACGTCGTATTTTGAGAGGACGTATGCGTTCGAACCTCGACTAGCAAGAACGAGTTTGTCTTGAGAGCTACGTTTGCGTGTGTACATTATATTTTTATTTTCGTGCGTATTGTCTATAATTCTCTGCCGGTGTTTTATATCTTTAGTTTTGTGTATATTTTATATAATTTTTAACGTGCGTATTTGAAAACTTTTTTTCGTGCGAGTTTTATATAATTATTTTCGTGCGTTTTTTCCGTATATTTGTATGCGTTATTTGAAGGGCTCTTCGCGACGCGCGAAGGTCTAAGGTACTTGGACTTGGAGCGATCGGTTGTACCGCGATTACTGAAGTTAACGTTTACCTTAGCCTTTCCGTTACGAGCTCTCTCAAATTGCGCAAGGAGTACTCGGTATATGTGTATTGGTATTTTTGTCACTTATTATAATTTGCAGCATTATTCCTCCACTCATAGAGTAGAGGTTTTTTATGTCTTGCGGCGTCAAAGTAAATATATAGTATTTAATTATTGTTAAATAAATTACTTCATTTCCTTAGAGACCTGTAAACCTATTCATCTTATTTATTTAAACATCATTCTCATAGTAATTGAACAAACGCTAGATTATAAAAAAAGCATAAAATATGAAGCACAAATGCTCGTATGATCTTATGTCGTACAATTTTTAGTTACATTTTCCATATTATTTACAAATATGAATTAAATTGAAAAAAATGAATTAAATTCATTTGCGTTACCGAATAACTGATTGCCTACTTGTGTTAATAAGTTGATTGAAATTTCTTTGACAATAACACAAAAATTATACATTTTGTTAGATACAGATTTGTTAGAACATTTTTTGCTTGAAATATAAATTTTTTCAGATCCCACGTCAAATGGAGCGATTTTCATTAAAAAACTTCGTCTGACTTTGTAGTACAGTAAATTTAAATACAAGAAAATATATTCATATGAAAATAAAAAATTAGTATTTTTTATGAATAGGATAGCGTTAGGTTTTAAAATTTTACAGAGCTCATTTTTGAGGTCATCTGAGTTACGGCTCTCGATCTGGACCAAATGCGTCAGCTGAATGACGTTCCCTGTAATAATCTAAGAGTAAATAATAAAAGTAAATAATGTAAATTTGAGATTGAACCTCAAATGAGGATAATATTATAAATCTGAATCTGTTAGAAATTAAATAAATAGTACAAATATAATTCCAGTACGGAATGATTCATTCATAAAAAGACTTTCTCGGAAGATTCGGACGATGAAAAAAGACTGCAATTGATTTCAATAACAGCATTGATGCAATGGGTCACATGGTAGGCAATGCTTCGAAGAAAATACAACGGGTCTAGTGCAAATAAATTTTATTGTTAGCCGGTACTCTCGAAGATTAAAATTTTACAAGTAATGTCGTTGTCAATTCGAGAATTGCGAGAGAAAAAATGTATAGGCAAACCATATATTAGGAAAAATACAATATGGCACTAAAAGTAATAAGCTCGGTTTTCTTCATCTTGTAATTTAATTGAGTACTTATTAAACAAATGAAACAGTAAAAGCTAAAGAGAAACATGTAAAGTTATAATTGATGAATTAATAATTATAGTAATTAATCTGTGTTTCTGAAAAACAAATTCGGAAAAGAAATTATACTTTAAAAGCTTCTCTTGTATTGATATTTAATTTAAAACATCTTTATATTTTGTTGCGTTGCTGTTTGAATTCATTTTTATTTTAAGTAAATTGTTTTCACACACTTGTATTATTGTTTTGCATGTTAAAAATTTTTAATAATATTCTTACTTATACATTTTTAAGTAGAAGAAATTTATTTACTTTCCTTATCCTTCCTATTTTTTGGATTGTACTAACATTTTTTAAAACTTTACATTCTACCAATGTTTTCAAAATTTTCGTTCGTTTTAAGTCAAGTATTTGTAAAACATTGTTCGTAATTATGACTATCCGCACCTATACATATGGATGTGTTTATAAATTCCATATTATATATTACACTATAACACACCGTGTCTGTGATGAATTATGTGTTGTGCATTTACTGTCATACAAGAACAATATCATAAATTTTATTTTCGTCAAAGTTTAAATTTTTTAATTTTGTTAAATAAGGTAAATAATTTGCCTCCTGTACTAATAAACTACTATCTGAGAATTACATGGTCATATTTTGCAAGTTTTAAAAAATTTGAATCTATTCATAACAACTTCTAGATTTAGTATCTGTTAAATGATGTTTTAATTACTCATTTTACATTTACTTTATAATTTAATACATAATTGATTATTTACTTGATTAACTTGTTAAAATTAAAAAAGTCTTTGATGAAACTTCATAATTTACTCAATGTGGACTTTTATTAATATTTTGTCTTTGGATACATTGTATAGTGTAGTGTCTCATCGAAATTAGAGTGTATCTATTTTTACGATTGCGAGTCAGGCTCAAAGGCTCTCAATAGCTGTAAAGAAGCTCAACCATAAATGTTGTATTCTGGCTTGTTGTGATTTCTTGAGCCATAACTAGATTAAGTCGCGTGAATAGCATGTGCGTGCACACACCTGTTCCTCATGAGTGGCTCAAGGACTTACTTTTGTGAAGAGTAGAACATACTACGGAATATCTGTTTCCTACAATCAAATTATACAGCCCGACGATTATAATATTGCTCGCAAGAGTGCTGTATTTGGGCAATATGTAAAAATGCGCCTCACTCTTAAAGAAAATTATCTATTTATGCATAGAGTTTGTATACGAGGTGTTCAAATAATAAGGAGACTTTGTAAAAATCGAGGGCTACGTCCGTTCGATTATAAATTTCTTTTTATTTTTTGTTGGTACTGGTGTATCGAGCATATATTCACGGCTTTAGCTCTATAGCATTATTCGTTTGTTTGTGACAGGCATCCAAAGTTATGAGTATTTCGTATGCTCGGTGATTTTCTTTTACCAAAAAATGGAGCAAAGAGTTTGGATTAAATTTTTTGTCACAAATGGAATTCAGTGTTCTAAAACTCTTGAAATGTTGATAGTTACATACGGTGAGTCTATCTTGAGTAAAAAGAATGTGTATAAGCGGTACAAGCTGTTCTAGGAAGGCCGAGAGGATGTCGAAGACCAATCTCGCTCTGGACCTCCTAGCACGCCAACAACAGATCAACACGTTCAAGCAGTGATAGATATTGTGTTAAAAAATCATCGAATCACTGTCATAGAAGTTTGTAAAGATATTGGCATATCTGTTGGCTCACGCAATCCTTTTTGTCGAATGTTTTGGGCACGAGACCTATGTCAGCGGAATTCGTTTCTAAACTCTTTAATTTTGATCAAAAGAACCATCGCCTGACTATAGCTCAGGAGATATTCATTGAAGTCAATAATGACGCTCATTTTCTCAAAAGGGTTATGACTGGTGATTAATCGTGCGAATATGGTTATGACATCGATACTAAAGCCTATTCGTCTCAATGAAAAGAGCCCAGAAGATCGAAGACCGAAGAAAGCACGCCAAGTCCGATCAAGTGTCAAGGTTTTGCTCACGGTCTTATTTGATGAAAGTGTCGTAGTCCATCAGCAATTCTTACTACAAGATCGTACGGTTCATAAGCAGTATTACTTTGAAATTATGTGCCCTTTGCGAGAAGTGCTACGCAAAAAACATCCAGAACATTGGAAAAACAATTCATGACTTTTGCATCAAGATGATGCAGATGCTCATTCATCGTTGCTTGTGATATATTTTTTGGCCAAAACCAACACCACAGTCATACTTTAGCCTCCATATTCAACAGATTTGCTAATCAGTGATTTTTTCTTTTCCCAAAACTGAAAAGATCGATGAAACGGCATCAATTTTCAACGATTAAGGAAATAAAAACTGCATCGCTGAATGAACTCCAAAGGCTATACCAAAAAATGATATCAGAAGTGCGTCGATGATTGGAAAAAGCGTTGGCACAAGTGAGGGGGGTTACTTTAAAAGGACAACATAAGTATTGATTAATAAATAAATATTTTTTAAGAAAACCAAAAAGTTACCTTATGATTTGAACACACCTCGTATGTACGTATATCGAACTGTGAACTGTATGTACAGAAGTAATCTATTAATGTCAATTCGTCGTTTTTTTCATATTCGAATCAAATAGTCTTCTTTACATAAGTTTAATTTTAAATCTGAAACGCTGTATTAAAGTTAATTTAACGCTGCATTAAAGTTCAAATTATATTAAAATGGTTTAAAATAAAAGATTCTACATATATAAAGTCTATCCCCTTTATAACTAGACGCACTAGCAGTGCTCATTCGCAGTTATAAAAGGGTGAATAAAGATGCTATTAGAAATTTAATGTTGTCTCGTCGCTTTCTACAAATTCCTTCTATTGTTCTTTATTATAGTTTATTTTAAATTTATCCTCCTATTGAAGGTGATATGAATTACAGGATTCTTTAAATGTCTTATTAACATTGATAGGTAATGCAAAAACTATTTGTAACTGTCATAAAACGCATATTGACCATTTACATATAAAATTTCCTGATTATTGCCAATCTGATACTCTGGCTAGTATTAACAGGAGAGGTTAAATTATCAACAACGTATAGGCTCAATTTCGCAATTTTTATTTAGCTTTTCATATTGTCAATAAAAATATACACGAGAGGTTGTTAAAACAATCATGTTGAAGAGGAGATAATGTTTTTTATTAAGCAATTTTTAATTGTTATTAAAATTATAACTTATTACTAAAATAAGTCCATGCTATTGAATGAGAATTGTTTTGTGGGATAAATTTGTAGATCTTCCTGCTCTATCACTGTTCATAGAAATTAGAGATACTAACAATGCTATGATTACTTGCGTATTGCAAACTTAGAAATTCATAGAAAAATATTCGTATAAATAACAACATAAAATTCGAAGTGAAAGGAATGACCCGATGCTTAGCACATGCCTATTAACAGGATACGTACTTTTCGTGTTGGAGAAAAAACGCATGTATAAAAGCAGAAATGTTAACAATGATCAAATAGGAAACGAGATGAGTAATATGCGGCTTCAAGAATGATAAAAACCACAAGTTAGGTGAAGCATATTCTTTATTATCGAAACCAATTTTACAAGAGTTCTGAAAGTACGTGAATAGAATGAATTACGAGTTGAAATAATGGAGGTTGAATTGTGTTCTTATACGGAAAATTATCTATAATAAATATTAAGCTTAAAAAGATCATCGTATGACATAAAGATAAACCCCAAGAACAGGAACCACATTTTTCGTTTGTCAGTATGTATAGTTTTGACGCGGGCGATAGCATTTTTTGATTACTTTTAAATATAAATGATATATACTACGTAGTCATTGTTTTGTATGTAGGTGACAGTCTCATATAGGACCAAAATGAACATCACAAGCTCGTTACCGATAAAATCTATATGGAATGATAGACTCGCTTTTTTACGAGATTAGCTCCACCAGATTAGCCAATTCATATACCATCAAAGTGATATCTCTATAGCAAGTAAGCCCAACCAAGAAGAATGAATTTAGGCAATGGTGGTCTAGGTATATGTATCAGAAACTAGCAACTTGAAACGGATATACGTGCCCAGATTAGATGATCTTAATTACCCCATACTTAAGTGCTAGCCAATCCAAATTTTAAGCTTAAATTCGCGACGTATTACCTTCTTATTAAAGTGTTCAAGGATAGCTGTATCTCAATCCAACGATTCATAAGCAGCAAAGTTTAGTATTATCACCTGTGAAATAAAGTATGCTCTAACAGGTGAAACTCGTCAGGAAAGAATAGTCACACACAACTTCCTCATATATATATATATATATATATATATATATATATATATATATATATATATATATATAGACTATGTAAATACCTTTTCTATAATTGTTTATTGCAACAATATATCGGTATAAGTGTATTCCACTAGTTATAGAAATATAATTGACTGAAACATTGAAATAGAAATGATAATCCAAGGAAGAAAAATTGAATAAACCAATTGATAGTGTGAATTAAAATTTAATAACCTACCTGACCATGTAAGTTTATTATACCAATTTAATTTTACTTTGTTATTATTAAGTCTAATAACATTGTCTTCCAAAAATCTGAATTTACTTTTCAACTATATTTATTGTTTAACATGATCAGGTAGGTAGTGAAATTTTTACTCACACCATTGAATCGGAAATAAAATAGGTACTATAAAGGGAATCTTTGAGAGAGCAATAAAACTATTACACAAAGATTTTAGAAAAGATAATTTAAAATTAGTTAAAGAGATATTCAGTAATAATTGTTATTCAGCAGATATTATAGAAAAAATGATTTGGGTGAAAGTGAATCAGATTTATCATAATAGTAGAGACCAATAATATGAAAGATAAAAATAATAATTATAAAATCGTAGTGTTACCATATATAAAAGTTCCAGTTTACTCAAAAAGTAATAATAATATAAGAAGCTTATTTAACAATTGTAAAGGTAATGATAAACATTATATTGGAAAAATATTAAATTCAAAAAACTTAAAACAAATAATATATGAACATTAGTATAGTTTACGAAGTATGAATGGTACATTCGGGCTATAGCAACATTGCTTAGATTTGTTACATTTTTTCGATTTTAAAAATATAAATATTTGAGATAAATGTATTAAAAGTTTTATAAACAAGAACTATGTGACTGTCATAATATTAGTATAATATATTATTGCATAAAGATTGTAAGACCAATGATATATATATATATATATATATATATATATATATATATATATATATATATATCAAAATTGACTATGCTGTGGGAGTTCAGTATAACTAGGACGTCTAACTAAACGGTTTAGCAAGTAAAACCTCCTTGGTTCAGAATTTTAGCCTTCGATAAGTATACAACAAAAATATGAATTATTTCAAAGAGAATAAGGCATCGGAAGCATAAAGTTCCCCACAAAGTATAATTTAATTTATAATTTATAATTTAATTTCTTGTGTTGATGTTTTTTTATTAATTCATAATTAATGTAATACTATAATGGTTTATTTTTTCATTTATTATATTAGAATTGTATCATTTTTATGTTTTAGGCTATTTAATAATTTTCCTAACTTTTTTGCAAATGCAATCCTTTTTTGTGTATCGGCTATATTATACTATTATACATAAAAAATAGAAAACTATCTTACTTCTTGGATTCTTGTTTACACGGTAATAGCTCTTTCAAAGCTTCATGGTATGATGATCAATATTATGTTATTTTATTCCAATATTTATCGATATTAATATTATGTTTCAAGCCACTAGTAGGAAAATAGTTTCGCCTCTATAGTATCATGTAATCTATTTAAAAATACTAAAAGAATCGATGTGAATGAGTGAAATTCAGTTTTGACAGTTCATTTATTGTACTCATCAGGCTATTTTATTGAAGCGCATACTTTAGAATTAATTAGGAAATTCGTGTACATACAGATAATATTTAAGGTCACTATCAATATTTTATTTCATTGAAATCTATATTTAATACTTAGTCCATTGCTTTGCGTTATAAAGAATGTCTATTTAATATGATATAAAAGTTTAATGTGGCACTTAACTTATGTCAATATTTATAAAATTTAAATATTATCAATCAATATCAATACAGGGCTTAATAAATTACTGGGGCAATCCAGGGCTAGGAAAGTATATGGTAGAAAGTTATACTAAAACATGGGAAAAGAGGTTTAATACAAAAAGCACTATTATTTTCGCAATAATTTATCCAATTTTAATATTTTCAAAATGAATTAAGCAAGTGCAATCTGGAAATTGCTCGATGCAAAGCGTCGATGTTGGTATTTTGAGCTTACAATTCCAACTCCAGAAGACTCTAAAGAACAAGGACAGTTTTTACACGTTTTTATTAGGCTAGTTATTAGTTTAAGTCGAGTGACAGCCGCAGGTTTACAGGTCCACCAAAAAAAATTATAAGTAATATTCACCAGCGCGTAATAATATGAAGAAAAAGTCATTTTTCAATAGGTTCTTTCTTTTGGTATTCAATCAGTGATTAAATTTACACCAGAGATGGATTGTAGTAGGTTTCACTGATTTAAATTTCGAGACTTTCAAAATGTGATGCTGTAGAAAAATGAGATGAATTACATGAAGTAATTATTGTACATGTTACAGAGGGGACGGGGTCAAAATCAATAATAGCAATTTTATGCACGACTCGTAAATGTAATTATACATTTCGTTTTTTTATTAAATATATTAGGCATTGGGAGTAATGAAAAAAAGAATTGTTCTCTAATATCATTAATGTTGAATTATTTAATGTTTCGATAAACATAAAGAAAGATACTGAAAAGCGAAACATAAATTCTTGGAATAACTTTAGAAAATATATCAATATTATAATTACCATTTAAAAATAAAAATCGATAAAAAAGAAATTGTAAGTGTACACAACTATTAAGAAATTTTAAATAAAATACAGAACAAATTTACATAATTTTATCGTAAATATATATATATATATATATATATATATATATATATATATGTAGTATTTATATTATGTATATTTATACAATACATCACCTAAATTTATATGGTATATATTTATATAGAATATATTGATATTTCTTTGGTAATATTTAGATTTTGATAATAATTTCAGTATCGAAAAAAGTGATGGAGTTCCAATCAAAGTTGCGATTTTGACGTGAGGATGTTTAATACCAATATCAATGTTTAGTTTGAATTTCGAACTATATTAATTTCATAGTCTATGACACTGTAGTTGCTAATTTCATGAATATTAGTTAGTACAATTTAATAAATATTGAAACAAGCTTTGTAGAGGCGTTCCAGATTGTAAGTGTAATATTTCTGTAGATTACAAGTAAAATATTTCTATTATGGGACATGGGAAATTCATGTAAATTTTATATTAAAAAAAGCAGATACGTATATTTGTTTAGCGCCTTTGAAAATATCTTTATCTAATTCAATGCATAGTCACTCGTATAACTTTGCGATCGTTGTCGCAATCATGCTTAAGTTTAATATCGCATGCTATAATTTCATCATTTTTTAATTACTACATCAATAGTTTTTTTAAATCAAACCCATCAGTCATTTTATATTGGCTACTTCTGAACTATAATATTTAGATCAATTTGAATCGTGAAGTTCTTTTAATATTTATGGTATCATTTAATAATAAGACTAAAACGCCTAATTTATGTTACAACGTTGCAATTAATTCATAGTGGTTTTTTAATAAAATATATTAATCATTATAATGAACATCAAAAGATTTATCAATTGAAGTGTAATGCCTATCAGAGAGCACTCTTCATCACTATTGATCATCTTTCGGACTATGAAAGAATAAGTGACTCTTCGTCTTTGGAAGAAAATCCCTAATTGATGTATTCGTTGCAATCTTCATTTGCAATAAGATGTGAATTTTGATTGCACAAACTATGAGTCATTGATTTAAAGTAAGAAATACGGAGCACGCGCTTAGATTCACGCATATCGAGCTCTGCTCCTGCTGCAATTGTTCATCAGGCTTAACTCGTGACTTTCAGCATTTTGTATTACTTCTATAGATCCAATTTTTGCGGTCGATAACAATTTCACAAAAAGGACCTTTTTCTGTCGCTGAAAGAGCAGTTCCTGTATTAACCGTTTCCGTAAGAACTTATTCGGCACAGATTTTTGAGGCGTTGTGATTGCTGATTCGAAGGCAGGATAACCACCGCAAAGGACGTTCTGTGATAGCTGTTTATGTTATAGATACCACTGTAGATGGCTACGAAATAGTTTATACTCTCTTGTGAAAACTATGGATTAATTTTAATATCCAATTTTAATAGAAAATAGCATATATTTTTTTGAAAGATCGTGGTGCATTGCAGTCGAATATAATCTCAGATTTGGTTCATCACGTCAATTTTCAGAAGAATATGATTTAAATTTTCAAAAGGTACTATTGATCAATACATATAGTAGAAACATTTTAACGCATTTGAGTAGTCATTCGGTCATCAAATACGGAAATCGCAAATGAGTAAATGTGTTTTATGTACGGAACATAGAATTAATTTTTATGTAAAATAAAGAATTTTACAACGATAAATTTCATTAAAAATTTATCTTCAAATAATTATTTGGATCATAAAGCATATTTTTGCATATATAACTTATATTTAGCTTATACACAACATTTTACTCGAATTTTGTTGCTCTTATATGTTTACAAATAAGTTCAATTTCCATATATACAGATATATATATATATATATATATATATATATATATATATATATATATATATATATAATGACTGATGGGTTTGATTTAGAAAACTATTGATATAGTAATTAATATCAAACTTAAGCATGATTGCGACAACGATCGCAAAATTATACGAGTGACTATGCATTGAATTAGATAAAGATATTTTCAAAGGCGCTAAACAAATATACGTATCTGATTTATTTAATGTAACATTTACATGAATTTCCCTTGTCCCATATCAGAAATATTTTACTTGTAATCTACAGAAATATTACACTTACAATCTGGGACGAATCTGGGACGCCTCTACAAAGGTTGTTTCAATATTTATTAAATTGTACTAACTAATATTCACGAAATTAGCAACTACAGTGTCATATATATATATATATATATATATATATATATATATATATATATATATAATGTTTAATAGTACGTAAAAAGTATCTAAGCTGTGGTGATGGCAGTAAAGCTCGCGGCAGGACTCCACCTGCAGTAGCTTCAGCACCGCACTGCTCGCGCAATCCAAGCGCGCTGCGAATCCAGTCGGGGACATAAGGGGAAATTGTAATTTAGCGTCGATCTCAAGTTATGTCGATTGCTTGCGGGGGGGGGGGCGTGACTGCACGGAAACGCTATAGAGCGGCAAGAATTCAAATATTCCGGCATATATCTTAATATATTGAATCTACGGCAGGTAGATTCGATAAAAGTCCCGGCGTCGCTGAGGCTTTATAGCAGTAAGGTGCGTATAAAGATTGAATTTCAGAAAGGAAAAGGGATAGGAAATGGAACAACTTAAGTAGATCGAGATTTCATTTTAAAAAATTGCTTAATAAAAATGCATGCGAAAGTTATGAGTAATCTTTATAATTAAGGATATATCGAACAAAATATGAGATACATATTGTATAAACTATAGAAGATATTATGTCAGTTGAATTATTAATGTCAATATACATGCACGCACGTTAATATAGATATTCTTAGAATGGAAGATGTAAAAATTGATTTCAAATCTGAGAGATTTTATTTTTATAGAGATACGGACAATTTTAGGGTTTTTAGTTGAGGCACGCAAAGTCAACTACTAAAATGGTAATGAAAAACAGCGGACAAGGCCAAAGCATTCTAAATTAATTGATACGGCTATCGATCAGAAATCCTTCTTAGCTTTTAATCAAGATTCTTCGTTAAAGTTACAATTTAACTAGCGCATCGATCAAACGTTATGTATCTTATTAACATGGATGAAAGTTTAACTCACGTATGAGATCATCGGCAGATTGAAAGCCGCGGCCATTCTGCCCTCGTGCACGCAGGTCTCCTGGGGCCCGATGTACGCGCTGACGTTCTTCCGCCAGAGTTCCGCCGTTACCAGGATGCTGCGCTCCTCGTCCCCGTATGTCTCGGTGACGAGGAAGTCCAGGCCGTGGCCGCGTTTGCCCAGCTCGCCCGCGTTCACCTGGCCAACAGGATTGAGAAAGAAATTGCGTTAATCAGGAGGAGAAGCGAGCGGGCGAAATAATAATCGCTGTGATGGTGGATGGGGCTGTTGAAATTCCTGAGGATTTCGAGAGAGAGAGAGAGAGAGAGAGAGATAGGGTAATTTTTATAGTTAACAAAGGTCCTGTAATATAATCCAATTATGTCTTCTAAAAGTACTTTACAACACTGATACAGGATTAACGGAAGGGTTTTAGTAAATTATTATGTAAATTATTTTGTTAGAAAGTCAGTGATCAATGAAGTATTCAATCACCCGGGATACAAAGCTTTGTGAGAGAATTACGTTGTAGGCCTGCAATTTTATTGCATTTTTTTTTTAACAATGTTTTTACATTAAATATCAGACGTTGTTTTTCGATTCTATACTTGAAATTTTATATTCAATATGCTTCATTTACAATCATAAGTAACAATCTACTAAAACAATCTACCAAATGCATATTATAAGATTAATATGCAATATTAATAAACATAATGAACAGTAAAGTTGGAAATTTTAAATTAAGCGAAATAAGCAAAAAAGTTGCTATTTATGTACTTATACATAAGTTTGATTCTCATCATTTGTAAATAAAAATAATTTCATTTATGTATAATTAATTTTTCGCCTAAACAAACAGTAATTTTGTAATAAAAATTTATTTTCCTGAAAAAAATAAGGATATACGAATAATAATATTGATGAATAGTAGCTTTACATGAATTTAATATAAATATTGTGCGTGGTGAATAGTTAATTAATTAATAAAATCATTTTTTATGGTCCTTCGATTTTTTCAGAATTTAATTACATTATAATTTTTATCGCATTTCTCTCAAAATTTTCTCACGAGTTAATTACTCTGAATCTCTAAGAAATCGAATAAGGAAGATTAATGTCCAAATGAGGAAATTAAATTAATTTTGTATATCTGTATATGTATGTATGTTTTTATAATAAAAGCACAGGTTTTTACATAGACATTTCAAATAAAAATACAAACATTTTATTTCTCTTAGTTTTCAACTGTAATAGTCACCTTATGGGCAAAATCAAGTCAATATTAACGTCATTTAGAAAATTACAATTGGTGTGAGTATCTCAATATGATGATTACATAATTAAAATACTAACTAATTTATAAAAAACAATAAAAGAGTTTGTTTTTATTAAATTATTTGTTTTTATTATTACAAAACATGTCTAGCTATTGTATATACATATATGTATATGAATATGTATATGTATGTAGTCGTATTGTCCTATAATAGCACTATGGTGTTGATTTAATAACACTCGATTTGAAACAATAGTTTATGTATATGCTGTATCGTTAAACAGATTTTTTCGCCAAATGGGTAGATGTATTGCTTTAAGAAAACAAATGGGGATAAGTAAACGAAAAAAAAAGCAAACAAACAAAGCATTTCAGCCCGTTCTCGGATCCATTAGTCGTGAAAAGTCCTCACCTCCTCGACGGCCAGGCTGATCGCCCCGGAGATCTGCAGGCCCGGCCTCGAGTACTCCCAGTCGCCGGGCCGCCTCCTCGAGCCGGTTATGTAGCCGAGGGTGAACGTCTCGGCGTTGGCCGCGCCGCCCAGCAGCGCCTGCACCAAGAGCGCCGTCGCGATGAGGCGGCCGCGCTCCGGGCGCGCAGCCTCAGGCATCACGTGGCGCCGGCCACGAGGCGGCGTCTAATTTGCCGGGTGCGGCTCCGGTCGAGCAAGCGCCTGTGTCGGAGAAATGGGAGAAAGGTCAATTCGGTTAGTCGCTGTACAATACATGTGACATCTTTATTAATACGATATTTGGATAGTCAATGGCTGTTATTAAAGTATATATTAAATTACGTGATTCTTAGTCACTCGTGGCAGTTCGCAGGCAAACATTTATCCCCCTATCGGTGGGCAACGAAATCCTTCGTAGTTCATGTGTAGGGCAATAAATTTTAATTTGTCACTTTTTTATAGACAAAATATTAAATTACATGGAACCTTTATTAAATTTAATATACATTGTGCATTCATTTGATTTCTGTACAAAATATTGAATAGTTATTGGGAATTGTCAATAAAATATACATTAAATTTAATGTTTTTTCTAACAGAGTATAAAAAGAGATAGTATAATTTTTACAAGACTGTATAATATTTTCAAGAACAGCATGGAGAGAGTAATTGTCTATCAAATCAGTCAAACTAATCAAACTAATGTTTTTTGAGTAAAATGACCTTTTTATTTCAATCATCGGAATGCATCGCATAATTACAATTGAAAATGTATAGTCAAATATTTTTACGTGTATTTGAATGGAATTATTTCGAAAATTTAAAAGTATTTTATAATTTCTTGTATTTTTGAATCGTACTTCTGTCAATCACTTTCGAATGTCAACCTTTCGCCCATACTTTTCTATGCTAATATGTTCAGTGAGAAAAAATTATTGTAGAAATTAGTACAATATGCAACTACTACGAAGTGATTCTTACATCCGCTAAATTTCCGATTTTAAAGATATTTGTTATTGTTTAATGTGAAAAACGAGATTGTGTAAGAGTGAGAATGTCTTCTGCACCAATTAGAAGTATTCCTAACATAATGACAGAGTGGCGATATAGAAATTATAAAATAATACTTTACGAACTCTGCGTTAATTTACGCATCAGCGAAGATCGGATACTCTATATTTTAAAATTAATGTGCTTACTTTATGAAATGAACACTTTACTTTATGAATAGTACATCTGTAGTATGGATGCAAAATATAAATAATGTGGTGCAAAATTCCATTTTACGTATTGGCATAAGATGTCATTTTATGAACACTCTTTATAAAGTACCATATGCTCTAGTGCTACAATATGGTGTATTATATAAATGATAATATGCTTTATATTTTTTATATGCTGTTCGAAGGTAATTCGTGGATTGGCTTCATTGATTCTTGAGCATTGAAGGTGTAAATTCGTATTTAATACCGATGGTGCATAATATACGCTTATATGGCAGATTAATAATGGAATTTTACATGGCTTATCATTAAGAATATCACAGAGAGAAAGAGAGAGAGAGAGAGAGAGAGAGAGAGAGAGAGAGAGAGAGAGAGACATACACAGAGTGTCATATATATATTTATATATAAGTTACATTAACATAAAATTATATATAATAGGTATTTTAAATTTTTTCAATAAAAAGCACTTTTTCTTAAATACATAGACCTCAACAGTAAGATAAGACTCAATATCCATTAATAGTATAATATTGATAAGTATGCAAGAGTGTATTTAATTATACGTATATCCTAGTATAAATTAGCAAGTGCTTACATATAACCAATTCAAAAATATATTTATAATTAGAACTTTGTGAAGAATGTTGTTCTTTTATGTTTTATTAGTTATAAAAGTTATAAATTTTTGTATCGCTTTTACAATCTTTATATAATAACATATTATCCTAATTTCATCACAGTCAGTCTGTCCTTGTTCACAATCACTCCCGAAGAATCTGAAATAGAAATTACTATTAAAAATTAAAAATTACAAATAATAAACATTTTAATGTTTAAACCACCATATTTAAATTTAAGGTGTTGGGGTCAGATAGAATATAAATTATTTTTATTGTTTATATTATTTTTATTATTTTTAATTTTTAATTTTTAATCTAATTTAATTTCATTTTTAGTAGTAATTTCTATTCCAGATCCTTCCGGGATGATTGTAAACAAGAACAGTCTGACTGTCATTGCATTAGTATAATATATATTATTGTATAAAGAGCGTAAGACCAAAAAAAAATTATTTATTAAGTTAATTTAGAACAGTCGACATATGTAAAATTTTTTAATTTGTGTCTCAATTTGAATATCCATTATATTGATTTATTCATTATATTGACATATTAATTATATTATTATATTTCATTATATTAATTATATTGATTTCATTCATTATACAAATAATACTATTTATTTAAAAATAATCTTTATTACGACTTAATGAATTTACATCTACAATAGTTCAGTACATTGTACTTTTCGTATGATGTAGCTATAATCGATTTGGCGAGCGAGCATGTCGCATTAAGCGGCGTGTAACAAGACCGTTATAAAAGCAAGGAAATTAATACTATACAGTCGACCGGTCTACGAGTCGTGGTAACATTTATTTAGATTTTCTGGGAGCCTCTAATCCATCCATTAAATTCAGCCTCTCTTGCTAATAGACTATGTCTTCATCTATATCTCCGCGAATTAAGGCTATTACTTAAGCTGCGTGAGAGCTCGGATGGTTCTTCTATATCTATACGTATATTATATACTATCGTCTATATATATACTATATGTAGGGAGATTTTGAGGGAGACTTCCATTTGGTTCTCTGTTGGAACGAAATTAGTGTCTTTTTATTGTTAATTGCATTAGCATTGGATATGAGCTACATGAGAAAAATATGTAGAATGACATTCACTTGCCAAGTATTATATCGAAATCGCTTTCGCTTGGGGATAAAATTGATTTTCCTTATATGCAACCAGATATGTAATAATATATATATAATGCCATCTTTTAAGAATTTTTAATTAAGCCTTTAATGCTAAATTATTTATGGCTGCCTTTATAAGAGAATGGTGATTGAAACATCAACTGATAATGGCGACTTTTTAGACAAATTTGATTATTTTTATGTAGATAATTATTATATTTTTTTTCTTGGCTATGAAAAATTTCATAGAACAAACGCATTTGTTCTGCGTCGTAATATGATTTTCCACAGGCGAGGTACATATCTCTGGCTCGAAATCTGAGCGCCGCCTCTCGGATTTATTCGTAAAAAGTTAGATAATAGAAATTATCAATACACGAGTCTAGTGTGCAAAAGGTGCAATTTGCAAATGTTTTATTGAGATTAGTTGAATTACATTGATAAGATAAAATGCTTTATAATTTAATTATAAGAAGAGAATTGCAGAAAGTTGACTTATCTAGTTTTAGAATGAAAAGATCATCAAAATATGAAACATTTAGTAAAAAATTTTCGCATAAGCAACATGACGATAGATGTAGTAACAGAAATACGGGACATAATTAAATAATAAAAAATAATATATCGATGATGCAGTGCTTTTGATTATGAATTTGTTTGTTTTTTCATCATCATATTTTCTTAGAATTATCAAATAAAAAATGGTTTAATTATCCCTCTCTTTACTAATTATTTTTATTGCATAACTGAATGTTGATCGAACAATCAAGGACTCTGTATGCAATTGTAAAGCTGTCAAAGCGTCGTGCATACGTGAACTCAAAAAAATTCATATTTAACACAAAATGAACTTATGTATGAAATAAATCTCCTGACAAACAACTTATGTCTTATCGGGAAGCTTTAATAATAGCATAATTCAAAATAGCAGAATTTATGCTATTTTCATTGAAAAAAATAGGAATGTCCCTTTATGGATAAGCCATGAACTATTCTAATTCACCATTCGGAATAAACTATTTAACTGTCTAAGGTTGATGAGAAAATTTTTAAAATTAGAAGGAGAGAAAATTCGTTCAAAAAAAGAAAATAGAATAAAAAATATTTTTGGAGAACTGTTAAGATTACTAGAATTGCTAAAATAATTTAAATAATATAAAATAAACCTTGTTTTTACCTCGTGTGACATATTTTTCGACGTATGTTGCCACTTATATTTGCTCACAGATAAATTGTCTCACGAGGTAAACAATCAATTTTCCTAGGCTAAAATTAAATACTTTTACCATCGTGCGCAAAACTCATTTTATTTTTATACTTATTATGCGTGTACAAAGTACATCTCTCTCAAGCACTCTACTGATAAGCGATTGAAAAGTGGATGCTCTTGTTTTCGACGCACTCCATGCTTTACATACTGTTTTATTTTTTTTTTTAATCAGCATTCTTAAAATAGTATACTTCGTAACGCATTTTCACATTGCTCACCATGCCATTCAGTGAAGTGCTTTGCAGTTTTCTTTTTGCACAGGAAACAAGACGAAAAGACGTATATATATATATATATATATATATATATATATATATATATATATATATATATATCTATAATAAATTTAAAAATTGTGATATATAATAATTTAATGTAAACGCTAATCCTAAACTTGAACGTAATTCAATCTACTCACACGCTATCTATATATATACTTTGTAAATCGCCACGAGTTTTACAGTTTCATTTTTATTTTTTAGCCGTGATATAAGAACAGGAAAAAAAATTGAAATCCGTATGCCCGCAGAATAATATACCACCGCGCCACCTCACGTCCGTCCACGTTCCGTTCGAGAAGCGGGTCTCGTTCCCGCGATGCATCAGCGGCGAGTTCGTCGCTCGGCCAGCGCAGTAAAACGCTTTAAACGCCTCATCAGATGCATCGGGCATATTAAATTCTCGGCTTCCCTCCTCCCCTTTTCGCGTATCGCCCTTTTCGCCCCGCTTGAATTATAAATAAATTTCGTTAAATTTATAGCTCAACCTGCGTAGTTATGCGCCGGTATTATTATATCAGTATTATAATTTTCTTATTAAGGATGAAAAAAAATCTTTAATGCTAAATAAATTGTACTCTAAATTCTGTATATGATAAATGAGAATACGTAATAGGTATATAAAAATTTTATTTATTTACTGTCAAAAAAGACTCGACAAACAAGGCAAAACTGTAAATAAAAAATATTTTAACAAAGTAAATATAATAAAGCTTTCATAATAACACTTTATTTATTTGTAAATTTGTTCTTTAAAAAATTTAGATGTCTGGTAACACTTATAAGATGAATTTTAAATGATTACTGAGTTGGTTGGTTTTTGAAAAATTTATTATTAATAGTTTTAAGAAAAATACTTAAATTTTAAAGCTAACCAGATTTTTCACAGAACACTTGAATTTTTAATTAATGATTGAAATTTGATATGTTTGAAGAACAGAATAAGAATCAGATTAGAAAAAGTAGGTGTACTATGTAAAAGAAAGAATATTGTCAATTGACCTAATTTTTAATTTTATTCATTTGATAATTTATGTAATTTTATGTAATTCTTTTATTTTTATTTAACTTTATTTTGCTGTCATGAGTTGAAATTTTGAGGGATTGTCGAAGTCAATTATTACCATCAATTGGGCATAGAGAATTCTGTTTGACATAGTATATTTATATATAGAAAAAGATATAGAATGGATGTAAGGAAATAATCAACGAAAATTTACAATCATTTAATGCTTACTATAATATATTATTCAGAAATAGTACGTGAGTTAAAATAAATTAAATGTTATTTATTTGTTTTATTCTAAAAATGTAATAGAACTATAACTTGTAGTAAATTTTAAAAACTTAAGTACACATTTTCTAAATTTTTTGAAATCTATCTTTTGACTTCTCTGAAGCATGTTTACTTTGAGAATTAAACCAAGTCTTTTAATGATTATTATATCCTGCATTCAGCTATTATTAATCAAGTTCAATGTAATAAAAAGGCATTAAAAGATGGATAGTAATGTAACAGTCAAAAGACGATGAAAATAGATAGTCGTTCTAAATAAAATGAATGTAGCCTAGTAATATCTGTCATGGGAAATTAAATCTAACACTTTACAGACCTTTATATCTAGCGAGTTTGTCTGTGCTTTTATTTAAAATAAACACGTTGCTCACATCTAATTGTTATGTTATTGTTGTTCTGGCGATCAAACATTAAGTTTCATCTTATAAAAATGTTTATAAAACTTTTACCGCATTTCTGTCCCAATTAATGTGCCAGCTCATAATATTATTGATAATATAAATTTTTCTTTTAATATATTTTACTTTTCTGTTTTTTTGACTTCATAGTAATAACTAAGAATTAAACATATTTTGTTTTCTGATGTTTTATTACTTTACTTGCTCTATAAATTACATTCATTTATCATAAATATAAAATTTCTTTCACTTTTTCATTAATTCTTAGTACATTATTCTTTATTCAATTTTTTATTTATTTAAAGTGGGGGAAACTGTTTTGTAAATATTACTGTATTTTTTGTTTATGCGCAGATAGATTCAGTTTTATAAATTTATAATTGATTTAGATTGATTATTATCACATTTTTAATAAAAATTGATAAACTTTGTAACGAATACTAATTTTTTTTTTTAACAGTCTAAATAATGTTATAGTATCGAAGTTTTACGCTATATAGGTAAATAAAGTTCTTTAATTTTACGTTACGTAGGTAACTAACGTTACCCAATGTTACGCCGTATAGCTAACTTTTTAGTTCTTCTTAATTTTCGAAAAGCTAGCGCTTCAGCGATTCAACTTAGTCAAGTAGATACGTTACAATTACAGAATGAAATTGCTTGAAAGCCAATGCTGAATTTCTTCTAACGTACTGGTGAAAACACATTTCCAGCGACGGATTTTCACAAAATCGTTATTAGGAATGCTCGTCTCGAAAATAGACAACGGTCTATTTCTTGCGCCACCGTTAATATTCCGTCCCTCCGTTGGCATCTCCACGCAAAACGCGTAATAAATTATACACGTATCGGGTGTGTGCGGTCGTGCGCGAGGGCGCACTGCTCGGCTCTACCTAAAGAAACATCGTCCACCGTCATACTTGGACTCTGCTTCACTTAATATTGGATTCATCGTTAAATACCAGGCTCAATACGGCAACATTCATGATGTCCCTCGCGCCAAATTTTGCTTTTATAGGGGAGAAAAATTTTCTTCAATTGTGAAGCAGTGTGACAATGCAGCAACACAGTTGCTAAATAAGATTGCGTATCTCGTGAATTTAGGATATTTTATGAAATTCATAAAATATGTATTGTTTTTCAGTCTCAATTTTTAGCAATAATACGAGAAGTTTTCAAAACGTAAGTTTCCTTAGTTTGGCGTTTCTTTCAGACGCCACCTAGCGGACTTCACCTGATCATACTTTCAGTTTAGATTCTATCGATAAGAGCGGACTTGGTTTTAGGCCAAGAATACTTTTTTAAGTAGTACGAGTTCAACGATCATGGAGATACCAGTGTAAAGCGGGATAGATTATGTTCGGTTATTTGTTTATTAACTGCAAAGGTATTAAACATCAATCAATTTACAGTGCATTCAAAAAAAATTGGTGACTATATATGATAAACTCTGTATGAATGTGCAGATGGTGACGCACAGGTTTTCTCAAGGGACGCCCAGTAGTGAACGATCAGCAGCGTGCAGGGCACCCAAAAAGCGCCACTACCGACAATCCGATGGGAGCGGTTGAAAAAATGATTCAGGACAGATGATGAAATATTGATGATATTTTGCAAATGATACCTCCTGCTAAATATCATATTCACCAAACTTGAATTCATACAATATTGTTCCAGAAGCTTGGTTACATTTAAAAGTGAGTAAAGTTTGTGCAAGATGAGTTCAAAAATGTCGTTAAATTATCAATGCCAAAATCAGACATGCCAGTTTTCAGGGAAGGTTTGTTTAAGCTTGCAAATAGATACAAAAAATGTATTGAAGATCAAGGCGACTATGTAGAAAAATAATTTGAGAGTAAAAGAATCAAGTCAAATGATTTTTAAAGCCTAAAACTAGTGTTGTATTTTTTCCCTAATACAAGGAAACTTTCTTTTTGAACACAATTCGTATATTTATAACTTGCATGTACTCGCAAGTACTATATCTACTGAGAAAGAATCTACTGATATAACGAAAAAACAAAATCACAATGAATCTGCAAAAATTTACACCTAACAACAAAACTTAAAAAAGGCCCAACGATCGAGAAAGTAGCTGAGCAAGTTCTACCGGCAAAAATTGTTATTGAAAATCATTCAGAGATTTTCCCCATCAACTATTTAAAACTCGCTGAATTTCTATATACAACGTATTGAAGTGATAATATTGTAGAAGTTGCTTCTACATACACAAAAGACAAAGCTGCACTAATAAATATGCTATTGCAAAGGTCTATGGAGTTTTAGTTGATTTTCATGGGAGTGGATATTCAGGTACAATTATTAAATAAGCAAATGAAAAATTGATATTAAATTGCGATTTATTGCACTAAGCGCACGAGGCATCAAAAACCTCCACTCGATGAGTGGAGGAAAAAGCCGGTTTTACAATAATTTCTAAACGGTATACACGTATATCTTAATAATTTTATAATGGCTGAACGCGCTCTAATAGAAAAATCCAGACTCACGCGACATACAGAATAAGACTTGCTTATCGCACACACAACTCTTAGATGTCTAAGCACTCCTGCGCAGGACGATACCGCCGCGACCCTACACGGCGGGTGAAGTCCGTTGGGGAAGGAGCGTTCCGCTGGTGACCTCCTGCTCTGATCCGCAGCCCTGACGTCTCAGAAACGGGTACAGCCCTTGCCGCTGAGCTCAGCCTCTGGGTACAACACAGTGCGCCGCTGGGAACCTCCTCAGATTTCTACGATCAGTAGATACCACAAGGCCAAGTGCCTTGTCCCGCGAACCAGTCCTTAATCGCGCGCACACACACCCCCATGCACATGCAATATACTCTAATAAAACGCGATGATAGGAGTGACTTTAGAGTTTAATTTAATACGTCACGCAACAGATGAACAAATACAAGTAAAACAACATAAACGGAGTAAATTCTAGAAATTACCGCGCTTTCTCCTACCGAAGGTTCTTATACGTTCGATGGTTGGGAGCGTAGTGTCCTTAGTCCATTCAGACCATCGGGCTAGATGTGTAAGGAAGGGTGAGGGATGAGGAGATCGCTCTATCCCGAAGCCTGTGCAGGCCATGCCTCTCTCTAAGGTGCGAGTGAGGCCTATATCGTAGTCCTTTGCACACCATCTGCCCTTAACAACTGCACACCCCCACATCGATACGTATGCAATCTCAAACATATGTTATCTCATATTAATGATCAGATCACTGACCGGAGCTTAAAAAGTAGAATAAAAAGAATTAAGAAGCGTTCAGAAAATAAGGACAGTGAAGATACCGTAAGTGAAGATGCAAGTTCTAAGAGACGGTGATATTGTATAAATTCTATCAAAATGGAAACAATTAACAAATCGATTACAATGGATTTAAAAATTCTTTACTGGAATTCACGGGGTATAATTCCTCGATGACTTCTACCGGAAGTTTTGTGTTTCGATGATAAAAAATGTCTCGGAATGTCTTCTACTGTAAGTTTTTTTGTTTAAATAGTAGATTCAATGTATAGGTGTCCCAGAATGACTTATACAAAGAGTTTGATGCTCGAACAATAAAATATGAAACTCCTGTAAAAGCCGTCCCGCCATATCTAAACATCGTCTTCTCGTCCTGAGACATTACATTCTATCGTCCGAACACGAAAATTCGGTATGATATTTGGAGTCGACGTCGAACTCTGTTTCTTAACCCCATCAAATTATAACACGCTGCTTCTAATGTTTGTACTCATAATTTATTGCTGAAAGTAAAATGATTTTCAATAAAAAAACATAGCGAAGAAAAACATTACTTCCGAAGATAATACAGAATATATATATATATATATATATATATATATATATATATATATTTCGAATTTCAGAACAATCTGTTCAGTAGTTTTATCTTTATAAGTTAGTAAGGTAGCTCATATTCATAGACACATGGAGTGTGATAAATGCGTTAAGTTAGAAAGTGGAGAGAGATGACGAACCCGAGAACGGGCGAAGACGCTCGAACGCGAGCTCTCAATCAACGTATTAGGAGGCCTCCTTAGTCTCCGACCTTTTTTAACGAAAAAAATTACATTCATGATGGAAAATGGATACATATTATGGATGACATTTTTTTCTTATGTTGAATCATGGATTACAGCTGAGAGAAACGTGAAAGTACCAGGCTTCGCAACTTATAGAAAGGACAGACATCATTTAAGAGGTGGAGGTTTGCTGATACTCATTCGAAAAAATATAGTGTTTAAAAATATTCCTGAAATTAAAAGCCCTCATGAGTCGTTAGAAATTTGTGACATAAATATAAAAAATATTAATCCTAATTTTAATTTAATTATTTGTTAATAAACGCCAGGTATTACATTTGAGCAAATTTATTGGAATGCAATTTACAAAATAATTATAATAACAATAATTGTATCTTAATGGGTGATTTTAATGCTCATAATGTTATATGGAATTATAGATATACTGATGTAAACGGTAAATGATTAGAATCAGCTCTAGAAGCAGGAAATTTATTCTTGCATAATAATAACACAATTACATATTGCAATGAGCCCCGTAATATAAGCTCAAATATCGACTTAATAATTTCTTCTTTAAATATTTCTGAAAAAATACAATGTATTGTTTGCGATGAGACTTGGGGTTCCGACCATTTTCCGATTTTTGTTAACGTTAAGACTCAAAAATCGCATATATTAGGAAAACATTTAAGCTTAAAACAAAGCGTACAGATTGGAATAAATTTGTTGAAAAACTTTTTATGAAAGCTTTATGCATAATGCTTACGAAATAATGACTCCATGCGACAAGTATGAATTTCTTGTTGAAAAAATTATCGAATCACTCTCATATAGCAACCCCCAAAAATCAAACTCTCAATTCAGAAGAAAAAAAATTAGAAATCCGGTACCATGGTAGGACTTAAAATGCAAAAAAGGCTCCGATCTGCATCTTATAAAAAATGGAAAATCACTCTTAACTTAGAAGATTTAATCGAGTATAAAAGAAAGTGCAGTTCTGCTAGAAAAATCTTCACAAAAAAGCAAAAAGGCTGTTTCAAAGAGTTTGCGAGTACAATAGACTTTCGCACTGATCCAAAATATGTATGGACAAAATGTAAGATCTTTAAAAACAAGTCGATTAAATTAATTCTAAAACATACTCCAAGCAATGCACTTGACAATAGGGAAAAAGAGAATACCATCAATAAACTAAGTCTACCATGGGTTGAAACCAATCCTAATTGGTTACCTGTAAGTGCACAAAATACATTTTTTGATATCTATTTTAATTTCAATGAACTCAACTTAGCACTCGACACAAAAAATATCAACTCAGACCCAGGTATGGACGGGATAGATTTTGAAATACTGAAAAGATTACTCATAAAATTCAAACTGCTTCTTTTAGAGATATACAATCTCGTGTTGTCTCATCACAACTTGTCTCACTAAACTATTTGAAACGCTCATTAAAAATAGATTGCAATGTTGGCTTAAAAATAAAAATATTTTAGCAAACTCACAAAACGGTTTTCGCAAAGAAAAATCATGTTCTGATAGTATAACTAATTTAGCTGTGACAGTAAGAGCAGCCTTTGCAGAAAAGAAAGATACTTTAGCGATTTTCTTAAATGTATAAGGAGCGTTCGACAATGTAAACATTGATATACTCCTTAGTAAGTTAGCAACTATTGGCTGTTATAAAAAATTGCTAAAAAATACTTTATTTTGTTCAATTTATTATGCACAAACGTTTTATCTATACAGATAATTCACAAGATTATTGCCTCAAGGTGGAGTATTGAGCTCCCTATTTTATATATTATATGTCTCATGTATTTCAAATGGATTACAAAAATGCATTCTGGTATCACAATTTGCGGATGACTTAGCTCTGTATATTAAATGTAAATCGTCAAACAGAGGTAACAAAATCATAAATAAAGCTACTGCAATGATTAAAAATAATTAAAATAATATCGGCCTGGAAGTTACTCCTTCCAAAACAAAATTCTTACATTTTAATAAAAAAGCTATCGTACCTGGATCTACCGAAATCAAGGTTGACGGGCACCCAATTAAATGATGTGAAACTGCACGCTGTTTAGGAATCATCTTTGATTATAAGTTAACATTTATGCCTCAACTCAATTTAGTTTATAATGAATGTTCTAAAGCATTACACATAATAAAATTTCTGTGTGGTACATGGTGGTGAGCTGATCCAATAACACTAATTGTAACAATATTGTACAAAAGTTACGTACGCTCAATTGTTAATTATTGCTGTTTTGTATATTCTCCGACACGCCCAAATCTCCAATAAAAAATACAACGTATTCAATATCAAGCGATTAGAACTTGCTTAGGTTGTCGGAAAACCACGCCGGCAAATATATTACTTGGAGAATCAAAATTAGTGCAAATCAAAGACAGAACGAAAGAATTATGTACAAAATTTTTAACAAAAGTTTTTTCTAATAAGAGCTCGCTTAGCAGTAAAAATATATTACGATACTAAAATATTATTAAATAACGTCATTTAAAACAAGAAAGTATTCTCTATCAGACCATAACACATACACACGAACTTTTTGAAAGAATGTACAAAGAAGATCTCTATACCAATAGATGAAAAACTGGGTGAACACTTAAAACTTTTGTAAATCCAATTCAACTGTTAAAAATTTTTCTTAACAATAGCGCAGCTATAGCGATATACATCGATGGTTCTAAAATAAAAAACTGTAAATATGTTGGTTGCCTATGCGTATATCCGGACCTAAATATCCGATTATCTAAAAAAATAGACCGAAGTTCTTATGTTTCTACAGCAGAGTGTATTGCTCTGGAGCTAGCTCTTCACTTAGTATTAGAACAAAGAAATTATAGCTTCCTCATTTTCTCAGATTCACTAAGTGCACTTCAATCTCTGCGTTCTACTAATTTTGACATGAAAACTAACCCTTACATTTTAAATATAAAAAAAATATAGAGAACTTCAACAATCGAGCTCGTCATCAAATCAAGTTCAATTTACATGGGTTCCATCGCACATTGGAATATTAGGAAATGAGGAAGCTGCTTCCTTGGCAAAAAATGCGTCGAATTACAATGAATTAGAAACTACATACTTCTTAGTACCATATACTGATCTCTATGAAATGTATAAAGTGCAAGCTAAAGAAAATACTGTTAAAAAAATAAAAACGCAAGACTTAACGAATGGCACACAATTTTTTAAAGACTACTTCCAGAATAGCAAAAACCTTTGGTTGTTTAATCAGAAAAAATTCACTAGAGAATTTATTGTTACAATAAACAGAATAAGATCAAATCATTATAATCTAGCCAATTTCAGCGCAAGCCCTTGTTTGCGCACCAAATATTGCAGCCTGTCAGCGAATTTTTAAAGGTCATAGACTTAAAACTATAATAACAAGAATATAAACTATGTAATTAGATTAACATGTATATAACTTTTTTAGCTGAAATAGATTTTCTGTAAGATCTGCCAAAAAAAAATCGGCCGCCAATATCAGGAAATATAAAATTGTTGTATAGGAATAAGAAAAGTCATTATAATTTGTCTTAAAGTTAATAGACTGTTACAAAGTTTGTCCAAATATTGTTAAAAGACAGATGAAAGGATAATATATAGTAAGAGGCGATGGGCAATATTTTAATTTTGATTTTCAGCTGAAACATTTTGTCATTAAAAATTTTACGAACTAATTATAAAAATTAAAAAAGTAAACGAAATAATTTTTACAAGCCTCCGTTGAAATTATTTTCAATTTATATTTATAATAAGTTCTGCATTAACTTACTAATATTTTTTACGGATTAATATCATTTTTATCACTTATAATCTTCTGATTGATGAAATAGCTAGATTGCATTTCGTTTCAGTACTGATGATATAAAAGAAACATTATGCATTAGACTTTTCACTATTATTCCCGTAAAATTCTCGTACAGTATCAATTATTGTCCATGCTTAGTTCTGTAATTCATTTTGTTCTCTAATTCTCGTCAACATTTTGTTCAGTAACGTTCTCGCAGGATGAAATACGTCGGTTGACCTCGCCTGTTTTTAAAAATAATTTCACGAGCTCTTTCGTCACTCGCTGTTTAGAATACCATTATTTTGTTAACATCGCTACTAGAGAGCCATTACACATACGCCAGAATCTATCTGGAATCTCATCTTTCACGATTGCCGTTCATTAACCAGCGAAAAAAAACAACGCCACCGACCCCGCTCTATTACCCGCCGCGAAGATCCGCAACTCAATCATCCGGCGGGCTATAAAAGTCGGGGAAGAGCGAAGGAGGGAGAGAGGAGCTGATAACGCAAGCACCAACCATCTCCGAGATAAATCACCAAGAGCTTGCGCCAGACCATGTACACCTCTTCCAAAGTGTAAAGCGATAAAGCGCGTGAAACCGCATAGCTTTTTCTCTTTGCCGTCCTCCCCATCCCCTTCCCGTACGCTCGTTTTATCGCGCGCCACCGCGTCCCGCAGCCGTTACATATAGATATATCCGTGCACGGCACAGCGAATGGCTGACTTATTACAGCGCGTCACGTCGCGCTCTTGCCGACTTTTTTCTACTCGGTCGGCTACAGTTATTGTGCATTTGTATGCATTTTTCGCGCGGCCGTTCTCGGTAATGGCCAAAACAAAGAACGAGGAAGGACTTTTTAAAAAGGTGCTTGACTGGATTTATGGGTGGGGCGTATTCGTTATACTTTGGTGAATTGTCTTTGTCTATAAAGCTGGCGGAATATCTTATTAGCTAGTCAAATCTTGGAATGATTGATATAATTCTGGGACTAAAATTGTGCTGATTAGAATCCAATAGAGGAAACTCAATAAGCAAGTAGGGAACAACTGGCAGTGAGGAATTTGACGATATACTTATTTAATTATACTCTAATCATATTTTGGCAATTTGACAACATATATACATATACAAATTTACTTATTTTCCGAAATAAGTAGACCAGCCCTATATACTGGACTACAAAACTGTAAATATAGAACCAGAACAAATACAAAATCAGCCTATACACTGGTTAACAACTCTAGTCTGTAAAAACGTAGTGCAATAAACAGTGGTTCGGAACCCACTATAAACTGGAGGTCCAACAAAAATCACAATAATGTATTGATAAGCAACTATAAGAAAAGTTAAACAACAAATGAAAGTTTTGGAGCAGAACCGGCCGACAAAGCGAAAGCTAGGTCCGGACGGGAATGTTTATGTATAACAAAGCATAATTGAGCGACCTTTTCTTTTTTGCTAACTGGAATATCAAATTTTTAAAATTTACTGTTGAATAAGATGCTATGAAGTCTATGGAGATAAATAATATTTTCAATATCAACGATCGCATCATGCGCGGAAGTGACACGCTCAATAGATTTATACATTACCTATTAATTTCATTTACAGCTTCGTAAAAGTAAAATATGTATTGGAATGTCTGTTATACAAGATAGAACTTATTGTTAATGAAATGAAGATAAATAATTCAAATAAGTTTTGATTAATATAATTTAGTAAAAACCTTGATATTTTTATTATATTATGAGTAAAAGCAAGTGATCTAATTTTTTTCAATGTTTTTTCAGTAGAAAGCTAAAACACATTCTCAAGAAACTGATTATTGAGAATGTTATCTTAGTATTTTCGTGATCAATATCATCTCCATCATAATGAAGACAATATAAGACGATACTTATCAAATCTTGACATATTTCTTCGCCCTAATTTCATCGCGCGCCCCTCGCTATATTTACCGCAAATTGAAAACATCAAGAGTAGGTGTAAAAGCATGCGGTAAGAAAAGTCCGGGGAGGGTTCACCGCCCCCGGCGCGCCGAACGAATGAAACGCGAGCCAACTGTCGAACGTCGGCGCGTCGAGGAAAGCGAAGAATACACAGAGCCGAGGCTCGCCCGCGCTTTCATTCAATTGTCTCGGCGGGCGGCCAAAGCTGCGGCCGTGAGCACGACAGCCGGCTCGTATTTAATGGGGAAAGCCAGTACTCAGCGGCACGGACGGGGTGGGAATGAACAGCATGACGCCCGGCTGAAAATAATAATAATAATAATAATAATAACAATAACAACACGCTTGTCCGCCCTCTTTTTATATTGCGTCTATATGTTCCTAGCCAATTAAAAAGACCCTTGGCTTTCGCCGACGCGACTTTCTCAGCCGAGCTACCAGCTCGGCTGACCGGCGCGGCGCGACGCAGCATTGGGCGAGCGACGGGGGGGGGTGCTAGAGGAAAAATGCAAGCGTATTTTCTAGAGTGCTCGCAAAAATTTATCCGCGGTTTATATATACATGTGTGTGTGTGTGTGTGTGTGTGTGTGTGTGTGTGTGTGTGTGTGCGCGTGCACATACATATAGTAAACAGAGGAGCTAGGGGATGATGGTGTGTTTCGCATTGGTTACGTGTCGCATTGGGGCACTTTGTGATTATGCTGGGAATTGGGGGGGGGGCATAGCCGTAAGATCGATCGCATTTGCCGAAGCTACTTGGGTTGCTCGATATATTTGCCATGGAAAGGGTCTGGACGATTTTCTGAATTTCGTTACCAACTTTTGTAGCTCAATCTCGACTTTTCAGGACTCTCTTAACGAAAGAACAGCAGCAGGTTATTTATATTGTATATTGGATTTGAGCGGAGCAAAAATATAAATTTATATTGTTTTAACAATCACAATGTTCACATTATTTTGCGACTTCACAGTTAATAAGTATTATAGTATCGTATCATACAAGTGATAATTATGATTAGTTAATTATTTAAGTTAATTTTTTCTCGTATGATTTTTCCTTCCTCGCTTCGCTCGGGTACATATTGTCCCATGCAATGAATAAATAACTTTTACACTCGTACTGCGGCATCATTTTATGCTACTACACTCTCAGTTCGTACAGAGTTTAGAGCTCTTTTTATACGGTTTCGACTTTAAAATGTCATTTAAAATCTTCTACACTTTCCATTTTGTTGAAAATATGAATCTGAATAAAGATCTTTTTTGAGTGCTCTTACAATATGGCCATAAAAAAATTAATTTCCATACACAATTTCCATTTGATGCCGGCTTTCCATATATAAATTAAAAAAAATTTCTCTTAATTATAAAGAAAACGACGGTCATTTTTGAATACGTTACCAAAAAATTAATTATATGTAAATGTAACTAAATTTCACGATAGCGGCGGATTGGAAAGAAATAATTTTTAATACATAGAATAGGTTCCTGTAAAATTCACATTTTGGCTAATCTGCAGTAGCCTATTTCTCCGATTTGGATTTGGATAAACACGTGAAAAAATCGCAGTTCAAAACTTCGATTCAACAATTTCGATAGGAAGGTCCCCCAAGCTCTGAATACAATTAGAATCTTGATTTCATTCAACGGAGACACGTTCGCGCATCGACGACAGATTTGCAACTGAACTTTTTCTATGTTCCGTGGTCGTATTTGAAAAAAAGGTTCGAGGAAACGGATCGGTGTCCCTCTCATAGTTTTCTAAAATTGGGAGAAATTTTACTCTGTCTTAGGAAGCGATGACCGACGGAGAAAGCAAGCATAACGTTAAATACACATTAAAAAAATTGCATACATAATATTACATTCACTTTCTATTTTAATACAATAAATTAGATGAAAATGAATTTGCATAATGATTACGAAATAATTCGAATAAATTGTTTTTAAGTTATTCTTGTCTAATATTTTATTTATGATGTTTGATTGTAGACGTTTAATATTGAATGCACAATTATTATAATTTCTAAATTTTCAAATCAAAAAAATTAAAAAAAAAACGGACATCTTTAACTTTTCCATTAAAACATATTTTATGATAATATTTACCTAGTTAATTAGATAATATTCTGAAACATTAATTGGAATCAGAAATTCATTGAAATTGGCAAAGTTATATACTTCATGGGATGATGCTTATAAGATGCATGGAATGCAGAAAATGGTTGGGAATTCGGAGTAAATATTGTTTCTTTATGAATCGAAACTTTTTCACTTATTGCCAGTATACATTTATAAAATAAAAACCTCTACTTTTACGAATATGCAAAAAATGATTTATTTCTAATTTAAACGGCGATTCTTCAACTTCCAATTACACAATATCTTACTGAGTCGTAATATCAATTTAAAACAAAACGATTGAATATTACTAAATTTAATATTATATGAAATGTCTTCAGAATGACTTTGCATCATCGACAATTAGTTAAAAAAAGCCAAAAAAATAATGTAAAATTGTTTTATATTATGCCTTTCGATCGTTCTAATTAAACCATTGTATTATAGATTTAAATACTGTGTACCAATTCGCTTATACTTCTACCACTGTGTATACTTCTTTTTTATATTCTTTTCTACTAATTTTATGCAATATAATTTCATATGTGACGCGTTTATTCTGATTCAATTTTTTCTTTTTTCAATTATGTACTAACGGCATGTTTTGCCTCAAATATATAAGTAGCTAGGCAGTTAATACACTTAATTTTGTATACAAGAACTGAAGGAACCCCTTTATTAGCTACAACATTTCCAAGTTTAATTATTCCGTCAATTTATTTTTGTTGATCAAGAGCATATGGAGAGATAATGATATTATACTTAATAAGTTTTTTTATTTATATTGTTAGTTTACAGGAAAATTAAAATCTTTCGTAAAAAATAATTTATTTAATAATATATAATTGATTTATAGAACCAAATATCATAACTGTCGGCTAACAGCAGTGTAGTTTAGACGGGTTCCAAATTTATGGTTGCTGAACATTTTATGAAAGTAGAAAAAGGTATTATTCAACAAGCATCAATAGAGGCAGAGAGATTTCCTTTATCAATATATATATATATATATATATATATATATATATATATATATATATATATATTAGTTAGAAATATATTTTCGTTCCAAAAGTTTTTTGAAAGTTTTGTTTTGAAACTTAACTATTACAACGTTAGAGAAAATTATATATTTGAGAAGTTTAAGTTTCTATATCAAAAAAGTCCTTTAAAAAGGATCTTATATTAGAATATTAATATATTAGAACATTAATATTAATTTGAATTGTATTGTACAAAAAATATGGAAAAGCATTATCATATTTCTTTACTATATAATAAAACAGTATACAAATGTTAAATCATCAAAATATAATTCTTGTTACAATATATTCCGTCCAAAATAAAAATAATATCACCAAAATTTGTCTATCCAAATTTATCTAAAGAAAAGTACGTTAAAAAAATGCGAATACATCCTTTATCACTTGATGGTACTTCGTCATTAGATTATGCTATTTTTTAAACTGTGCGGATTATTGTTTAATTTTTATATAAATCTGTCATTTCTTAAAAACACAAAACATGATGACATATAGACATAAAGATATGAGTACGTCAGGTTATTTTCTTCTTGCAGAGCACTATTGATAAATAATTCGAAGAACGTTGAGGTAGGCATAATCAAAGATTTTTCATACATTCATACAATGCACCCCCCCCCTCCAAAAAATTGTGTTCGAACGCCAACGGCCTTCAGCATGTTGCCGGCAACTCGAGTTACCGTCGAATTGAACAAACTTTAGAAGCATGGAGAAGTGCACCTTGTAGTTTCATTATGCCTATAGCTATTACTTGTCGTTGTTTTATTTTTTTCTTTTCTACTTGTGGCAAATTAAGGATTGATGAGGACGATTGACTGAATAATTTCATTAGTTTGTCTTTGAAATATTATCCGTTGGTTATTTAAATAGTCTCGCATCTTCAGTAATCGAATTATACTGAATGTTGTATTTATGCAAGATCAAATAATAAGCTGTAGTATTGGCCGGAAATCGTGATAATTCCTTCGGTTCGAATCCGTCGAAAAGATCTTGGTTGGTCTCGGTGCTTGTCCTGTTCTTTTTCTTTACTTTCCGCATTTTTTATTTTGATCACCCTTCCCACTATTTGGCGGGGTTATGTTGTCAGATTGTTGTTTGCAGAATCCGACTTTTCGAAGCAATCGAACAGTTCTTTTAAGGTTTCCATAGATTTAATGGAGTGATTCCTCGGGACCTTCTGCGGTAACGGCAGCATCCGTTTCTCGAAGCGCCTGCCGTTGCTCCTGCCACTACTACTCTTAGAAGCTTTCACGTCCATTTCGCAGTGCGGCTATAGTTTTCTCATCTAAATGAGCGGATGACGAAAACCAGCTTTCTTGGCAGTATGTGAAGCAATGCCAAAAAATCACTGGAACGAAAAGATTTCTCTAGTGGGCTCAAAAGAGATCCTTTTTTATTTTCCTATAGCCTAATTTTTTCCCCATTGGTTGACTATGTTTTCTCTCCTTATCTCCCTAATCATAATACTATAGTGTCTTCAATATTTCAAGACTCTCGTTTTCCCTTCGCACGCATTTATTTTGACTTACTCTTGATTAAAAAAATAATGTCAGCTCGAAGACGCATGGCGATTTTAATATTAGTATAGTCATTCGTTCGTTTTAGTCAAAAGATAATTCTACGAGTAATCGATAATAACTTGTTCAAATGCGACCATGTGTAAAACATATTAAATGAGGTGTTATAAATATATAATGTATGAGTGTATGGGAAACGATTTCACGCTTTCGGCTTACTCCATCCGTGTATCACTCTCCATAATAATCCTCATCTAAAGCCACTAGCAGTAAGCGGATTATATTAGTGATTAATAATTAGTACCTGCGTAGCGGCTATGTTCTCTCTCTCTCTTTCTCCCTCTCTCACATGCGTCCACACACACACACACACACACACACACACAACACACACACACACACACATATATATATTTTTTTTCTTTCAATGTTTACTCATCTCTCCCTTTATTTGGTCAAACATGCATATGCAATCTTACATTCTATTATGAGAGTAGAATTTGATATGAAAAATACGACGCATTAAGGGGGAAAAGATGCGTCCAGAGCGCTGGACTTTGCTTACTACGAAGGCAACTTGTATGTGAAGGCCGTTGGCATTCTGGTACAATTTTAAGGAGTTGGGGTGTGTTAATATGTCTACAACCTATCTACTTAGTATATTCCATACAGCTTTATCGAAGGAATAAGCGGTTTTTTCGTAAAATGTGAACAAAACTATATACCTGCAGGAACAATATATATCTGTAAGAACATATACTTTCTTATCAGTCACCGCCGTCATAAAAAAAAAAGAAGCGCGAGCAATCCATTTGTTACGAATCCAAGTCGAGAACGCTCATTTGTGGCTTATAAATAACATTGATCTATTTTAAAAGCGACACCGGCAGCAGCGGCGCTAAGGGGTAGAAGAACAATCATCTCTCCCCCCTCCAACTCACTCTCTCTTCGCCTCCTTCATTTTTTCGTTCACTTTTATTTATTTTTTCTCTTCTTCTTTTCTTTCAATAATACGCCTTGTGCGTACACAGGTTACGTAAACTCGCGATCGCGCACGTATACATCGCGATTGCAAGGCCATATACACCGTGGAAGCAGAATGAATCACCCCGATACTTCATCCTCTCTATCCTCTCTCTCTCTCTATCTCTCTCTTTCTCTCTCTCTCTTTATATATATATATATATATATATATATATATATATATATATATAGATCCTCTTGATTTTCGTTCGAGTATATATATAGATTTTTCAGGATAGAGTAAAATGTTTCAGGAGGACATTTCCACGTGAATTTACCTTCTTTCGACTTTCTCTCCGCATAAGTATTGTAAATATCTGTATAATATATATATATATATATATATATATATATATATATATATATATATGTGATTTTTCACGAGCGCAGCATCGATGCAATTGGATCGATAAATTTGGACAATATAACGACGCTCGATGATTTCGCTGATAATTTTAATGAAAGGTGACCTCACTGTATTTCGAGTCCCGTTATTTTGTGAGTCTTAATCAGTTATAAAAGGCACAGTCCAATATATTTATGGAAAAATTCAGAGTTTAAATATCATTTTTCATGTTACTGATCTCATAACGAGCTTATGTAATTTTTTTCGCAGAAACATAATTCATAGTGATCTAAATATTATAAATAAATGTTTTTGTGTAATAGGTCAGTGTTGTCGATTTGCTTGTCTATTTCTATTCATGTAAAAAGGCATTAATATAAATAATTAAATTTTTTTTCACAATTCTGCAGCCTTGAACAATTGTTGCTCACATTTATTAATTATATGCAATATATTAAACTGTTTATTAATACATAATATATTAAATATAGAGTAAAATTTGCTCATCTCAGGATTTTAATAGTATGGATATTGATACTTGTGCACCGTTCTTAAGCGCGAAGACATTAATAATAATAATTTCTTTGTTGGTTTATGATTTTTTTTTTTAATTTTCTAGTTTAATTATACACTATTTGCATAAATCATTTTTGATAATAGTAATCTTGGAATATAAAAATGTTTTATAAAAATTAAAAAAAGAATTTGACTCGAAGATTTTATAGTTTTTAAGTAAGAATATCAAATTATTTGAATTTATTCACTTTTGGAGTAATCTAAGCAAAATCAAAAGAATAAATACGATGGAACTAATTGTTCATTGGGCCTCTTTTCTTCGAGAGAAAGCCATACAGAAATACAAAAATATCGCCACAAATATCTAAATTTCGGCTAAATTTTAAATTTTGAGAGATCAAATATTGACATACTAGATTTTCATTTCCTGGCTTATGCAGGGGGGTAGCATTTTAAAAGGTGCCTAATGCCCACATAACCAGTGACCCGAGAGTATAAGAAAAACATTTGAAACCTGTACAATTGCAAATCAAACTGTGCGTACAGATCAATAGCACTCGACGACAACGGGTCTTGTTCCCTAGCCCCCGGGCAATTCTTGTAAATACTGCTTAAACTTACTAAAAATAAAAATCCAAAGAGATTCTGTTTGAAAATTTTTTTTCAACGCAGAGGTGCAGGTGTATTTCGAGATTTAACATTTCGTAAATATTTCTTTTTTACTTTAATTCCAAGTTTGGATATCCAAACGTGTCATTAAAATAATTATTCTATGGGAAAAAATATTAAATTAAAAAATTGCGTTAAATGATCGTTTCTTCACACAACAAGAATCTTTCTTTTTTTCGATTGCGTAATTCAACTATACGTAATTTTTATAACACTCAAAAAATAATCTGAATTTTGAATATTCCGTCGTATTTTCATCCTCACGAAAAGTAGCGGCGCCACAGTGAACTAACTCCCGTCTAACAAAAACGCACGGCGATAAATCCATCTAAACTAATTCAGGCCCCCATCTCATGCATGCCGGTTTTCTCTCTCTCTCTCTCTCTCTCTCTCTCTTACCCGCGACCGCGTTCAATAAATTTCTTAAATAATACGCGCGTTGCTGGCGCGGAATCACCAACTACAGAGTTGCTTTGCTTGTAAAAAAGCGCGTATACATACATACATATATATATATATATATATATATATATATATATATATATATTCCTCCATCGAGAGACTGCCTTGCATCGCGGACGGCCGCGCGAGTCGACGCCGTTATGCGACATGAGGTAGCCGAGTTGAAAGATCGGTTACAGATGGAGGAAAAGAGAAATTCGCTGCCCCGCGGGTCTTTCCTCGCGGAGCGCGTGTTTTTTTTTTATTTTTGCGCGTGTGCACGTCGACATTAACATTCGTTACGAAAGCACGGCCATCGGACGGCGGCGGCGATTTTTTTTTTTTTTTGTTTGACATAACGCAGTGCGATTTTTGATCTTCTACAGTTCGAAAACTTCCGAATTCGACACGGACTGCTGGCGTTCCTTAAGGTACGAACAGGCCCGGTTTTTAGGGCGTGCAAAGCATGTAAATTTTCAGATTCGCATAAGGCTTGAAAGCGGCGCAAAAACGATGCATAATCGAAAAAATAATTGCGAGGACGAAACGAGCGCTGTAAATGTGGGAGAAAAAAAATTCATAAAGAGAGAGGGAAAAGAATTACAAATTGACGAGGATACTGTACACTACTTACAATTTGCCTGATTTAGCTTTTTTTTTTTTTTAAGAAAAAGATCCTCTCAAAAGGGGCGATTAAAGCAGAATCAAGCGCGTGAAGGGTCAATTTGATTATAGAAACTGAGATGAGCTATTATAACATATTAACTGTTGTTTATAATACGTGTGAAGAATGATTAAATATTTTAATTGCATTATGCATAGAAAATAAGATTGTCAACAATTTAGATTTTTATTGGATTAGCAGAACTATTGAAATCATAAAAAATGATCTTTTTTTAATAAAATATTTTTTATGTGTTAAATATTCATTTAGTTTTCCCTTTATTGTATATTATTTTTATTCAAAGAATATAAATATATCTATTGATTTTTTTAATCTTCTTTTGCTGCTATTAAAAGGAGTTGCAAGCAATTTTATACACAGGGCGATTTATGACTGAGTGACTAGTCTTGAAAGCTCACTTCAAATTTTGGTGGAATCTATCAAACTAGAAAAAGAAGAGTATGATTGAAATTATTAAATTTCAATCTTTTGGGTACGGTATTAAAAAAATTTGTTAGGGATACCAGAATTGACGTTAACAAAATATACAAAAAAGATCTGAAAATGTGTCGTTTTAACCTACTTATAGTAAACGAGCATGTTCTAACGCAATATTATTTCAATGCCAATATTGATCAAATCGATTATTCAAACGAGATGTTTAAATTCAAATATTTGTAGACTCCAATAAAAGAGAAAAAAATAAATCGGTTTCTAAGCTAACTTACGAGTTAGAGAAAGTTGAATCTATACTATATGAGAAAAAATGTTTCGTATAGAAGCTAAAGAATCGCCGGTGCAGCTTCAAAATTAATATTTTGATAATTACACAAATAAAAAGACTTAGAAATTTATGGTACTGCAAAAAAGTTAAATATTTACGAGAAAAAAATTATTACAATTTATTTCTGTATTTAAATAAAAACTCGTAAGCATCCAATTGTAGGTAATTTAATGATGAAATATTCATGTTATTCTACGCGTCTCTGCATGGCGCTCGATCTGCAGCTGTGTTTTTGCCCGCTATAGATATATAGGTTATATATTATTTTTGGCAAAGCCGCGAGTGCGAAATGGACGCCGTGAGCGATATTTTGCGACGAAAAGACGATTGGGATTACGATGTTTTTATGACATTATTATCCGATGATTTTATCAGAGACGTTATTTTTTTGGGTTGACTTGGAGAGTCTTATTATTAAACGATTGCATGCGATACTCTGGCAAATCATATATCGGTAGGATTTTTTACTTAATAATGTACGCAATTGGAAGAATGGCGACAGCCTAATTGTTCCAACGGCTTTGCCTTTACATTATAACCTCTCATTCATTCTAACAAGCATTGTACGTCTAGGAATTGGTTACCTGTCATCCTACTGAAGAGCCCAGTAGGTATCTGAGGGCGAATAGTACAAACAGTAATTTATTCAGTTTATTTAAAATTGAAACTTTATTTTCTTCTTCAAAAAAATTTTCTTGCGTATTTCTTACAAAGTAAATCTCCTAATTGGTTTATCGGCTTCATAGATATCGTTTTCGTTTTACATTGCACAAATTTGGACCTATTCAAGATTTTCAGAAATATATCTTGCTCTAAAATTATATTTTATTTATTTCATTGAATTTCACCAAGTGCCATGGTGCAATTGAATTTATCATTTATTTAGTACTTTTATTTTTACACACTATATTGTAATAAATTTTAATTCATTTAATTGGACTGTAAGACCAACAAAAATATTTATTAATTTATCTAAATACAGTTGACATAAGCAGAATTAAAATAAATTTTAGTGTTGTTCCCGATGTACAAAATATCTGGTTTTTCAATTATTGTAAACACAATTTCTTCTTCTATACCGAGTTTTTACTCAACCAATAGAGTATTATTAGAAAATATCTTTTCGAGTCCTCTTTATGTCCCTCACCGGTACATCATCGCAATCTAGAAGGACCTACAATTAATATTGGAGTTCGAACGACTTATTATTGCATCTGATAGTGTATAAATTTCTTGTTCTCTTATTATATTATGGATAAATGGATAAATAGTTAATTGTTAGTTTTATATACTTCATATCCATTTGTGAATAATACCAATATATGCAATATATATAATTAGATTTTCACTGTATTTCTCTATACATAAATGGTTCCAGTAATTGATGAAATATTCGTACTCAAGGATCTTCTCGCTGTCAAATTTGGGCTTTTAATTTTTTGTCGATCGAAATCTTTGCGAGGAGTGTTCCACTCTCCGAAAGTTTTACTTATATTTTTTAACTACGATAGAGTTAATATCTCTAGAGCGCCTGAAATTGTTTTTAATCGGTAATTTACAATGGCTCGTTCTTAAGCATGTCAAGCTTTGCAAAATAACGGGAACTCTGGACAATTGCGCGATATGACCGCTGGTCTGCACTGAGATAAAAATAATGCAGAACTTACTTGATAGTCCGACAAAATTTATGACGGCAATCGAGTCACCAGCAGCTTATCGACATTCTAAACAAATGCTTGGAATATCTAGTAGGTATCAATTCAGCAACATTTATTTCACAGTAGGACAGATACTGCTTTTATTTACGACGAGTAAGACTATTTATATTCCGGAAAAATTTTTCCTTCGCTTTCTCTGTACGTATCTTTTTACTGCGCATTTGACACTTTCGATATGCATTGGAATTTTCATGGAAAGCTATTACTTTTCGAATGTGACAATTCGACTGATAATCGACAATTGTATGCTAAAAAGTGTAAATTAATTTTGAAACCGCAAAAATCTCCCAATTCGGCGTCGAGTTTCAAATTGATAATGTATAATTATTACAATCAGTAATAACTTTATATATGTTTTTTTCAGTTCAATTTTGATTCAATTTCACTGCATAACTATATACATGTATAGAAATTAAATTAAAAAAAAAAAAAATTACAATATGTAAGTCATATATATCTTGGACGAACGAAGATGAACTTATTATTTAATAATTTAATTTAGTTATTTTATTTTATTTTCTTAATATTCATTATTTGTTTATTCCAACAGTTATTAATTACCAGAAATTGAGAATCACCTTTACCAAGTCGGTCCTAATAAATTTCATGATAATATATTTTTTAAATTAACATGAATTGTTCTGTTATATGGCTTCGCACTCGAAGTGTGTGAGCATGCGAAGAAAAAACGATATCTATACTTTCATTAGCATTATCTTCTCAATTCCAAAAAAAATAGAACTGATTTCATTAAGAAATCATTATACACCAAATCAAGCGTAAAAGAAATGCAAATATATATATATATATATATATATATATATATATATATATATATATATATATTGCAGTTGTAAAAAAGCAAAAATAAAGACAAAGAAACAGTTCGGTCCCAATCCCCAGAAGCGCTTTTTATGATCGCTCGACATCTATAAAAGCCCCGCCTTTCCCTGTTCTCCCCCTTTATGCTGATTAAATTCCAAGATCGCGTTCTTAACGTTTTTTTCGCTATTCCCTCGGCTCGGTGCGCTAGACGGTCTGACGCCGAAAGTGCGAGCTCCGCGTAATACACAACGACAGAACGCGCACATGTGTATACGTGCCGAGTTGTGTGTGTATATATATATATATATATATATATATATATATATATATATATCACTCAAAGCCGTCCTAAATCAGCGCGTGCGGCAAGACTTGCGCCTGCGCGCGCGCGTGGGGACGAAGCGATAAATGGGCAAAGAAAATCGCCCGCGGTATATATAAGGTGGAACAGGGAGGCGGAAGACTCGTTCCCGCAATCTCGAACGACTGATCGTGGATTGCGGCAACGGTTTACGTATATGTGACACTATGGCTTTGGCTTGCTTTCTTTTTCGTTTTTCTGCTTTTCATTATTCTTCTTTTGCTTTAATTTTTTTATCTCGATGCAATCGACCTGCTGACTGGATTTGGGACCTAGATAATGAATTTTTAATCTTTCAATTGCGTCATAAAATTTGATAATCTGCTGAGAGACTTGTAATTATTTGACGTCAGAGAAAGATCTTTGGAACTGTATACACCATGAAATGATAGAATTTTAAATTACGTTATTGAACATATATACTGGTTTCGACCTGGAAAAATATCGAGCGGCTTAATATTGCACCGATATAACATTGAGAAAAGAATTCTGACATAAAAATCAAGTATAATGTTAATTTTCGCTTATATTCAAATAAATTTACATCACCTACATATTCAGATATACGAGATTTTGTCAAAAACTATAGCGAATTGGGTAGTTTTTTCAAAAGTTTTTAATTAGTCAACACTTATGCATATATAGTTTGTTTTACTAAAAATTATTCCGATTAGGTATTATACATTTTTATCAAGGTTTTTTATAATTCAAATACAAAAAAAACAGTTTTTATTATCTTGTTTCATGTTTCTGTTTCATCTGTGTTTCATCGCCCATTTCATTTTCGGGAATATGAACTAGTCACAGAGTTCCAAAATTGAGTATTACCGCGCTTTCGGCATTCATAGTGATCACTATTAGCACTACTTTAAGCAAAATCTCTTGATGAATCACATCTCAGAAATAGAAGAAAATTGTAAGAGAAACCTTCACATTCGACTTTTTTTGGCCTTGATTCGTGGGTCATTTTTTATTTCGACCATTGTGTTTTGGCTTTTATATCATAACCGTGAACGCAAGATTCATCACTATGTATATTTTTTTGTAGTAAAAATTTGGAACATTATGGACAGAATTTAACAGCTGTTTAGCAATCTAATTCTCTGCTCTTTTTAAGAGAAACTGTGCAATTTCGATATGCAAATTTCACGATGATCCGTTTAATGCCCTAATCACTGTTAAAAATTGAATAGCGCGAGCCAATCGATATGTTAGCTCTGCAGCAGCTTGTCTCTCAGTGACTCAACGATTGACCAATACTATTGTCTTTACTTCAACAGTGCTTTCGTCTGATGTTGACGTACTCAAGTATCCGGAACGCTCTACGTCGTTCTCATCTTCTCGTCTCTCTGAGAACATTTTGAACCATCGACGAACGTCGAGTTTGCCTAAGGTGGTAGCTTTATCGTAAGCCACAGTCAATATTCGAAATGAAATAAAATCTGAAAGAAAATACGATTGAAAAAAAATCGAAAGCAAATAAGTTATCTGAAGAAATTTGCCATATTTTTTGAACAGATTTAAATATATTTACGTGTTTCCATAAGTTATTAACATATTTTATACATTAGATAAATTAGCCTGCTTTTTTGCTATTTGCTTTGCGAGAGAGAAAAACATAAGTAAAGCATTTTGTTCTAATCTAGATACGAGTTGATTTATAATCTCAAAAATGTTGTAAAAATAATATTGATGTTACAAGATGTCATAATACCATCAGTTGATATGGAATATTTTATGGTATAGATGGAGTTTTTATTAGTCTCACATACTTTTGTATTAGGTCTCCTGAAAATTTCAAGAATCTAGAAATTTTACTAAATATAATCTTTCATTATTTACTATTGACATATAGGTTTAGGGGTAAAATAAATCTATACTATTAGTTTGATATGCTTAAAATAAAATTGTAATTAATTTCTCCTCCGTGTAATAGTTTATAACTTATTAAATATAGTTTAAAAATAATTGTGAAAAAAAACATACATTAATCTGTGATAGAACTTTTATTAAATAAGGGGAGATCTGTTATGATATTTATAGTCATAGGCGGTGACTGTCTAATCAAGTATTTTGAGGGAGCTGTTTTCCTATTGCATACAGTGAATATTCCTAAAATAATTAATTTTAAGTTAAGTATCTGCTTATCATCTATTTATATATAAGTTAAGTATCTATTTATCATCTATTCCCCGTTTCTTATATAGTAATACATCACTGTATTAATATAATTAATATATCAATGTTACAATCTCATGTAGCAATGAATCTGTAGTTTCAAATGATTTGACTTGATCAGTTTACGATAAAATACTATCCCTTCATGAGAATAGGTTTTAACATATTCCTTTTAGTTTGAGTTGGTTTTTTTTTATTTAATATTATTAATTATATATATATATATATATATATATATATATATATATATATATATCGTATTATATTTTCACAAACAGTATCTTTTGCTTATAAATAAAATTTCCAGAATCTTTTAAACCACGTTTTAGACTCCGATAAAATGAGTAGAAATATAAAAAAAAATCAACGATATTGCTTAATTATCCCGTTTCACAATCAAAACACTGCGCAGTTCGCCCTCCCCTGCATTTTACCAGCCTGGAGGCGAACAAATAAATCCCGGGGTCGCGCGCGAATAATCAGATCGACCCCTTCGTGCGGTACACTGCCAGGCAGATTTACGCACCGATAATTATCGGGCAAAGCTATATTCTTGGGGGCTTGAAAAGCACACGCACTTGATAGATGGTCGTCAGGGGCGGTGTATGCGCGCATGCATCTAGCACACGTGGTATCCCGAGTAACGGATATTGGGAGCAGCGGATCGAGCGGAAAATGCCGCGCGCGTTTGGCGGGAGATTTATGCTGCTTAAACAGAGTTGTTCGTATATATAATTGTCGGAGTCGCCGTACGGCGCTCGCGTCCCCAATCGCGGTATTATATGCTCGGTGTTATAACGACGATGGTCGATCGCCCGCTCGGCGAGGATGAATTGCCATTCTTATAATTAATTAATCGAATGTGATTTATATCGAACGTAAAGTGTATGTAGCAAAATATGTGAAGTTTACAATTTATATTATATGATAATTCTATCATTGTCAGGTACTACTGAAGTTGCTAAACCTGTGAACAAAATCTAAGAGCCTTTTTTAATCAAGATTAATATGAAAAGAATCTAATATATCAGTTCTTAAAATTTTAAGTGGAGTCACTATACGGTGAAAATGTTCCATTATTTATTCCATCCAGAGGATATAGACATTCAAAATACATTTGTTTCTATAATGCCATGATTCTGATGGAAATAAATGTATATCTTTCGTACTTCACGAAGAAACATTATATTTGTTATATGAGTTTTCAAACATGTGCAAATTATTGTGAAAATTAAAGTTCAAATGAACAGAGCTTTAAGATTTTATCTCTGAAATTGTTTGAGTTCCTTTTATTCTACCGGAAGGTTCTGTGGGAGGGGAAATAAAAAAAAATAATAGGAGAGCAGTGGATAAAAGAATACCTAGAGAGCGTTTAATTGAGAAGAAGGGTCCAAGATTAAAGTGCACAGAACTAACATCTTTTTAAATTGTTCGCAGAGGTTGTCTAGATGTACTTGTTCATGGGTGATTAATTTTGAATTTAAATGTCGGGGGCCCAAGTTGCAATCTTGATTTAAAATAGCGAACAGCTTGAGAGATTAGGATGCTGATTACTAAGGAACGTAGTCGAATTCAGGATTTCTATTATTTTTCTGCATGATTTTTTAAAAGTATTTTACTTTTTATAAGTATAATAGTTAGCACAAAATTAAAATTTGATGATAATAAGACTCTCTGAGACATTAAATAGTTCCTTAACTCAAAGCATCTACTTCCTTTACGTTCTTCCCTAAAATAATATAGAATCACACTAAATTAAGGTGCCATTTGGGAATATTGTGCATCTTCTATCATTGTTCATTCATTATTATCTATCTTCAACAGTGATATTTTCAATTCAGATAAAGGGTACGCGATCTATCCCAGTTCAAGTTCATTTAATAATGGAAACTCTTCATTGAATAATGGAGTGAGAATAAAAAAATTAAGGTCGAAAAATAATATTTTTTTCAAACTATAAAAGACATGTTATCTCTATTTTCTTCTAGTCCAATTGTAGTTGGCATGGTATGTTGAAAATTGTTGTACAAAATGTGTCAGCAAACAGTATTATGTATTTTCTACAGTTGATTGTACATCTTGATCATTTCTATTTAAATTATTGAAATAATTGAGAAGAATTTATAAATGTAAATGTAAAGAAATTGTAAATTAAAAACGTAGAAATAAATGACATAGCGGAGTTCCATTTATGTTCTAGTTATGTATTTTTCGCCACTCTTCATGAATATAAAGTAATAGAACAAGCAATTCAACCCTCTCTTTTTTATATCTAGCTCGCTTTAAAAGAACCTTATCACCGAGTATCCATATACTTACTGTGTCTACATGATCGCGATACTTAAGCGGAGGTTATTGCACAATTTCAGCGTTTGAGAATCTTTCGAACGTGCATTAGATGCATAAATTGGTAATAAAAGTAAACGAAGTGTAACGCAGCTCACGACCTTTATGATGTTGAAATTTTATGGAAAGAGGATTTACAAGAAGGATATTCAATTTATTCATGTTGTGTGCTCGAGAAATACTTAACTCTAAATGATTTATACAAGGAAACGATGTAGATTTAAGTAGAACATGACAAATCTTTCAAGTTTTTTTTTCTATTATTATTATGGAATTCATGTATATATGCATATGTAATAGTGTGCATTTAGTATTTCAACACTGGCATGGACGTCGATTATTTACATCGCGACGCAGTTTACGCAGGAATGAAGCGAGACAGGGAAGTTTTATGAAGTAAATAATTAATGTGCACACTACTGTTGAACGATATTTTTTAATAGAACAACAGAAAAGTCAGATTAAATTTGTGGCTTTGAGGTTGGAGTGAAACAAATCCACTCTCCTACTTATTCTATGATGCGTTCTATATTATATTCATAATTGTAAATATTACCATATGAGTAACCATATCTACTTCACGCCTATCGTAAATTTATCTAGATGTCCTTATTATCCTATTATATTTACAAATGATGAGACTCTGCTGTGCTATTTAAAAAATAATCCCTTTTATCTTTTTTAACTTACTTAAATTCATATTGGGTGTTTCAATCATATAAATACTCCCAATAAATTTACTATCTTATCCTATAATGGAAAACTATAGAATTTCATCGAAAGCAGAAGAAGGGTCTGCTTATACTTTTGAATTTGATCTTGCACATGAGTCTTAAAATCATTCAAGGTTTGTTAATAAGAACATCTACTTTGTAACTAGATTTTAATTAAAAATAATATTTCAAGAAAAAATTCAAATGCACCTCTGTCCGAAAATGTATAGTTCTTTACTCATTAACATTCAAAATTTCAGCAATTTGTGTAGATTGTCTATGTAAATACATACAAATTTAGTCAAGTTCAGTTGTAATATATAACTTGAAGAATTTGATATAATTTTACAATATTGATGAAAGCTATTGTCAGCCAAATTCGACATATTACGTGCTATTTTGTCAATAAAAGGAGGGGTTGGGTGTGTAATTCGAGAAATTGGAAGTGTAAACCTAGAAGCAATCTCTAGTACATGTACCCAATCTAATAGTCTGGTCAAGAAGAATGGCTGCGGAAGTGCATATAAAGATAGCCAAATAACCCCGGATAGGGTTGAACATATAGATGCATCCCTGCTCAAAAATGGCACACACAGCATCTGCTCATCCAATGCATTTTAACATGCGACAGTCAATAGAAGATACGTCGTTCGACTAGTGGGCCAATTAAACTTTTATAAAGCCCATTGGTCCAATCGTCAAGAAACTGCAAACAATTACAACATTTTGAACATTCTTTTAGATATGTCTCAATTTGAGTATATGGTGTTAGCTTAACTTATAGAAACGTTCCTAATTCTGTTGAAATTTTTGAACCATAGCTCATAATGAATTGCATGAATCGAAATGTATTACATTAGAATTAGAATACTTAGAAGCAATGTTCTTTTATCTCAACTTCAATCACGAATATATCTTCTGCCAATATTTATATTTAGGAAAGCAATCAGCTCATAATGAGTCCAATGAAATATTTTCAAATTTTGATGAAATTGAAACTCTGGAGCGCTATAGTTAGTTATCTATATCATTTATTACATACTTCAGTTCATTTCTCGACTTGAAAACTTGACGATTGTAGTATTGTTCAAAAAGCATGATTTGTAGCTTACCGATCTAATAACTATCATTGTACTAATCATTGTACTAATGATCTAAAAAAAGAAAATTTTAGTGTTTTTTCTATTGAAAAAATTTCTTATTATATCATTATTCTTTTTTCTAGTTGTTTGAGTCTTCTGTTCATTTTTTTTTTAATGTCTAGAGCCGATTTATTCGCTTCGTGAAAACAGATATAATTTGGTCGTCGCAAAGGAGTCGGCGGATTGTTATGGCGTCGCGACTTATGCATCGTCGTCATCGCCCACGAGCTTCCTTACCGGAAATCCGCCAAATCCACGGCGCATATACTGTATAATTTGCTTCTTCTTTTATACCGCGCCATCAGCGCGCGCAGCTACAACAATAACAACACCGTTCGATCGCGCGGCGCGCTTTCAAAAGTGCACCTGCAAAAAGAGCCTCTCTCCGTCTCTCTCCTTTTTCTCCCTCCACGAAGCTAACTCGTCGCTGCCAGCCGTGGTGCGCTCTTCCTTATTCGTCCCGAGTCGCGGCGAAGAAGATTCAGTTCACGTATTCTTAAGGGGGGGGGTGAAATGCATGCGTGCGTTGCAAGAAAAGAGAGAGAGAGAGAGAGAGAGAGAGGAGAAAGGGCAAACGACGACACCCAGCGAGTATCGAGAAATTTGCCAATGACGCGGGAAGGTCGTTAACTGCTTGGCTTTCGTCGTTGTCGTCGTGGGCGCGCGGGTCACCTGCCCGTCGGGCGCGAGAGCAAGAAGCTGGGCGCGCGGTTTTATCGAGGTCGGCGGTCGGCGCATGCATATGGAAGCCAGAGGGCGTCGGATCGTCGTCGGTTTCTTGCGACCCAGATCTGCAATAGAGCCATTTCGAGGTGGGATTTTCTCCGTGCTTTGGGACTCGAAGTAGTTGTAAAGGAAGAAGGGGCGTCGATCAGACCGCTGTCCGGTTTATTGGATATATATATATAGTGGTGAGGACGAGTTTGGCTTAATTATCGGATAGTGCGAGGACCATTCGCGCGATGTAATCGCGCCGCCAGCTACACCAACTGTTGGCCACGCCTCATCAAGCGATCACGGCAGCCTCGTTACAAGCTCGTACAAACGACCTGCACGGCTTTAAAATAACGTTGCGGAGTGCGACGTATAAAGGCTTTTGCCTACGTTTTTTGACGGGGTCGTTGTGGCATTCGGTCACCAGCTCGCAAACGGGGAGAGGGGGGTCGTGAAAAAACTGCGAACGGCATAAATTAAAATAAACATGCAGTCGTTTATTTTTTGCATATGTACAGCTTTGATTTTAATTTAAAAACTATTCTTTTAGTTTTTAGTTGTTTTTTTTATTATAGTTTATAAAATTTATTAGTGTCAAAATATAAAATGAAACTACTACAAATTTAGTCAGTCATATCTGACGATATAAAATGTATAAACAATGAGAAAAATGTAATTTTTAAGTTTTAGTATTACAATGTATCAAGTCCACTAAAAGATCAAATGACCGTATAGAATAAACAGATTTAATAAATCAAAGTATGTGTATAATGAAAACGTGTTTACGTTATTTGTAAACATTTGTTACGCCAATTTCTGAACTACTTTAATACTTGATATCATGATTGTTAACATTCAGTTTTAAAAAATTGAATGTTATTATTTCGAAATACATTAAGTACATAATTCTCATATTATTCTCATGTCATACACATATAATATTATTCGAACTAGCTTTTAATCGCTTCATATTGGTTTGATTTCAAGGTCTCAATAAATTTGAATATTGAACCTATTCAAATCGTGTGAAAATGATTGCTAATCACGATTAGATTGTTATGAAAATAAGAAACACTTTACGTATTCACAAATTTCGCCCTATCTTTTTGGTCGTTGTGTAATTAATGTGTAATATAATGAAATATCTGGTGCTGAAAATTCATATGTTCCAGTTTTACAACTTCTTCAGAATTCCGTTAAAAACGATTTTGAAAGATAGACTATTAAATTTGATCATTTACATTGATTTATAGAGCACTCAAACTTATGAATATGATCGATTTAAATATAATCAGTTATTGACTGCACTTTTACAGTCAAATGCAATTTTTTAACTAACCATATCACATATCACATTTTTTATTATTTTTAATTTTTAATCTAATTTAATTTTATGTTTAATAATTTATGTTCTATTTTAGAAAAATATATTGTATAAAGATCATAAGACCGATACAAATATTTATTAATTTAAGAAAACAGTCGACATAAGTACAAATTTTAATTTCCAATATCATATTCCTTTGCAAATACCAATATTTTAATTTAATTTTCTGTATTTATGTAATTACTCGAAAGGTTTCATTACTCATGAAGTTTAAATGCTTCGAGTCTACTTGAACATGTGGTGTTCGAAATTATCCAAACTAATTTTACTCAAGAAAAGCAATGTCTGGTTGAAAAGTCAGCTTTGTATAAAATTCGTAAGTACCCTTTACATGAGAAAGTACATAGAAAATATTTGATGACTATTATTCAGAAAAATTTTAAAAATATGCATTTTGGCAAATATTAATCACAGGTAAGCCAGACTGAAATATAGTTCAATTTGAGATTAAAGAATATACAGATGAAACAAATTACTTTGATTAAAATCAAGAAAACTAGAAAAAATCAATAGAAAAATGTATATATTTTTTTTTTAAATCGCATCTTATTCTGCATTTTTTTTATCTTATTCAACGTCGTTCTATTTATGCATGCCAATATGGAGATTTACGATGTTATTACGTAAAGCAGATGTAAATTTTTACGGCAGCACTTGCGTCAATCGGACGACACCGGGAATTGCACTCGGATTACCGAAATACTATTACGAGCCATCCTAGGTCTAATACTGAACATTTATTCGCACAATTCTAAAAATCCTTTGTATCGTTTATCATTTAAAATTAATATATTTTTTATCTGGAAGACTGGAGTTAAGGATTTCGAATACTATATAAATTTGCCTTAAGACCGTTTTTGAGTTATTCAAAAGGACGAAAGTATGGCCCGTGGAAAACTTACCAATTTCGGAGGCAGATAAGATACTCGCAAAATGTTTACTTATTTCTCGGCAATTTTGTATTTGATTAGAGATAATTTCGCGAAATATTCCTATCATTCGCGAAACGATGTTTGTTCAGTTTCACGACTTTCTTTGCGGGCACAAGTGCAATAACAGGTAGCGGATCGAGAAGGACGCTCGGGGCAGCTCGTAGATACGAAAGAGAACGTAAATCGTTGGTCCATACATGTTTGCGCGCGTTAATGCATCGTTGTAAAGTGTAAACATTGAAATTATAGGATCGACACTTGTTCTGAACTGTCGCAAAGCATTAATCAGGAAATTCATAAAAAGTTTTGGCGGTCTTACAGTTTTTTTTAACAAACTAAAATAATATGATAATTACTACAAAAATCAGACTTTGTTTATAATGCCTTTGTTTATAATCATCGCCGATTATAAGGTGCCGAAGTCCGAAGCGGCTTGAAAATTTGGTCGTTATAAATATGAGATAGTGAAGATAATTTTTGGTTAGATAGAAATTGGTTTTTTATTATGAAAATTAGTTTTAATTTTAATATTTTTGCTTTTATATATCAAATCTGTCGGGGTAATTGTAAATGCGGGCAGTCTGACTGTTGTTATAATTTTTATAATCTCTTTAATCCAGTTTATTAAAACAGGACTGTGCAATCTATAAAAAATATTTATTAGAATTATTAAATTTAATAAACAGAAAGTCGACCTGTGTTTATGTCGAAAGTTTCTCTTCGTAAAGTTTTACACGACATTAATAATAATGTAATGTCAAACATGAGGGAGAGAGAGAGAGAGAGAGAGAGAGAGAGAGAGAGTGAGAGAGATGAGTGGAAAAGGAGAGATACTTTTCGAATAGAATCTTCAGAGCCGTAACTGACTACTGTATCCACCACGAATTCATTGAACGGGCGAATCTGGATTCCATCCCCGACCGTGCGCATTTCGGAGCTGCAGCTCTCCACAAACTTTTCTCGTTTACCCCTTTCCTCTTCCTTCTGCTTCTTATTCCCAATCCTCTTCCCCCATATTCCTATATGCACGTGTCGTGCGTCCCTTCGCGACGCTTTTTCCCTCGACTAGTCTACTTCTATTTCTTCCTTATCACAGTCCCTCCCCAAATCCGTCCGTTGACTTCCCTTCAACGACACTAAAAGCAGCTTAAGGCCGTTTTCAACCTTTTATCAGCGCGTATAAAAATATATTAAAAGTAGTACAGCTTAGTCGGCGAGCGTGCCGAATTGCTCATTGTTGACAGTTGACGGATATTTCTTATTACTCTATATGTTTGTTTATATATTGATTTGAATGTATAAAGTTCTTCTACAAAGTATCAAATTTAATTTATAATTTTATTTAAAAATTGAGACCAATTATCAGATTAGAAATCATCGTACTAGTTAGTACGATATAAATCATTATCTTATAACCATAAAGCAAGATATAAACTTTCTAAGATTTTATAATTCATTAATGAAGAAATGTGAAACGATACTTTTAGAAAATGACTTAATCTATAAGATACTTATTGTCATTATTTGTACGGGTGATTCTCAGTGATGAAACTCTACACTTTTGCAGATTATTACCAGAGCCGATCATTCATGCTTTTTAAACAATAGATAAATTTATTCAATTCATTATCTTTACTCGATCTAAAGTAAATGAAACTCTTTATCTCTGTGTCTTAATTAATACTGATTCCATCGCAATTAACATCTCAAATTGGAAGCGAAAGCTCATTTTTTGTTGGAGGCTTGTACTGAAAAGAAATAGAGGTTAAATGAATTAAAAACTTGTGGGATACCAATAACTAAAAAATTTAATTAAGAATACATGAGTTTTGAGTCTTAACTTTAAATCCATGAATATATTAGCTTTAAATTAAAAATTGTGCTGTTCTACTTTTGGCAGAAATGGTGTTCAAAAGAGAATCATCGACATATATTGAGACCACTCCACTAATTAGATCCTAAACTAATATTCTAAAAAATTATTGGTTTATGTCAATAAAAGAAAGTCGAGACAATTTTTATTTAGAAATCACGAATAGTCTATCGATTTTATTTACAAAAAAACGCAAACAAATCAGTTTTCAACAATATCTCATTATGCTTACAAATCATCTTTTTCGTTCTCCAGTAGTTTTTTATAAGGGCTATAGAATCAATAAGTTTCTCTCTCTCTCTCTCTCTCCCTCCTCTCTCTCTTTCTATCTCTCTTCTCCTCGTCGATTCACCATAGCTTGTGAGAAACTCCAAAATATTTTAACCTTTCCTTCTGTCTCCTTCTTTTACGGAATTCCTCGCGGCTTTATATGTGCACCAGAAACTGTAGGAATGAATAGTTCTGGGACGAGTCGATCCAGGCTCCACTACCGCTCCCCAATTCCTCTGTGATTCCGGGATAATACTTCGAATAAGTTGACTGATAAAGAATAATGCCGGGCGAGAGATCGAGAGAATGGCGACATGGTAGGAGAGGAAAGGAAAGACGTCGGAACCAGCCAGCTGGAAGGTCGTTTTCTAATAAACGAAGGTTTATTCTTTCTCTGCAGCAGCAGCGACGTCGGTGGCGACGGAAGCACCAGCAGCATTTCGCTCTTTCATCGAATTTAGCGAGAGGTCCTACGGAGGAACTCTTTCAGCCTTATCCTTCCATTAGTCAGTTGTTCGAATCGTATTGAGACGTTGGCCAAACGCGAGGTCTACGGTTTTATTTTTGAAACGTCTCGCTGGGAATTCGCGATATTGATCGAAACGATACTTTGCCGCGGATTTTTCATTATTATTGAATGATTTTGGTTGTGCTCGAATGAAATGGTTTTTATACAACGATATTCGCAGGATAATTCGGTAAAAGCTTTTAGTTTAATCACGTATGAGAAAAGAGCTGATTGCTGTCCAGGACACATATTAGTGAAGTAACTTGCGTTAAATACCCGTTGAATTGCTATGCATCGTTGATTAATCGACTAAAAAACTGAAACTTTATAATATACAAGTTTGTATTATCTTATTTGGACTTGTTTCAGAAAGATTGGTATTTAAAATATGTATAGTATCTGAACAGATGAATTTAAATGGTTGGAAAGTAATTGGTGCAATGTAAAAACTTATAATAATTTTTTTTTACATTGAAACCTATTCTATGGATGATGTTAATTCTAGTTCTTTCAAACTTTTTCGTAAAATAACGGATGTAGAAGTTGATGGAATAGTCCTGCTGATGTTTTTTTACATGAAAAGAGAGATATATAGAAATGCGACTGTTCATCAATATTAAAGGATGAAGTAATTTTAAAATTTATTAATTTATTTATACATTATATTTTTAAAAAATGATACCTTTTTTCAGGACTGAAAATTCTTCCTAAGATAAACTACTGTGGACGTGGAATAATCAGAAGAATAAAGAGGTAGTTTAATCTATCCAGAATAACTACGTTTACGTCAGTGGAACTTGATTTTAGAGGATATCCATAAGCTACGTAGCTGATTCAGGGAAGGGAGTGATCTACTGAAAGTTACTATGATCTACGTGGGGCACGGGGAGGTGTAGGAGCTATGCCCACATACGTAGTGAATGTTACTTTATATGTTAGTAAATGATTTCAAAAGCCCAAAGAATATTCTTAAAATTTTGTAACAAATAATGTGACTATAAAATTCAGCAGGCATGTGAGAAATAAATTTCGGGGGAACAGACATGTGCGTCTGTCGATGCGAGTCTCTCGATTTCTCTCGTTTGCGCACTCATTTGTTTTGACGATACTCTAGAAATAGTTTTAGAGTAGTATCCTTCAATGCAGGATGGCGATTTGAAATAAGTATAAATAAATTTAAGTTCTATTCTTTTTAAATATAAATAAATATTGACCACTCTCAATTCTACACTTTTTACGCTTTAATATTATATTATGTCACAGACCATATCAATATAAAGAAGGTTGTATAATATAGATACGAGCATGTCAATCTACATTATACCCGTTTAATATTTTTTACTCCTAAAGTATTTCGGATTTAACTAACTAAGAAGGGCCGAATTATTTAAAAACGAATAAAAAACACGGGAGATTAAACGATATTTCTGTTTTTGCAACGGAAAAGACAAGAAAAAAAATTGATCAAAATTTGTTTGAAAGAGACAGGTTCAATGTGTAAACAATTTATTAGAGTTTTTTTTCAAACTTCGAGGAAAAGTACGACGGTGCACCGGGTTCCAAAGATTTAAGAACTATTTCGCTAGGTCTCCGACTTGCTTAGCGATGCATAATGGCGCGCATTATCTTTATATACTTATACGCGAAAGAAACAATTGCCTGCAGATACAATCGGCACGTATCACACCAGTATCAGCGTCACTTCGTCTTAATTTGTCTAGTTTTTCTTCATGGGCGCTAATCATTTCGCGACTGTGTTGCTGATTTTTTTTTGTCGCAACCCGTATAGAATGTAAAATCGAAGATCTGATAAACCGAATTATGAATATATATATATATATATATATATATATATATATATATATATATATATCTGTAAATATTACCCGATAACCGAAAGCTCTGGAATGGAAAATCGTTCAAAAATATATATTTATATTTACGTATTAGTCTAGAAGAAGAAATCGAAAATCGATTACCCACCCTCGTGCACGATGGTCTGTAGGGCGTTGAAAGTGAAAACATTACGAAACGCTGATTTATTCGAACGTTTAAAGGAGTTAATTTATAGTAAAAAATTTATGTCTGTGAGAAATTTGTGATTCATGCAAGCAGTAAAATTCTAAATGTTCTACAGTTAAAATAAATTTTCCTGCTTTTTATTGCGCATTTAAGAGCGTTGAAAGCGTATAAAAAGGATATGCAAGAGCTATTATATCTCTTAATCCTCCGTTATTTGGTATTTATTTTTATTATTTGCAAACGAAGACTGAATTTATTCAATGAAGAATGCAATTAAAAAACTTGAGTTAATGAAAGTGATCTTCCTTCAATTGGAATTACTATTCTTAAATGAAGCATATATTTTATATACGTATAAGTAATTTCTAAATTCCATAATATTATAATCTTTTTCGATAAAAGTATCAAATTTTAAAGTAATTGTTTAAAATCCATATATGTTAATGATTTCTGTGAAATACTTAATAACAGTTTGAATTTTCATAGCATTTTACGTTATAATATAAGCGTATGTAGATACATTTTCGTGAGTCCAGGTAAATTATTTTACTTTTTTAAATATAACTTTAGGTTATCTTTATATTCATGATCATCAGAGTTATGATTTGAGTGATATGGTTTACAAGATTTAATTCACTACTTCTATCAAATTCATTCAAATCAGTTTGAATTCAATATACTTGAAATTTCTATTTCAGGGTGTGGAACAAAAAAAATTTTGTTAAACTGCGAAAAATTTTCCGTCATCGAAAAACCTGGTCGATTATAAAAAAGTCCGCGATTTTTCTACTATCTTGTATTATATTTAGTATAAGAAATTTTTTACTAACGATATTTATAGTATGAGCGAAATATTATTCACACCATTTGCAAAGTATGTTATTTTTATATTATTAAATGATATAGTATAATATAATATAGTATAATATAATAAAAAAATGAATATACTATTAATTGACTAGATTATTAGGATAATTATTTAATTTTATAATTGGTTTTATCAGATTTTCAATTAAAAATAATTTTGTTTAACAAAATATCTTTCCATTTTCCATTAATAAATTTAAAGCTGATAGAGTAAATTACAGATTTAAATTACAGAATTTTCTCTAATGTGAATTTATAAAGACTGTTTGTAGAATTATATTTGTTAAGGAGAACTGTCATAAAATATTGAAATGTGTATTTCTTTATTAATAATATAGTGTAATAATGGCGAAGTAATAAAAATATTCTTTTTTTCTGACGAATTTTGGTACGTTACATTCGAATTGCCCCTTATATATATATTTTTTTTGTACATCATTCTTGCAAATTTTACGATGTATTTACAAACTTTTTTATGCTTGGTTCGTGAATTAGAGACTCAATATTATATTGAGGAAGCAAATTAAATTTTTTGAGTTTTGTTTTACTAATTTACTTCTTTATGAATTAGATAGTTCGTACTGCCATATGATGTAATGAATGTCTTCGTCATATTTACCACATTTGCTCACAACACCACGTTGTTCACAATTTTTACTGCCACTAGTGATCATACGAGATAGTAATGATTAGCTCTGATACGATTGATGTTTACGTCATAAAGTCGATTTAAAAATTTTCTTGTATACCATGAGCTCTTGAATTACTTTAAAGTACATATTAAAGTAAGCGTTACCTCATGATTGACTCTGATTGCGCAAAACGTTTGTATTTTCTATTATAGTGAATTTTATAATGCTATGATGAAAATGTGTGTATGGCACTTTGCAGATATCCAGGTCTTTGGACTGAGCAACATTTTTCGCAAGCATATCGGCTTGTTCATTTTCTTATATTCCTTTATGAGCAGGCATCTAAGCTCATTTTAAGGTATTGTTTACTTTCTGCTGCAAATATGGATGCATTTTTATTAATACACCTTTGTTGTTACCAAACCACCTTATTAATTTCGTAAGCTCGTTGAATATCAAGAAGCGCAGCTAGTACTTGAGCTTTTTCAAAGAAGGCTGACTTTACAATAACAGCTAGATTTGTTATTAGCAATACAGGAGTTGCTTTTGCGAAAGCCACTTTGATTATATGGTATACTATTACGTTTTTCTACCCAACATTGTAATCTACTTTTTGTCAGTGTCTCTAGAAGCTTGCATGTACAAATAGGGCAAATGTCGGATGTCCAAATAAAGTGTATACAAGATTCCTTTCAATATATTGTAAAAGTACTTGTCTCATACATTTCATTATTATCTAGAAAAAGCAGCTTATATTTGATAGGAATCATTTTTATAGTTTTGAAATCAATTCCGTCTACTCGTGGTGCAGATTTTATTCTATTCGAGTCGAGAGAAATATTATTAGTATTCAGTATAGCTAAATGGAGAACTAAAAATGTATTTTTGGGATGTTAGGTAAGAAATTAGGATCTGATAAAAGTCCCAGGAGGATTGATTTTATTCAAAAGTATTGGAAGTTGATTTTTAACGTCGACATTTCAAGATATAAATATAAGTTATTTTTTCGTCCATTTTTCTTTAAAAATTTTATTCAAGTTCCAAAAATATTTTGAATCCATACGAAAATCAATCATTTCCGCGAATTTTTATTCGTCGCTTTTTATTTTTTAATACTAAAATTATTTTCCAATCTTTTTGTGAATTTTTGCCAATTTATGCTTATCAAATTCATTTTAAATGATTTTTTAACGTAATTAATTCTTTTGACTATTAGTTCTATATAAATTGGAAAATGATCTGATTTTCATGAACGGAAACATTAAGATTTATTTTATTACAAATACTATCAGTAGAAAGACTTAAATAGACTTTAGATTGAAAGTCTCTGTGATCTATATCGACATATGCGCATGTGTTTGTCTTGTGTATATATCAATCGTGCAAATATATTTCGTTTACGAATTTGAGCCCATTAAAGTCTGTATATTGAAAATTCCATAGTTTGTTGTGAGAACTAAAATCTCCCATTATAATAACATTATTATTTATCTGAATATTGCTTACTATTGAATCTCATTGATTTTGTGAAAGTGTTATCCCTTGCTTTCGATAGCATGCCATCAAATCAAAGTATGACATTATCTAAACAAATTCCGCGTATTCCGTAAATATTTCTGCAAGTATTTTACAAGGTAGATTTTTTCGCAGAAGTATAATTATGACACCACCTCTGGAATGATGTCTGTCTTTTCTATATACGAAAAAAAACAAAAAATTGTATGTTATCTCTTTCCATTAACCATGTTTCTACATAAACACAAATATCTATGTTTTTAATTTTTTTTTTGCAATTCGGCATGCATTCGACGGATTCTTGGCGTATTCCAATAGAGTATATTTAAGTTCTGTGCATCAGTATTTACATTTTTATTTTCTGTGAAGAAGTTATAAGCTGGTTTTAATTGTACGGTGATTTTGATTATGGTATTTCAATGCTTTGGTATTTCTTCTTTGAACGCTCGAACAAATTATTTTCTATGTTGTTGATTTTTGCATTTCACTTGTTTTATTCGGTACCATTTCTCTTTTGCACTCATATTTTTTTGTTTTATTTCATTTGAATTTTTATCGTTACGGTTTTAATCGACTAAGCTTGCGGATGAATGTCGTTTCCTATTTTGTGCATTAATTTCTTGTTGTATTGTTATTGTTTTCATCGTTGAAAATGTGTATGTTGTGTAAGTTGTATTTTTCTCTTCTATTTTGTTGATTATAGCTGGAGGAATCTTTGGTTGGCGAAATTGTAATTATGAGGACTTAATGGATGACGTCTGTTTTTCTGCGTGTTGATTTTTGCAATATCTTGCTATATGACCTTCTTCCTTGCGTAGAAAACAGGAAAGTTTATCGCTTGAGAAATATATCCAAATCGTAATGTCGTCATGTGTTAATTGGCACGATTGAGGAATTTTGGTTACATTGGCGGGATAAATCCAGATTTGTCTTTTGCGACTAAGCGGCCGTGTAAAGCCTATGTCGTTGAGCCCACTTCTTAGTCCCGTTATTTGTGATTTTGATGCTATATCATATTGAAATAAAATGTTTTCTATTAATTCGTTAGGGATAGTAGGATAAACATTTGAAATGAGAATGCGCTTGGCTTTTGAAATGAGCGGTCTTATTTCGAGCGTTGCGGGATTTACGATAACGTTTTTATGTAAATTGAGTAATTTCTCAGATTTGTCTTCTGAATTTGTTACCAGACCATAACAGTTCCTAGGGCATAATCACGAATCGTTAGTTCTACATAATTCATTATCAATGCTTGATTATTTTTATGATATTGAGGCATATGTAGCTGGACCGTAAGAATTAATTTCTGAAAGTTTATTTGTGATAGAACTTTGCGTTAAAGTATTCCAGCTACCAGAAACATTCATAATTATACATTTTTTCTGCTTGTTTTTGTTATTTGAGGTGGGTAATCCTTTAATAATGTGTAACAATCAATATTGTCAGGAAATTGGAACATTGTGTATTTTATTAATTATAATTTTTACATAATTAGAAATTGTTAATAAAAGAATTTATTTTCTGTACGTTAGGAGTAAGCATCTAGAGTACCTCGAAAGCATTCAGTGAATGAAATTTTTTACGAAAAGTCCCCTAGTGCTGTAAATGTGTCATATAATTGACACCTGAGAGTAACATTAATTCCATTAAAATTTTAAAGAAAAAAAAACGATTTCCACCCACTAATTTTTAAGGTAAATAATGTGAATTGTAAATTTTAAGGAGAATAATGCCGATCCAAACACTATAAAATCTAATTTTTATTAACGAGCCAGTGTAATATGACCAATTGGATTCTTGTACGCGTTGACGTGCCTTAAACGATTCTGGCTCGCAACGCGCTTCTCAAATACTTTATGTATATTCTTCTTAAAGCACTGAAGAATCGTTCTGCGAACGCGGACGTTTCTGGCACTGCGAGCACGAGAATGACGAGCTGATTTACAGCATTCATCATTCCGAGCAGTATTTTCTGAGTGCTCTTCGAAAATTTGTCTGGTATTATGCGAAGCTAAATTACGCTTTTCACCAAGACAATTTTTTTTCTCTCTTGATTTTTCAGTATTTTTATATTCTATCATATCTATTTAGATACCGTTATTACAGAAAATAACAATTATTGAAATTTTAAAGTGTGTACTTTAAATCTTGGTGTCTTTCATAAACAAGCAATAGGTATGGAAATTGTGAACATATGTTGTAAAAATATACTGTAAAAAACGTAAGAAATTCAACGTCATCTTACTATTTGAACATAGTTTGTATACTTAATCGATATTTTACCTCTGCTGAGGTATATTGCTCTCATATTTTCTAGCTGTACTTCCTACATTTCTCTGAAAAAATCTTCGATACGCAAATTTACGGGGGGTTGCAACCCCTGTAAATTTTGTCTGATGAGGGGGGCTTGTACTTCATTCCTTAATCAAGTATATTCATTGCTACGAAATTAAATAACAAATTTATCTTCGTAATTTGGTGGTCGTCAAAGTACTCATTTTTCTAATGAAAGCAGTAGAGCAGTTGGATTTACTAGGTAAATTTGACAGTTCATTCAATATTGGTTTACTAACGTCTAATTCAATTTACTTTCGAAAAGGCTATTATTTCTAATAAAAATTCAATGAAGTTATTTTATTCTCAGACACATTCGTTCATTAGGAAAGACTTTTAAAAAAATTTCTTCTTCTATTTTCCTTGGAAAACAAAGTAAAATGCGTTGGCGCAACGAGCGATCCGACATTTTATCCGACAGGCCGGGCTGAATGTTTATTCCCCGTGAAGCCCATTTCTAGTTCAGTACCATATACTACCTGTCGGTCTCAGAGGCGCGCCATTCATGAACATACGCGCGCGCATGCACCTGCACACTTTGTCAAACGTTGAGTAAATCTTATAGTTACGGCTCTATATTATTTTAAAACAGCTATAATGGCTTTAAAGACCGAACGGATAATTATACGCCATGTTTCATCCGCAGATTTAACCTACTTCAAATCCTCCATCGCGCGTCCCTTATACATATATATATATAACTTTGTTCGTGCCTCGATCGGTCGACCGAAAAGAAAAAAAAATATACGCGACACCGTAGCGCGCGTGTCGCGTTATGAAGACGACGCCAATTCCAGCGGTAAAGAGATGCGGGTGACCCGCAACGCGCGGTTCTCGCGCGTGCATTGCGACGACGTGACTGTCTTTTTTCCCCCTCGTCCCTATCCTCCCCCCTCCCACCTATCTTTATTTCTCGGAGCATCGGCTTTTCGCTGTGTGTGTACGTTGGAAGCAAGCGAAGATTTACGAGCACTCGCGCGCGCGCATATATAGCCGATAATCGTCGCGTACCGCGCGCGATTATAAAAATAGCTGGCTTAGCTCTCTAAAAGACGGGAAAATGTAATAGTCTCCCGCGAATTTTATCCCATATATATGTATATATATATATTCCCTCGTATAGGAATAAATGTCTAGGACAAGAGAAGAAAAAAAGAAAGAGGAAAAGCTTCGTCTGCTACAGGTTTTGCTAAACACATACTTTTCTCGGGCGCTCTGGAGAGCAGATTCGGCTAAACAAGAAGGTGCTTATTCCGAGCTTTTTTGTATATCGTTTATTCACTAGCCGAGCTTGCATTTATGTTTCTAATGGTATTCGAATTTATAATATATGATTGGTGATGAATACTTTTCGTAAAATTTTACTAGACTCGATACAAGCAAATGATTATTTACTTGAATAGTAGTAAATAAATCATTTCGTTACTTTAATTACAATATTTTTGTGGTTTTAATAAACTCCATTCATTTGAAATAAATTTTTGTTTCATTTGAATAATATTTATTTGTTACTATTCAAATAAATTCGAGTTTATTAATATTTTTTCACTGTAGCTTCATAAAGAACATTGAATTTTTTCATTATTTTGTCAATTTCTTTATTTATTTTAATACGATAATGAAAATTTTTTTCTCATCTATAGTTGCAAATAGTTGTAAATCTAATTGGAGTTCTCGTGTAAAAATATTTTATATAATGCTTTAGTTTATTATATTTATATTTTATTATATTTATAGTTTATTATATTATATTTTTTTAATGACATAGTTTTTAAAATTTTACCAAGAGTAAATAGGATGCCTTGTCTTTATAAATATTTCTTATTTTCTGCCTAAAAAGTTGGTAAGCTTATGGAAATATAAAATTAAAGAAAGTTTTACTATACATATAAAGTGAGTAGAAAAATTGAATCGAGCACCTTGAAATATTATGTGAAATCTTTGATGTAATTATAGCTGACAAAAGAGTAGAGTTTTAGAATCATACTGGCCGGGGCTAAATTTAAAAAAAAAGTGTAAAAATACATTGTTGCGTACAAATCTCGCTTATTCCGAGCTCAAAACATAATTCATCTCACAGCACACTTTCCAAAGTCAAATATATCACATATGTAGCACATATATAGGGGAGTATAAATATAGCATATTTCGTGCCACTAATAATTAATTTCCGACTTATCACAATGCGAAACATAGACAGAAAATGGATACATGGTAATTCGCTAATGTTTACCTTCAACTACACCGCCCGTATCTCGATCGAGAACCGACGTGTTGTAGTCACGGGTTTTGCGGTAAACTCTTCTCTCCCTTTCTCTCTCTCTCTCTCTCTCTCTCTCTCTCTCTCTCTCTCTCTCTCTCTCTCTCTATCTATCTCTCTCTGTCACTCGCTCGCTCGATCGCTCTCTCTAGCTCTCTCTATTATGTAAAAAGTCGATAAACGTGTGGATTTATAAAAACGCGGGGAATAAAATAGACGCACGCTCGAATAAAAAGTGTATACGTATAAAAATTTCCAACAAGGATTTCGTGTATGAGGAGGGAGGGAGGAAGGGAGGGAGGGGGAGTTACTCAGTTATTCTATTGTGCGTGCTTACGTTTGAAGCCTCGCGGGGGTGATCCGACGGATCTTTCTCTCTCTTTCTCTCTTTGTCTCACTCACTCTCTCGCTCTCCATATATATATATATATATATATATATATATATATATATATATATATGTATCTATGTATATGAGGTTTTATGCATATTTGACGTCTGACCGGACCCAGCGCTTATCTACTCCCATATAAATTGGCCGGTGGTGGAATCTATTCTGAATTCTTCAAAGAGAGGGCTTTGCCGGTTTCGTTGGAGGAAGGAGGTTGTCGTAAAACGTCGCAGAATTATTTATCGATATGCGGGTGCACGCGGCCGGTTCGACTTTCTGCTTCTACATAGAAATGCTATGGGTAGATACTTCGAAGGTCTGTCGCGTCGCTGGATGGAGTTCGTTATTTTACGAAATCAGTTAATAATTTCGAAGACTTAATCAAGATCAAACTGAAAATTAATTTAAGAATAGTAATTTAGTTTGTCATTTGTCCTTTAACATTTTCGAGTATCATTAACAGTGTAATTTTTATTGTTTTAGTAGTCTAATTCTATTGTCTTAGTCTATTTTCAGTTTTCGTTGTACAATTTTGTATATTTTAATTTCTTCATAATATCGATTGAATATTCATTTAAAATAGAACATGCGAATAGCTTTGCTGTGATGTTTATAAGAATTGGCTTTAATTATCTATTCGGATAATAAAATTAATAAAATCATCTTTATTATTGTAATACTAAAAAACTTTTCACAAAATGTATAATTAATTCTAAATGCATTGGAATATAAAGAAATCTAATTCTCTTTGACGTGTGGTTAAAATTATTTGTTCATTTAATATTAACTTTATTGTAAGTTATAAATTATGAACATGAACCCGAATCGTAATGAAACTCAACAAAAATTATATGAAAGATGTATGTATTATCGCTATAAACATTTAATCTCATTTACAATTATAATTTCACTCATGACCGAAATATAATCTCTCAGTGAAGAGAGAGAGAGAGAGAGAGAGAGAGAGAGAGAGAGAAAGAGATAATTGTGCTGTGTTCGAGATATTTAGAAAAAGTTTACTTTGCTGAAATATTTCACACTTTGCATATGGCAATAATAAGACTCTATGCGTGTCAAAAACTTGAGCAAGTTATAATTATACGATGTCAAAATTAATTGTCGTTTGTACAGAGATGGATTATTTTATCCTATAATCTAATCTATCTCTCATATTAATTACGAGGTATATAAGATATATAGTTTCTTCCTTTTCAATCAAAATAATATGCTATCCAGGATTGTAGAAGAGTGCGCGCAGAATAAGTTTTCGTGAAAACTTATTATGATATAGTTTGGATTAATTCAGAAATTTAGTTAGTTACAGGAACAAGAGGTAGATTTAGAAATACAAGAAAATTTACTCTCTAGAAACATATAAAGTTTTAATAACCAGATTTTATAATAAAGAAACATGAAAAAATTGGTTCATAATTTTTCTCACTTCTTCATGCTTGCTCTCTTCATTACGACCAGATATATGTCAGGTTTCGTAAAAATTCGCTATTCGTGGATGGCTTTTTTAACTAACGAAAAAAAAAAGAAAACAGAAATAACAGAAAATGCTCTCCGTTCGAGGCTTCGAACGTGCGCGTTGAACTGAGCGCCCGATACATAGATCTGCCAACGGCTCATCGTCGCGCAACTGTCAACAAAGCTATTCTTTTCCCACTTCCCTCTTTTCCTCGTTAATGTGCGAGATTACCGCACGCATATAGAGAGAGAGAGAGAGTCTCAGCGATTGATAATGTCCAATAATTTATCTACATAAAATAGGCTACTGTACATAAAGTATCTCCTCGGTTTTGCGACTCCTCGTCTAACCGCGCTCGGCGTAATAATCGGTCGGCGACACAAGACCATATCGGCTTATACACGACTCGTGAACGGCACGCGACGCATTGAGAGTGGAACGAAGGTAAAATAATAATAAAAAAAAAACAAAAACAAAAACAAAAACACCAATAACAAACACAGAAACTGAACAACTAACTCACCTCAGCCTTCTCCTGACGCGCGGAAGAATGGGCCGCCGGTCCCTCGGTCCCTCGTTCCTCGCGCCGGGGGATGAGCGGTCGACGGCGACAGTCCAGTGCTCGCGGAGGTGCGCGCGGCCAGACTGGCTCGCGCTCGCGGGCGGTTAGATACGCTTGCCGTACTGCCGCGCGGCCGGCGAGCGAGGTGCTGTTGCTGCCACTGCTGCGCCTCGACGACGCGCCGCTCTCTCTCTCTCTCTCTCTCTCTCTCTCTGTCTCGCTCTCTCCCTCCCACCCTCGCTCTCTCCCTTTATCGCGCGATTCTTTTGCACTCTCTTCCTCTTCAGCGTACTCTTTGCCCCACGCGTTGATACCGCAATTTTCGGGAAACTCTCGAGCCCGCCGGGGGTGGGGGGTAGGTGATCAGAGCCGTATGACCGTTTCGTCGATACGAGCGCGGCTGGGAAAATTTATCCCGTTCCCGGATCTCGGATCACGAGGGGGAAGGGGATTCTTCTGCTTCTTCCGACATGATTTAGCGCTCGAGTTGATGAACAGATTGCCATATCGGTGGATTTTACAAGAACAAAAATTAATTAAGTATATATAAATGATCATGAGAGAAAGGATTTTTCAAATTTCAGATAATAATGTGAAAAATTTTGTATGCGTAAGCAGCTGTATAATACAGAACATCAATACCTGGAATTCGTCGAAGCATTCAATTTACAATTGAAATGTGAAATTAATGCGCACAGGTCTACTTATCATTCGCATAATTTCAGAGCAGAAAAAATTCACTCTTATACTGTTTGCGACTCGATTATTAAAATGAGTATTATTTAATATTGTTTTGCATGGTATCAATGCAACAATTTCAAATAGTCGTCGAACTAAAAATAAGGTATTAGGACTTAATTTTGCAATTTATTAATTTATAACCGAAAAATCATTAGTTTTTAAATGTAATGGAACCTTAAGTTTTAAATATTGATTAGTAAAATCAAAAGAATTATTTTAAATACTATATAAATTCGAGCAAAACGAACTATTTTTAATCTATATTTATTTCAATAAAGTTTAGTTATAACTAAATAGTTCTTATTTTTTATTTACATGTCGATCAATATGGCGAATCAATAAGCATTTTTAAAATCAATCACATTTAAACTCATCTATTATTCTAACTATTGAGTCGTGAAAATCGAGATAATCGATAGGTCGCTACTTAGCGTTGATTAATGCTATGCATCGAAAAGTTGTATATCGGATCATTTTGTAATTAAAACAAACAAAAAATAAAAAAAATTCATATCAAACGGTTATATCGGAACAAAAGAATTAATTTAAATAATTAATTCTTTCACAAAAAAATTAAAAATATTAAAAACAATGACGACTAATAGAAATTACGATGATATTGATAATAATAACACTAATTAAAAGACTAATAATAATAAAGGCAATACATTATTGTAATTTCTTAGGACTTTCTATATAATTTTTTAACAGTTATTTACCTATCTTCCGAAATATTTTATTGGCTTTAGTACAATAGGTCAATAGAATATAATATATTTAAAGAATAGCTATAAGATAAGCGGAATACATTAGATAGATTAGAATTTCAACAAAATCTGTAAAACGCTGATAATTTGAAAATAGTTTTTGACTATAATATTTTCGGTACATTTTATTGTAAGACCTATTTCGTTATTATTAACAATGGTAAATTTTTGTACACATGGATCCTAAATTGTATACTAAACTTGTAAAAAAAATCTTAGAAAATTTTGCCGATACTTATTATAAGATACATTTACTTAGGATATATTTTCGCTGTGACGTATACCTATATTTTTATTAAATTTGTGTATATTTATATAAATGTTTTAATTATTATTTATATATATGGCTTCCCATCGGTTAACTCTATTTTTGTAATTTTTTTTTAATTTTAAAGCAATGCACTTGATTGATTGTGAACTATCTAAAAATATATGCTTTTAATGACAAGAACATCATTGAATGGTAAAATCCTTTTAGTGAAATTATAAATTAATGATACAGTCTAAACATTGCAATGATTTAATTTTATGTTTTTTGAAGATTATGGTCAAGTTAATGGATTTTTCATGCCTCATCTTATTTATACATTTTTTTTTCACATGTTCACTTAAAAATATCCTAAATATGTGAAAAATTTAATTATAGACATTAGCTTATCAAATATAAAATAAATAAATTGTCTTTCCTTTTGTATTTAACTATATTTATAGATGTTAATTATGTGAATCTATAAATATTATAGATTCAGGCACTTGGTCAAATTACTGATACTTATTGATACTTAATTTTGATAGGACATACAGGTATGAGAAATAATATAGCATTATTCTATTGAAACAACAATAATGAACTACATAATTTATTAAATAAAAAAATTCTTATTATTTTTCTCCCAATATTATATTTGGTGTTTTTACAAACATCTTTTTTTTATTTTAGACACAATTAATTAGATAAATTTCAACAATTCAAACGGTTGTACAATTGATTAAAATAAACTAAAAGCCTTATTTTTTATTATTTCAATCCCTATCTGAAACAAGCTAATTCCATTCAATTATCGACCCCCCCCCCAATAAAAAAATAACTACTAAGTGAAATGTCCCGCTTCTCTGACTGAGAAACTAGACTTATCGTTGGAGATGCCAGCCCGATCGGGATTTGGCGAGCATGCACGCGCGCGCGCGCAAGGGAAGCATTTCGCTTTCTAAAACTCGCGATTACGTCGCACAAGAGTAAACAGGATTTAGTTGACGGGAATGTTTTTTTTTTTGTTGAATTGGAAGCAGCTGACATGACGTATATGACGCGATGAAATTCGCATCGAGTCTTTCCATTTCGCTCTCTGTCTCTCTCTCTCTCTCTCTCTCTCTCTCTCTCTCTCTCTCTCTCTCTCTCTCTCTCTCTCTCTCTTTCTCTTTCTCTCTTCTCCATTTATTACGAGACAAATCTGTCATTACGGTTTGGCATTCGCTATTGCGTGGTATATCGAAAAAATTCGGTTTCCATTGGAGTTCGTTTGACGTTACGAAATTTTTTTTCTCGATGTGACATGGAATTTTATTGATTAACTGACTGCAGAGCGTTACAGAGGAATTCGTATATTGTATTATTGAATCCAAAATTTTAATTCTAACTAATATTAAATTTAATATCCAAATTATTTATCAGGATCAATAATAAATTAATATGAATAAATAAGTATCGAGGATTCTATTTTTCTAATCTTTGCAAAATAACCATAAAAGTAAATAAATAGTATGATTTGATATGAAACAGCTTCAAAGAGTTTTTTTCTATAGGTAAAATTCTTTTCTTACTATTATAGCGAGATATAGAATTAATGCATTTAACTTTAAATGATGTGAAGAAGAGGAACTAAGCCGGCTCATTTTTGGGATTATTGATGCTCATAAACGAAAAATTTTATCCGTTCATAAATGACCTAATATTAAATATTTATTCTTATTTTAGTGCTATGAGTCAGATTTTAATAATATGATGATAGCTGTATGTATATTAACATATAATTAAATATGTGTAGATTATTCGTCAAATTTACGAGTTATCTCAACTAAAATTAATAGGACAGGTAGGAAAAAATATATAATTTTATTTTATTTAAGGTGAACAGTTAAACCTTTATTGAATAATTGAAAAAAAAAGGAATCAAAGTATGATATTCCTATTAATCTATAATAGTTTAAGAAAGTTCAAGTTGACCTTATCGAGGGACCATAAGGTACCATACATTCAAACCAAATTAGTATCTAATATTGTTTATGTATCTAAAGTGTTTATGCAATTGGGAACCTGTCTATTATCATAAGCAATCAGTTAAGTATAACCAAATGCTTTGAAACATTGATAGAAAGTGATGAAAACAGCATAATTAAATTAAGATTGTATTAGATAAACAAATATACTTTGTTATTTTAGAAAATAACACATTTTATATTATATTATTTATTTGGTTTAGCTTGAGTGAAATAATTCTGATGCAAAATGAATCGTGTGCACTTAGAATGAAACGCTGTTCAATTTTAAAGATAGTATATTTTTAATATTTATAATTAACGACTAAAATTGATATGTTCTGGAATTATATTAGTCTTTTAATGAAAAGTTTCGATACCGGATTTGAAGAAACCATAACATTTTAAACAAAAACAAATTAGAATAAACGTACGTCTCAAAAATCATAGTATTTTAGTTGAGTGTGCCGATTAAAAGTCAGTAGATGTTATCGGCAGGTCCATCATACGACGCGTGAAACCATCCAAAAACATTATAGAGAATAACTGAGAACTACACAGTTGTGTACATATGTTTTTATAAGACACATTTTGCTGAAATATTAGTCCTTTTTTATTATGACATAAGAATTAGAGATTTTTAATCAATAACGATAATTATCAGTTTGAAAACATACTTAGGAGCTGCATATTATGAACCACGAAGAGCGAGAGCGATTTTGCTTGATTATTTCATTTTCTTCAGTATTATGCATATAACTTTCTTGTTTTACAAATGCTTTCTTGATATATGAAGAATTTTGAGTTATTCAAATTGTACTCGATTCTCAAAAGATGATTTTAAATTTTCGAATTCATTTCAACTGATATATTTGTATCAGAGGTATCCTTATTTTGTAGAGTAAATTTGGATTCCTGAAGTACACTTGTTTATTTAGACTTATTTTTTCAAGATCTTACATTTAATTTTTTTTTACATGAGTCGGTTATATTTTCTTTTTCTTAGCCATTAATCACTTTTTTGGGTTTGTCTTTACTTTGTGTGAAAAATTTTTGGTCTATAGATTTTAAAACTTGTTATGATTAATTTAAGTTTGCCGCATTTAATTTAATTTTTCTTTATCTTTTTATCTATCTCTTTTCTTTGTAAAATAGTTGATAATAACGCTATTATTGATTACTAGATAAGATTTAGTACTTTCCTTTTTATATTATATTGTGGTGATTTGAAGGAATTCTAGCAATATAGTGTTTAAACAGTACTTCATATTATTGATAAAAGAATTTATAGTAAAATTTTATTCTTCTTCATAGTTCTTTTTATTCGGGTTTATATATTATATTTTTATATATTTGGTTTAATACGGTTCACCAATTCGTGAAAACTGTTTAAATAAAATTATCAAAAATTATTTTAAAAAATGTTTGAATACTTATATTGATCATAGATATTTTAGATTCTGATAGATTTTTTGGTGGTACGTAGTAAATAAACGTATTATTATTGCGTTATTTTTCAGAAATTATATTCGTACTATTAATTTTTTAGTAAAATTTAACAAGTTATTAAATTGCATTAAAGTTGGATTAATAATGATAGCAAAACTGCCTGATAGAGATAACAAAATAAAAAAAATGGTAACTCAAAATAATTGTTGAATTTGAATGAAGGAAGCGATAATAGTCTTAACTGTAAAAAATTAAGTTTCTTGAGTCAATGATAATAGATTAATGCTATAATATAGATTTATAAAACAGAAACAAGTATCTTTTAATATTGCTACTTGGATTGAGTCGATAATCTAGAAGTTTATATTGTACTAATCGTTTTGAATATTAAGCTATATGTACAGCATAACTTTATTAGTGTGTAATCTTGTTGTACATATACTGACTTACAAATATATCAACATTGTAATTGCTTTTACCATAAATTTTAGGTTACTCCGAAGACTACTATTATTCACATATTTTATTTTGATATATCCCAAAAATGGTAAGACTAAGTTTTTTTATTGCGAACCAACTAACGGTGAATTATATCTTATAATTGGCTGAAAAAGAATGAAATATTTTATTGCATGTCAACAAAAGGAATATAAAATTTTCTTAAATATAATTCGTCCACTTAGACTGCAAATCTCAATTTTTGATGGACCATCACCTAGAAGGTCATCCAAGTTACATACAATTTTTCAATTTGGAACCATTATTTTTTATTGTTGATTTGGAAAGAGGTGAATTTTTTTTATTCAAGCATAACCTTATCCATAATCATGTTCTTGACCTGAAACCAGATTTACAAGACCATTTTAAAACTTACAGTTACTGTACCTACATAGGATACCTATCTATCCCCGTCTGGTTTTGAAGAATTCATATTCTTTTTTATAAATATTATTTGCTATGGTATATCAGCCATTTTGGATCAGGAATTTTTAAAAACAGATTTCGAATTCGTAATGAGCGGCTCCAAAAACTTATATCCCTTTCGAGGATAATTAAAAACTGATACTTTGACTGCTTTCACCTCTCTAACAGTCTTTTTCAGTGAAGATTATTAGTGGACATTGTAATTCATTTCGTGTGCTTACTGTTTTTCATTAATGCACTTTAGTTTATTTTAAATGACCGTTCCATTCGCCAATTTCGCACATAACAGCCTTTCCAGAGCTGGTGGACTCATTTTGAAGTGGAAGCGAGGGAAGCATGAATGTTGTTTCTCAATATTTTTTTTCATTCACTTTAAAATCTATTATTTTATTCCTAACGTTCACCATTGATTGTTTAATAGAACAATAGAGAGTTTCTTTATAAATGATAAGAGATTCGGCCAATATACGAGGGTGGATTGATAAGTTTCCGGCCTGATCAACAAAAACAACGTTATTAAGAATTTTTTTTTATTTCTCAACATAATCTCCTCCAAGGCTGATAAATTTCTCATAGCGGTGTTCTAGTCTAGTAATGCCATCTCTATAGACTGATTCGTAAAGATCCTCAAAATACCCATTTACAGATTCGATTACTTCTTCATTGTCCGCAAATCTCTTACCGCCAAGCCATTTCTTGAGGTTAGGAAACAGATAATAGTCACTCGGGGCTAGGTCTGGACAGTAGGGAAGCTGCGGCATCAATTCAAACTTCAGATCGTTGATTTTAGCCATCGTAACGATTGACGTGTGCGCTGGTGTGTTTGTTATCGTGTTATCGTGATGAAATAAGATTTTTTTCTTCGCCAGATGAGATTGTTTAATTTTCACTTCGTCGCTCAAACGTTGCAATAAGTCTGCGTCGTATTGATCGGTGATAGTTTTACCCTTTTCAAGGTAATCAATGTATGTAATACCTCTTGCATCTGCAAAAAACAGTAGCCATAACCTTGTTCGCCAAAAAAATTGTTTTTTTCTTCTTTGGAGTTGGTTGCCCTGGTCCAAATCTCTGTTTAGACTGTTGTTTAGTTTCGGGAGTGTAGTGGTAGGCCCAAGTTTCGTCAACAGCTACGAATCAATGCAAAAATTCGCTTGGATTACGCTTATACAACGCCAAATTGGCGGTATAAATGTTCTTTTGAATCAATTTTTGGTCGACTGTTAGCAAACGCGGCACCCATCATGCACAGAGCTTTTCCATACACAAATGTTGGTGCAAAATATTTTGTACACGTTCAGATGCCATCTCACAGGTCTCAGCTATCTCACGCACTTTTAATCTGCGGTATTTCAGCACTATTTGATGGATTTTTTCGATCATGTCTGGAGTTGTGACCTCAATGGGGCATCCTGAGCGAGGCTCATCAGAGGTGCTCAGACGACCCTTTTTCATCTCGGAAACCCACTGCTGAACGGTTGAATATGATGGGGAGGATGTCCCCAGTGTTGAGTCCATCTCTTTTTTAATTTCCTTCGGCGTTAATCCCTTCAAATAAAAGTATTTGATGACGATTTTCCAGCTTTTCTATTTTTACGAAAAACACAGAGGCGTCTTGTTCAGCGTAACTTATAAACTAAATCTGAATAAATACACAACTCCTAACTTTATTGGGGTACTGTGAGAACTATAAAGAAAGTGTGAAAATTGTGTAAGGCTCTGAAAGCAGCATGAATAGTCATCCGCCTAATCTCTCACAGGAGTGAGAGAGAAAGAGAGAGGGAGAGAGAGAGAGAGAGAGAGAGAGAGAGAGAGAGAGCAAGTGAGCCACTTACAGCCAGAAGAGCTAGCTGAAATATTTTAAATCTCTCTGATCTCAGTGATATTTAGTATGTAAAAACATTATAAAACTTAAAGAGTTAAAATAATGGTAATTAGATGCAAAAGAATGTTTGTTAGAATAATAACTGATTTATAAGCTCAAGCTAACATATTAGAATAAAAAGCGATAAAAAGACAAAAGTAAAAAAGTGTTTGATATATAAAAATTATTTCAGATATAATATAGTATATGACAAAGTAATAGTATATGATAAGGTAATGTATAATAATATATGACAAGGCAATAGTATATGACAAAGTAAGTAAAGAGAGTATGATTTATATAAAAAATCTAATAATACAATATACGTTCTAAAATAACTTAGTGTAGTGTCAACAGAAAGATACATAAATATTTCAAGCTGGTATCGTTGATTGAAGATTAAACTATAAATACATTTTCCTGAAACAATAAGGAATAGCTGATAATAAATAAAATTGCCTATAAATATCTTTTAATATTAATGGGACGTATATGTAATGTAATAAATAAAATATTAGCATAATAACGAGGATACTTAAATTGAAATAAATATTAAAATTAGTCTAAATCTTATGATATGAAGTCAATACTAAAACTGAATATATTATGAAAGAATAGTATAAGAAAAGATACTTCTGCATTGATGACACATAACAGATAATCATTAATAATAATTGTAAGACAGATTACATTGAAACAGATGGTTAAATAAGTAAAATAAATAAGTTGAAGCATTGGTTTTATTAGTTACATCACATTCAGTTTGATGTATACGTTTGACACAACAACTGAATATTCTTTGAAGAAAGATTGTCATTATTGAGTCTAAATTCTTTACAGTATTAATGTTATTAATGCTATTAATATTATTGATATGATTGAAGTTGTATAGAAAAATGACATTTAATTTTAGTGTACATAACTAATCTTTATTTAGTACATGAAATTTAGGTTGTATAGAAGATCAGGTACAGACCTCGGTAACTTCGTAGAGAAGGCTCGTCGCGTACGTAAAGCCCTGTCGTCAGGTCAAGCCACGCCTGGATACAGCACGAAGTGAGGGAAGAAGTAGACGAAAGAAAGGTAAGTCTCTTCTCTTTCCCGAACATTTGCTTTGAGGAGCTATTTATCGGGTTACATAAGTTTGCCAGAATTCTCGTCCCTGAAAATAAATAATAATAAAGATAAAACTAAAGATCACACTAAACAATTCTGACATCACCAAATTACCGAAAAACCATAAACATCAGGTATGTACAATTGAAGCACCTAGTGGACTTAAAAATCTAAATACTACCGAGGCAAAAGAATTGAAAATATTCTTGGAACATGAAATGGGCAAATTCCAGCATATCAAAGGCCATACTCCTCTTTTGCAACACAAAATCATCTTAGAGGAGAAGACTCCGATTAAAAAAAAATATCATCCAAGAAATCCGGCTATGCAGGAAATTATCCACCAAGAAGTTGATAAAATGCTCACCGAAAACGTAAGTCAACCATCAAGCAGCCCATGGAGTTCACCGGTAGTAATAATAAAAAACAAATACGGACAGGCGCGATTCTGTGTAGATTTCCGAAAAGTGAACAAAGTAACGAAGAAAGACACCTATCCTCTGCCACAAATTAATGCAACTTTGGACAAATTGTGAGGAGCACGATGTTTTTCAACGCTGGATTTAAAAGATGTATATCGGCAAGTTGTGTTAACACCGGAAAGTCATTCGATCACTGCCTTTACCGTGGCCGGTAAAGGTTTATTTGAAATTAAGGTAATGTCGCCAGCTCCCCATCTGGTAGTCTACCTCCATATATAACGAAAGATATTGTACTGTTTATGGTAGTACAAGACCTCCGAAGAAAGAGGTTAGAAGAACCAATTGATGATCGAGGCCCGAAAGCAGAAGAAGAAAGAAGAGGGCCTTCGAAATCGAACCGCAAACCCTGGAGGCCTTACCAGTCCGGAGCGTGCCAACAAAGCTCTGGAGGACCGTCCACCGGATAGGAAGAAGAGTCCAGACGGTTCGGGAAAATGTTCTAAGTATGGTGAATTAAGTTACCGTACTTATAAGTGCCTGAAGTGTTCGGGAAACGGAAAGCAAGGCGACCACTAGGGGTCAGATCGACTTTCAATCCACGTGACCCCAAGCGAGAATATTCGAGGACCTCTTTCCTCGACCAATCAAACTGAAGAATGGCCTGATTCAGTTGAGAAAATACTGTCGACTGAGGAAAATGACAGCGGCGAATTAGATCCCGGCCAAAGAGCAGCACGGCTGGAAGAAGCGCGCTGGTGAATTCCGGTACGAATTGCTGAGTACCGGATACTTGCATTGTATGACACAGGCGCGTCTCGCACTGTCATGGGCAAGATCGAGCTACAATGAGCAACGGCTTGCCAGCGAGAGTTATATCCAGCGTCTGGAGTTGGTGTTAGAGGCCCAGAGAACTCTCCGCTTTATGTCACGGGTCACGTCGAACTGCCGTTCGAATTAGCAGGGATCACGCGCGATGTGCTGGTCGCTGTGATCCGAAACCTAGAAGTAGATTTCTACGTAGGTTCCAATTTCGCATGAACGTTCGGAACCATCCATGATCCGACTGATAATTAGTTATGGGTTAAAGCAGCGAATAAACGGGTCAGGATGGAAATAGCCGCAGTCACATGTAATGAAGTCCAACGACTGGCACCGTTGCAATTAACTGTCGGCTTAACTTCTGAAATTATTCCAGTAGGCGAGATAAACTCAGAAGAAAATAATTGGTTTGATCTGAGCATGGAGTTTTCGAGATTAGCATCTATTGGTCTCACGGATATATCTCCGCAGGAGAAAGAACGTATGAAAAAGCTCTTCAATAACATCCTGTTGGCGGGAGAAGTACCACTGGGACGTACGACGTGGGCAGAACATATTATAGATGTAGGAGATGCTCGCGTTATACGTCAAAAGGCTTCTCTAGTCTCTATAAAAATACAAGAAGATATGCATTCTCAAGATAGAGAAATGCTGGAGACTGGAGTAGTCGAATCATCCACAAGTGGTTTGTCAAGCCCTGTGGTGATGATACGTAAAAAGAATGGGAAATATAGATTTTGCATCGATTTTCGAAAAGTTAATTTAGTTTCGAAACCTGATGGATAGCCGTTGCCTAACATGGATCAGAATCTAAGGAAGCTGCAATCAGCTCGATATATTTCTACCTTAGATCTGAGTAGTACGTACAATTAAATACCACTTCATACGGAATCCAAACCGATAACGACATTTACGGTACCTGGAATGGGAATGTTCCAATTTACCAGGATGTCCTTCGGTCTATCTAACACTGGAGCGTCGTTCCGACGACTTATCGACCGGATTATCGGAACAGACCTCGAGCCGAATGTCTATTCATATCTTGACGATATTATCATCGCCACAGAGATATTCGAAGAACATTTAAACTGGGTACGTCGTGTTCCTATTCGAGTACATGAAGTTGAATTCACGATTAATCGAGAAAAGAGTATCTTCGGACTCACCGAAGTCAATTATTTAGGTGTTCTCCTGAATCGTGAGGAATTCCGTCCCGATCCCGAGAAGATCAAACTAGTGATGCGTTACACGGAACCGAGAAACCTGAAGCAACTTAGACATTTTCTCGGGATGGCATCTTGGTACAGAAAATTCCTTAAAGAGTTTGCTACCATTGCCGAACCACTCACACGTCTAACTAGAAAGGACTGTCGTTATGAGTGGACCGAGGAACAACAAACTTCTTTCAACCAGATGAAATCAATGATCGCTTAAGCACCCGTACTGCATAGACCGTCGTTTGATATCCAGTTTACCGTGCAAACAGATACGACTGATACTGGCATCGGAGCGGTCCTTATACAGGAAGTCGACGGGCAAAAACGGGTATTGGAGTTTGTGAGTAGAACACTCTCCCAAGTCAAAAGAAACTATTCAGTAACCGAGAGAGAGAGAGAGAGAGAGAGTCTGTCGGACATCCTCGTTTTCGAGGCCGACACGCGCAACATTAAATATATATATATATATATATATATATATATATATATATATATATATATATTGGAGAACCCTATTTTTCCATCATTTCTTTTGTTCAAACTAAAAAAACAGATTCTATTGTCACAATTCTGAAGTTAAGTATAACCTATAAAAACAAAAATTTAATTTGTCGTCACAAATTCTATTCAGTATGATTTGACATATACAATCATTTTATGAGAGAAGACCGAGCAAGAAAGAGAAAGAGAGAGATAGAGAGAGACAGAGAGAGAGACAGAGAGTGAGACAGAGAGAGAGAGGGACAGAGAGAGAGAGAGAGAGAGAGAGAGAGAGAGAGAGAGAGAGAGAGAGAGAGAGAGAGAGAGAGAGAGAGACAGAGACAGAGAGAGATAATCCCATGTAAGATAAAATAAAATTTACAAAAATCAAAAGATATCTATAAAGTGTGAGAGTAGTAGCAAATTCACCTGAAGAACAAAAAGCGTAATACCGACTAGCGTCACACCTTCTTTAAGATACGAATCCCAAAGTTGGATATGACCATTCAATTAAACTGGACTGATTAATTAAACTTTAAGTGGACTACTTTATGTTGATATTCGTGATTTATAACGCCACCTACTGGCTACTGGTGAAATGGACTGCTAAGACCGTTAATTTAATTTATTGATGAAAGTAAAATGATTTTCAATAAAAAACGTAGCCTATGTCATTCCGAAGATAATATAGAATCTATATGTCAAATTTCAGAGCAATCGGTTCAGTAATTTCTTCGTTAATTTTGTACAAATAAAAAACGTTTTATCTTCAGAAATTCGTATAATGATATGTTGATATGATACAACGTTTTTCGGCACCTAAAGAAGTCGTTGATGCATTCGAAACCATGTTTTGAAATGTTGTGGAAATGTTTTGAAAAACAATAAAGCAGTAAAATAATAAACTTATTTATAATAATTTATAATTATAATATTTATAATAAAATTAAAAAACAATAAAGCAATAAAATAATAAAACAATAAAAATGTTTTAAAAAACAAGAAAGCCAGTTTCAATAATAAATTACTGTCTTCTCATTTTTAAGCTGAAAATATAAATAGCAACCTACGTATTATCACAACTTAAGTGAAACATATATTTCAAATTTAAAAATGAGAGATACTCAATTAATTTTATTATGTTTAATATACAAATATTTATAAATGCAATAAATAAAATTAATTTACTTCTGAAAAGATCGATTAAACATGGGATTATTTTCGTTCTCTAAAAATCAACACAGTCATAATAGTTGCTTTTTTATAGAATACTTAAATAATTATTCTTCCTAAACGTATTAAACTTCTATTTCAAAATTAATGGAAGTTATAATTACTAAAATAATCTATTATATAATGTTTTTAAATATATATTCTGACCATATTGAAACATACGGTTTTAAAAATCGCACCATTGCTACATCTTTTATCATATTAAACATAGAGAGAAACTCTGCTAATCGTCTTTTTTCTCTGTCACGCATCTATTTAATCTGTTCCATTTGGACGCTCGGTCTATTTCTTATATGACTATGCGTATGTTCCAATAGGGTTCAGTAAGTTTTGTCAGTAAATTAATTTGATAGCGGAAATCTCTAGTGACTGATTTTACTTTGTGAACCGGTCAATGAGGGTCTATTACTATATATAGGAACTGTATTTCGCAATCACCAATAAGTTAGAAACGCAAAAAAATCCGGCAATCTTTTGTTTAAAGTGCGGATCTAGCTATGGCGTCCTTTTTATTCGTTCTTGTCAAGTGCAAAATTTTAAGATGCGGATGGGAAACTTTTCTTGAAAATTAAATTGTCCGGTGACTATTGCTTAGCTTCGATTTTATGATGAGATCATTCTTCTTTCTTAATTAATTAATTTTGAATTATATACTTTCAAATTGGATTTTTTCCAATAGAGCTATTTATTTAATATATTCATGCTTTCAATAACTGATGCTGTCTTTTTAAATATACGAATATAGTTTCATCTAGTCGTTTTAAATCTCAGTTTCGAGTATATGATTAGTTCAGCTGTTCGATTTCATTGTTTTCGTTTTTATCGATTCTAAGACCAAAAATACTTTTTTAAATCGAATCTTAAAATTATACAATGAATCTGGGATCATTAAATCGAGCCATTCGCCGTAGCATGGTTGAAATTCCATAAATTTCAAAACATAAGAAAAGAATAAATTTTTTTTAAAAAGACCGTAAATTTCTATTTTGAATTTAAATTAAAATAGCTTTCATTAAATTGTATAACATTTTTCAGCCAGATTTAGAAAGAGTATATTTTAAAATAATCAGAAAAGTGGTGTTTAGAGATAAGTATTAAAATAGCTAAGTACTTACATCAAAACATACACATTGCATATTAATCAGCATACCTTGCATATTCTTCGTCAATAAATGTAGAAAAAGCTCGAATAAAAATTATGATTCTATGGCTATTCATAATGATTAAAGAAAAAATATTAAAAAAAATTTGTAAATTTAAAGTTTTGTTATAATCACATTCGTAGATAATATCTTACATTATCGATTTATAGATATTATCTTATACTATCAACACTCGCAAGTATGTAAATATATTTTTGGATTTAATGAACATATCGATCTAAATAAGGATGAAGGAAAAAGTCGATCCAAATAAAGTGAGTATAAAGAAGCAAAAAAAGTAAAGTGAGGAATCTCAAAACTGTTTATGTAAAATTCATATCAAATTAAAATAAAGGAAAGATTCGGATACAAGGCTCAAGAACAGTCCTCAAAAGCATCAATTAAAAAAATTTTTGATAAATCTAGAAAAGAATGAAAATTCACTTACATAAGAAATATAATATTAATTTTTTAAAAATTTGTCTTCATAATAATCAGATTAGTTTAATCTACGACAGTATTTCTTAATTTTTTTTTTAAAAATTAGAAAAGCTGCCAATTCAAATTTAAATTTAAATTTAAAACATGTTTTTCAATGAGTATATTGCATATATAGTATGTGAAATTGATAATTCTACTTTTTAAAGCAATTCATAGCGATAGGCTTTTTCAAATTGAAAAATTATTACGTAAAAAGCTTGCTTATATCTTGTATAAATATATCAATTGCGCACTTATCAACGCGAGCGACTGAGCAGCTTCAGCCTTATATTCCACCTATTGAAAATGTGGAAAGTGTTAGACGACTAGTGTAAAGATGGCGCTACTGGTTCTATTCTTTTACCGAATACCGGTGTGGTTATCCAGCGTACAGAGCAAAGTTGTGTTTATGAATTCTCTCAGCGACAATGAAATTAAGAGCAGAAACTGGTGACTAGAATTTGTTAAATATTGTTCAATTTATTATGTACAGTTAATATGTATAGAGTTTATTTTTATTATATTCTTACGATGTAAAAATATAATGGGCTTTACACTATTAACTCGTAAGTTGTGAAAATTATCAAGTGTTTTTTTTAGAAAATTTTATTTATTCCAATTGGTAGTATAAAGTTGTAATATCTTTTACTGTAATGTTAAACTGTTCTTCAGTGGATGTAGAAATAATCAATAAATTAAGCATCGTGCCAAACCTTTTCAGATGCAGTTTACATAAACTAAAAGTTATCTGTGTCCTATATTAAAACTTTTGAAATGCCATTTTTCTAATGTTAAGTTATCATACCCATGCTCTACTTTTCAACAAACTTTTCCAAATACATTTACAGAAATAGTTGGGATGTTCATTCATATCTTATTATTGATTGCAATTTCATTTATTTATCTAGTTTTAAATGACGCAAGTAAGCGTATAGAAAAAAGTTAAATGTACCATTTACGAAAATTTTTTTTGAACTTTTATATTAAGAATAAATTTAAGTAATATCCTTGTACTGTTACTTACATTACTAAATCACGCAAATATATTATAGTTATCAATCATATTTTCTTTTATGGGAATTTCAATTTAAAAATAATTCATAAACATCTATTTATATTCTACTATGTTAATGTATCTATTATGTTAACTAGTTAACTTTGTTCAAAGGATTAGAAGAACAGAACTAACCTTACGAAATAACTGTTGTTATTTTGTTATTTGTTTGTTATTTTTAGTAAAATTTCTTAATTGTGAACTGTTTTATGTATATGAGAAACTTTACGAAATATAACCAGAGGCTCGAGTGCTAAAGCGAAGGATTATCAATTCGGTGATCCAAGTTTCAAGTCCCTGTCTCAGAAAATTGACACAAACACCACTGTAAAATTTTACGTGTTCTTTGTTTACAAACACATCGTAAATTGCCAGTACTGATTAGCATCACTTTTAGTGGACATACATAGGGTGACGTTAAATAATATAAAAACAAATGTAACCATAGTGATGACAATACGTAAAACTTTTCATTTAAATTTTGAAAAATGTTAGTGACTAAAGAAATTTTAATTGTATATAATATGGGTTAAAAACTTTGTTAAATTAAAAACAATTATCCATAGTCAGCTAATGCTCAATTATGGATAAATAGTAGATTTATATCAGCAGATATTTTGATGGATTTTTCATTAGCGCAATTTGAACTCGATACTTGTGGACGCTTCAGTATCGGGATTCAGTATCAGTTTCCAAGCTAAGTATACTGAACAATTGTGGAAAGAAATATAAAAATGAATGTAAACGTAAATATTCAAGATCGAAAGATAAAGTATCAATAGAATGTAATAATTAGTCAATAATTTATTAGAAAAGTAGAAGAAACAGATTATCTAAAAGAGCAGGAATCAATATCAATGAAAGAAGAAAGGAATAGACCGTTAATAAACACAATAAAATTCCAGAAAAATTTATAAGGTCTAAATAAAAAATAAATGTAAAACATGGAATATATATATATATATATATATATATATATATATATATATACATATATAGCATAATGCATTAGCAGTAGTATAACATAAGAATTTCCTGGAGGAATATCACTCAACCAATTATCGAACAAGATTGTCTTTAAGATAGATACAAGATATTAATCTAAACGATTTTACAGATTGTGTTGAAATATTTTTCACGCAATTTCTGCGTATTTACTAATATAAAAAATAATAAAAATTTTTTAAGTTTTAACTGATTAAGAATTTATACCTCACAGTAGTTTTGTATTTGTTACATCTTATAATATATTTACAATTTATTCTTGACCTCATTAAAAATCCTCAGTCATGACCTCAGTCATCGCCCATGGCCATATTAGGATCTGACGATCGTAGCAATCTGATCAAAGCAAGAATTTATTTTTTTGCTCTGTCCCGTGTGAGAGTATTAGAGCAAAGCCTTTATACTATATATTCATTTACAGTATTATGCATTTATTTCAATACAATATAAATTGTTGTGTAATATATCACAACTTTAATATATGATTTTTCGGCTTTTCATACTACTACCAATACCTTGTTTTTTTTTGAGAGTCAATAAATCTCTCACGAGGTAAATAATCAATTTCAATTATTTTAATAAAAAAATAATAATCAAAATAGCAGATAAAAACATTTTTTTTTTCATGAAAAAATATATTTCTTAATTTATTCTTAATAATTTTTTGCGCTTAATTTTGATTTGCTTCATGAATGTATTTCAATATTTTACATCTAGCCAAGTTTCACGCCAAAAAAAATCTCTATCGACATCTCATTTACACTTATAAACAAATTGATGATGCTTATGTGCTAAACAGTACGTCGCAACTAAGTTATAACAGGGACTATATGTATCTTTTGGCTCGTTCACAAATCTAAAACATTCATACATTTTGATCCTTTCGATGACTGAATATTTGCGACTTGCTGTTTTCAAAAAATTATACAAGTGAATTTTCCGTGTAACAATATATCGTAAATGGCTCAGGCTTTACTAATAAACGAAATGGTTTTGAAAAAAATAATCAAAAGTATTTTCTCTAAACTCTGTATGGACTTTCAATATCAATTTTGAGTTTGAATTTATTTTTCATTTATTTATTTCTATTTTAAAAGATATCGACCTTCCTTTATAAATTTTAGACTAGACATTAAATAAACTTTCTTGTATGATTCATCAGATTGAGCAAACAATGCATCTAAATATTTTAAAAATCGGGTTATTTCACGATTATAATGAAATAATCATGTTAGTCCTTCGTTCTCAATGATACATTTTGAGCTTTTATATTTCTTTGTATATCATAATAAAATTATATTTTTAGAAAAATTCTTAACAAAGATACTATTTTATCAAAAAATAATGATTTATTGATAATATCCATTAGATCGATTCAGTACGATATTTTTCTTTATGATATCGATACTATATTGGGACGTTCGATATTTATTAATCTCAATATCGTGCATCTCTATAGCAATTGTTAAATGTGCATATTGACTTTTACACAGCCATTCCTTTCCAATCCCAAATGTTACGTTTAGCAGTTAGCTCTGGGACATGGTATACATCTTCTATCCAACGATATAGCGAATAAAAATTCAATTAAAGATATACCTGTGGAAATTAATAAATATTTTTTTATTGGTCTTACAGTCCAATCAATTGTATATACAATCAATTATATACCTGTGGAACTAACTAAATTCTTTTTTTGAGTTAAATGGGTAGCAAAAAACCTTATATATCACCGACGCAGTCATCAATCTAGTTAATCATGTTAGGCAGGCCGTGAATTAATCGTAGTATGCATAAAAGATTGGGAAATGGTGTTTTACAGTTTTACGTAAAAATAAGTAGGAAGTTTTTCATATATTTAATAATCATATTTTTAATAATGCTAATTTCATATTAAATGTTAATGTAAGAATTCACAAAATTTTTCCGAATTAGGAATTTTTATACGTAATCTAAGAATTTAAATATTTAATTAAACTAAACTAGATTAAAATTATAAAATTAAACTAAACTAAACTAATATAATTAAACTAGATTTATGATTAATACGTAATAAATTATCACATAATATTATCAAATTCACGTATATAACTTTCAAACTATTGTGGTAGTGTACCTAGTAATATTAATATTAAAATCAAAGACATGGAATTTGCATGAGTAAATAGTTAATAATATTTGAGAATAATATTTGATTTGAAAATGCTTTGAAAACTACATATAAACAGTATTACAGGTAAAACTAAATATCTTTTATTGGCATTTGCAAAAGTTGTTAAACATAATGTTGTATTAAACTTTGATGTTACTATATTACGCTTTCTTACAAGATTTTATTAATTATGGTGTCTTGCCTGGCGTGGTGCATACAAAAGTAATCATATCAATAATACATATGTATTGGCATCAGTCATTAATGACTATCAGTATATTTAACGACAGTATTTGCAGTGAGAGAGTATAACTATAAATACAAATTTACGAATAGCAAAAAGTAATAGGACTATTAGCAATTAAAACAGCTACTTAATATCCATAAATATACAAAAAATTACCTACTGGTCTAAAAGTATAATCTTCTATAACAAAAAGAATATAAAAAGTTAATTAAAAATTTTTTAATTAAAAATATTGATTATAGTGATATATTTAGAATTCTAGGAAAACCATCAGATTATTAATTATATGTGAAGGACTAATATTATTGTATATTTGTATCTAGTGATAGTAAATAATATATATATATATATATATATATATATATATATATATATATATGTATATATATATATAATTTTCAATATTTATGTATTAAAAGTAAAACAATATATTGTCAGTCCATAAATAATTATTCACAAAACAGATATAAACAAAATAAAGTTAATACAAATTTTAAATTAAATGAAAAAATTTATTTGTAGACAGTGTAATTTAGTATTGCAGTTGTCATGATAAATGTAGAAGAAGACATGAAAAAGTCTTAAAGAAGATAAATGAAATATTTTAATTTCATATACTATTACAATATTATTGTTATAGTATTATATTCAGTAAAATAAATTATACGGCCTCAAAAGAAAAACTAATCGTTTTCCAAAACATATCACAAATCTAATAACAGATTTACTGATATTCACGATAACTTGAATTATGTTGATTTATATTTAAATTATTAATCCATAGATATAAATTACACTTTCTGTTCAAGATATTGGATACTGCAAGATTCCTGTATGTGTATTTCGTTTGTTTTATCTCCCAATAATATTATCGCTGCTATAGTCACAAGTGGAACATCGTATGAGGCAGCTTTAATTCATAAAATCCGTAAACAATCAAGGTCGCCTGCATTAACGTCTTTCCGTACAAACCAGTGCAGATAACCAAGAATTTTCAAACCAGAATGTTATAAAGTCATCGACAACAGATACTTGCTGCAGAAAAAACGTTATCGGCTATAGAATAACCAATTCTGATTTTTATTCAATGAGCGTAAAGATCGAAGATTTAAACATACAATGCGCGAGCGGTCCACATTCCAGATTGGCTTCGCAACTTATTGGCCGAAAAGTCTTATAATGAATGATATACGAATTTACGTAGATTTAGTCTAGTTTTCCCAAACATAAAAACGACGCTGAAGTAGTTAGTCAAAAAAAGACAAAAAAAACAACAAAAATGCCCATTTCGACCTTCCATTCTCGCGCAGAGAATGGCTTCAATTTTAACGTAATATTATTTATAGCATACATGAGAATCGTTTCATTCGTTGCAAAGCAGATCCACGCGCAAGAAGCTCAGAATAAGCTCGTTTCGCGCTTAATGCGCATTTAATATGAATAGAGCTCCATCTTGTACGCGGGCGACAAGGCAGAGTTCGCGAAAAATCCTCCGCCTCGAGCAATTAGACGGCTTCTGCACCCCTTTAATTATGATCGCCGCCGCCGTGGCGTAATGAACATTGGACTTTCTCGGGTTTGAAATTCCGTTCGAGCCCTTTCCAACGACGGGAATTAGCGCGCTCGTTTTAATTCTTTATATATAATACGGAATCTTCGCGCGTCCGGTTTGTACGGGCGCGTTTACGCGCCTGCGCCAGGAGGAGCCTTCGTTCTTCGAACTCTTCGTTCGGGTCCTCGTTCGACTCGCGTTAATCTCGCGCCCTCCAGCCGTCCTCGCCGCCCGCGCCGCCGTCGACGGGAACTTTCAATCCCTTCGCTTTTCCCTCGATCTCACGCGACTCTAAATCTTGCGCCCCGCCTGTATAGCGAGGCGCGCCGAGATTTATATGCGCAATCTACGAGGCGCGCGGCGAACTTTCCCAAGATTAAACAGCAGTTATTCCAAGAGTTGTTCGACTGGATGTAGTCGCGAAGGACCGACTGAAAATCCCTCGGGGCCTCGCAGTTTCGCCATTGGCCCTCGCGATAAGGAGCGGCGCCTGCTAAAGGAACTCGATAAAATAATTGCCCCATAAATGTAAACGTATTAATAGTTTAATGATCTGTCCGAATTTCTGATGCATCGAAATCGAGCGTGAAATCAGACTCGCTCTCGTCAAAATTAATCTTGACGAATGTCCGAGTTTCTAAATTGTTTTTCGAGCTTCAGTGAGAGGTGAGTAATTATGAACGTTTGATCGATTTATATCGATGTAGATTTCCTAGTAAGTCAATTCAGCCCAAAGATATCGACGTAGCTCGTTCAGATTTTATTTTTATGTATGTGTATCTTCTCTAGAAAAGCATAGTCGAACTGCGTGCATTCGGTGTTTTCGATTAAATGAGACACTTCGCTTGGTGGGCTCAATAAAATTAATAAGAGTTTCTTGATCTGGCGGGAGCACTGGTAATCGCTCTTTTTCACATTGCGTTGCGTTCGCGAATTTTCCGACTGAACGAGACAAGATCGACGGAAATGAAACGAAAGTTCTCTCTCTCTTTCTCTCTGTCTCTCTGAAGCGCAGGCTTGTCTTCACCCAGTAGGTGGATGAAGACAATTGTTACAGTGAACCGCCAAATTATTAGATTGTTTGCAATTTGTTAAAAATATACCTTTGATTGGATAAAGAAGATGTTTACAAATTATGCTTATGTTTATAATAATTATAAACTGCTATTATCGATAGATGTACAATTTACATACATTATAATTATTCGTCACTATAATTCACGTGAATGAAGAAAACACTTTCACTGGAAACACTACAAGGCTTTACCTACTTCTGTAGTATTTACAGTCACACTATTAGAATGAGCGTATTATTGAATGCAGATACGTATATACGTATACGTATACGTCAGATTCGCCAAAATGAAACATTCAATGTAACAAAAATGCACCCTTTTTTTATACGATTTTGTCTCAATATAGACATCTTAGATTTTGAAACGATAGTCTAGAATAAGCTAAGATTTGTATTATTATAACCATTGGCCAAGCCCATAATTCATTTAAATAGTGTGTTTTACAGATAAGTTTCGAAGAAAAATAATTTTATAAAATATTTCTAAATTATGAATAACTCAATAAAAAACATCTAAATTTATGAATCTTGTTTTTAAATTTTTTTAAACCCATTCCAGAACATTGGTGCATATATACAGCAATTTTTATGGAATTGTAGAAAATGAAAAATATAACTGTTGAAATAGTTCCGAGACAAGAAGACAACTCTGTGTGCAGGGATTTTAGATTTCAATATTCGTAGATCGTGATAGGCAGGATTGGTAAAAGTGCTTGAAGTTGGGTCTCGTTTTTCATTTATAGATGGCGCCAAGTGTTTGGATTATATATATATATATAGACGTAAATAAACCATTTGTTAAAATTAATTTTAAATAGAATTTAACATACATGCTTTATTAATATATTCAAAGTTGAATTAAATTGAAATAAATACAAGCGAATAATCATACGTATAACTGAAAATAAAAGTATGTGTGTGTAAGTTTATATATATATATATATATATATATATATATATATATATATATATATATGTTTCTTCTAGAAGTCACAGATATATTCGTTAGATAATTAATATGGATATTCTAATTAGTAATAATGCTGCTTTGGTTCCACATTCTTAGCTTATATAATAATTATTAAAGTTAATAGATATACGCACATTCGAAGATAACACATGGCAAATGATATTATTGGATATTCGAGTACTTTTATCTTTTAACTGTTTTTAGGTACTTAATAATCATTGAATATTTCAACTTTTTAACTAAGCCGTTAGAAAATGAGTGTTTATTATTTGCGCAGTTTCTTAATATGTTTATATAACTGAAATCTTTAATATTTTCAATGTATTTTTTTAGTCTGAATAAAATCTTACTTCAGTATATCGTTGACGTACTCAGTATTTTTGAAATAAATTAATAGATATTGTGTTTCTAAATTGAACCCTGTAGGAAAAAATTGTCACAGACTGCTACACTTTGGTAGACTTTCGTGAAAGATATCTGATTTTGCTGAATGTATAAAATCTGTAGACTTCTTTTACCGAATTCTGTCAATATTCAACCAGGTTGAAAGAAATTTTGGCAACATTCACCAGGCGCTAATAGGTTGTGATATTTGAGAAATTTTATTAATCAGAATTTGCTAAAAGCTGCCAAGATTTCTAGGATGATGAATGCATGAATATATATGATTACATGAAGGTGGATAGACTTTCTTAAATTTGGTAAAATTTAAGTTAAGTTAAACTCAATGGAATATGCTTAGATAATTTGGCGAAGGATGTAGTCAGATCGTCCTTTGTTAATCTTATTTTTCTTTCAGTGTAGCTTTAGCTATTATAACCGGCCGTTATTCTAGAACTGTCAGCTCGACGAAAATATTTGCTAGTTTTTTTAAAAAAACAGTAGATATAAGTATTTTTTAAAGTTTTAAATAAAGATTTGAAACACGTCAACAAGTCTATATCTTTAACAAGTTCTTTCTGATTTATTTAAAGCTTTGATTAACTGACGATGTAAAAGAATTTTAATTGTTCAGTTGCTGACAGTCTAATACTTCTAAGACAACAAGCCTTGCTTCTACATCAGTTATTATTTTCAACTGGTTGAAAGCATAAATCTTCATAAATTAAGACAAGCTTATTCAAATTCATTGACCGACTTCATTGTGAAACAATAGAACAGCTTATAATATAACTTGATCTCAAAAAGTTTGAACTATAAGTTGTTGTGCACTTTTATGGTGAAGTCAATCAGTCAACGAATTTTGAATAATCGTGTCTACAGATTATAGTTTATTAAGATTGATGCTTTTAACGAAAAATCATATAATTTATTTATATTCACATTATAATCAAAAAATTACAAAACACGTCTAATTCAACTTAATCTTACCAAGTACAAGTTTATTATTATAGTTTGTATAAAACCTCGCGAAACAACTTTCCATTCAAAAGGATATAAATAAATACTTATGAAGACAAGTTTTCTGTTCTTTTTTTTCTAAATACTATAATATTTATCCATAATACTCCACCATTCTTTGTTTGTGGTCTAATGATTACAATATGGACAAAAGATTTTTTTTACAACCCTTCTAACAATATTAGAATACTAAGAATTACCTTTCTTGTTATTTTGTATGATTTTACAAAATATTAACGATACTTAAGTCGAATATCTTTCTAAAATATTATATGATTTGAATAATATAATCTTTATACCTAGTTACTGTTTAAATCATACTAGACTAAAACACTTAGTATTTTGAAATGAGGCGTAATATTTCGTTTTGTCTTATAACGTCATAACATAAATCCTAGTGTTAAATATCACAGATTATATAATTTAAGTGCTATGTTACAAATTTTTTTTTATATTTAAATACATTCATTTTTATTTTATTTAAATCGTCATATTATTACACAATTTTCTGTTATTTTCTAATATAAATCATCTTAGAATGTTCAATAATATTATTATCTTGAAGCTGAGGCTCAAAATTAATTCTAGAATTTCAATATTAATATTATTTCAATATTAAGCATGCTAGAAGATCAGCTAATAGGCAGAACTATCATAGAATTACTCAACTATCAGAAATTGCATTATCAATATCTTTTTAAATTTAGTAAATTTCTGTGATTAATCATCTTGCATTATAAATTTATGCAACAAGTGATGCCAAATGATGTACTACCATTAATAAAAAACAATTAATAATTTGTTTAATGAATTAGGTTCTATTTTAATATATACATATTTATCACATCTCTGCTTAACAAAGAAATTCACGAAGTTTATTAAATTATGTTGTGATTGAACGTATATAAGTTGTTAGATATTCCAAAAGTAGTTCTAATTAATTTTTCTTTTGATTATTTAACATTGCGGAGTAGTTCCTTAAATAGTCTTACATATTTGAATTAAAAAATATTACTGCTTTTAATGTAAATCTTGTATATAATTCGACTATTAGGAACTTGTCTTAGTAAGTTGTTAACTGCTTGTTTAGTTAACTAATCGATATATTTATTCAAAAGATTCCTATTCATATATTTTAACATTCTAATTAATAATTAGTATCTCTACATTCGTGATCATTAAAAAATATGACAAAAAGCAATATAAAAAGTATATGATATATTACATTATAAATGTATTTCAATAATTCTTTTAGGTTTAATTGGAGTGTTCTAGGCAAATATTAACCCTCACGTTATTTTTTTTTAAATATTGCTTATATTTCTATTAAATTATCATAAACTCTTAAATCATTAAAAGTGACCTTCAATGATCCTTTATAAGTGATTATAATTTGTGGAGCTTTTCACATATGGCGATTCGATCGTTCATAATAAACATAATATATTTAACATATCGAAATTTTAAAGCTATCATAAAGTAAAGAAATTACAAAAATTTGGATTGATTGTGATTGGTAGCTTTGTTGAGAAGAAATGCTCATATCCCTATGGTAATTTGATGACTGCTATTGATATCATAGCTCTTCTCACATTCTATAAGCTTAAAAAAATAGGCCATCTTAAGTAAGTGAAGGGATGGTTCAATTTATTACGTATTATAAGGCAATCTAGTGTCGATATTGGGCGAGTGTAGCAATTTTAGAGAGCAGATAAACATACTGACTGAAACGGCAAGGATAAATTATGAACATACTTAATTACGGAGGAGAATTCCGTGAAGCAGTAATTGGACAGTGGCTAAACAGCCTGGATTTTTTTAAAATTTATTAGCTATTTTACATTTAAAATCAATCACATTGCCCATATAATCTCTTATTTGAAATTGCAAGTAGGAGGAGTTAATGACATTTCGAAAATTATCATTGTTAAACCATTACCAATCATTGGTTGAGTTTCTCGGTTAAGCTATTCAATACCTATATATCTACTGGAATTTTCTATTATCTATAAAAAACGGTTTTTGACATTCCCATACAAATTTTAAAATACCGGTAAGTAAGACGAAATATCGACCAATTTTGATTTCGTGCTTTTTTCAAAAATGCTATCAGTTATGAGTATCAAATTAATTCCGGGAACTTGAAAACTATGTAAACGAAATTTAAACAATTTTCTTCAGGCTAATTTACTTTGCTGATCCTAGAACATCTGGGTTGGTAGATAGATTGCGTCTTTCTAAGGCTATATTGATGTTGTTGTACTCCTATTTATAAAAGATAGAAATCAGTAATTGGCATAGATAGCAAATCCTTTTTTATTGGTACATACTTAGCAATTTAGGGCGATAGTTCTGGCACAATCCCTTTTCTACATATATATGAATGACATACGAGACCTGTTGTACGATTAAACACACATAATATATTTTATTTGAAAATTTATACTTAGAGTCTTTATTGACATCTTCATGAGAATATAACAAAGCTTCGACAAGCAGCAATAGCGCAAAGATTGGGATTGGTATGGGTGACTTGTCTTATAAACACTCAACCTAAGGAAAGCATCAGTCTATCGTGTACTAATTTTTGTTGTTTGGAGACGTAAAATATTATATATGGAAGGGTATCACGATGTAGCGATATGTCGCTAATCTTAGTGTTGAGTTGAAAATAAATTAAGGCGATCGTATGTTGATAAATAAACTCAGAAATTTCATAGAATTTCTCCTAATCACTGGAGAAAAGGTGTTCGTTAATGCTCTGCTATTTTTCTATTGGGACTATTGTTCAGTTTCTCCTTAAGAATTGAGATTCTACAGAATTCCTGTATATATGTAGAGATCATTAGTCTTATGAATAGCATAGTAAATCGGTCTCTGGATTATGTGCACTAATATCAGGAGATATTATTTACAGATTTTAAGATTAACGATAAAAATCATGTGTATATATGTCCCGGAATATTTGAAGTATCTCCTGTCTAGATATGTTCACAGGAATAGCTGAGATTCGAAAATGCTTCTTTCTAGTCTAAGGTACACATTTCTAAAATAGTCTTTCATCCCAGTTGAGATTCCAAATTATACGCCTCTCAGCAGGTTCATAAATAAGTTTATCGAACATACATTCATTTTTTACAAAATGTTTATCTAATCATTTTGTATATTTAAATCAATAATTTTTCATTACAATTCAATTCAGATTATTATTTTCTTATATCAAATAAATTAATAAATTAGATTCAAATATATGTATTTATTGGAATCATACAACAGTTTTTCAGCATTAATATCTTGAATAAATATCATACAAATACGTTATCAGAAAACATCCAAATTTATTCGAATGACTGTAACTATCTGTTTTAATTTGATTCTGCATCATATAAATATAGAAGAATCTATGGATAACATGCAAGGTCTTCTTTTGCAAGTATTAATTCAAGAACAAGTTTAATTCATTCATGTCATCAATAATTATGATAATTTTAAATATTAACATTATTTAGACTAAACCTTTTCATAAAATATTAGCTCAAAGTAATATTGCTTAAAATAACATACATAAATTTTTCAGCACAGAAGAAATTTCAACGTAGGATTTTAAATACGAAGAATAAAAATATAATGAATATCCATAGTTAATGAAATACAGCATTAAGATTGATGATTAAAAATACTATGAATAATAACAATGAGTTGAATTCATTATTTTTTACTGAAAATTTAAAAAAACATAAATCAAAGTTAAAGTATATTTTTGAAACTTGGAATATGTTCATTCCCAACAAAAGATGCAAATCTTATAATTTTTTATACAATATCAAGGAACCATGTCCAAATTAGTTAGGATTATTAATATTACTCCTTTTCTCTATGCAATATATTTATAGATTTCATTAAATATTTCTCCAAATAATATAGAGTACCAAAATTTAAATACTCTATTGATTTCCTTATGTAATTTGATATACATCCCTAAGAGTTATTAAGTAAAAAAAGTCCAAGTAAATAGTAATTTTTAAACGATAATTTTTAAATAAATTTTAGCTAAATTGAAAAGTATGAATTTTATCTTCAAGTTGATTGAACAGTTTTTTAATACCTGTGTTAGATGTACTTGACCACCTACTCATCTGCACATAAGACATGTACGAAATTATTTTTTTCAAAGAAGTATTTATCATATTCAGAAATAAATTATTCCGAACTGTAACAATTAAGCTTAAGTAAATACAGGTGTGCACAAAACTTACAACTCCGATATAAAACTATACTGGTGAAGGAGAATAATATTATAATGTATTTTGTGTAATGAAAGCATTGCGTGTTAATCTATCATACAGCATAGGAGTTTCGGCATTCGTTTTTAAGGACTTCAAGATGAAGTATTTTTTTAAAATCTTCGTCATTGTAGGACTTTGTGTTACGACTAATAACGGCAAGTAATTTCATTTTTAATTCTTTTATTTAATACAAACATTTTACGATATCTAATTATTGTGAAGTGAATTGAAGAACTGTGTCAAGATAAAATTTTGAAACGAGTCATCTATATAAAATTTGTAACTATATATCAAACACACACGCAGACACACACACACACACACACACACACACACACACACACACACACACACACACACACACACACACACACACACACACACACACACACATATATATATAAGCTGCTAGGGCCGACCTTTTTCCAAACATATTTAGCTATTTTGAAAAAAGATTCTCTGGTGTTTCTTTTTATCAGCGTTTTTGTACGATTAACGTAATGTACAAAGAAGCTTCTGCTTATTCTGCTTATGTTCTGCTAGATAATAATTATTATCTATCAAAATATGTTACTGTTGAATAAATGTAAAAAGAAAATATTATTTGATACAAAAGAATTATAGGAAAAATTCTTATTACCACCTGTATCACTTGTGATTAGACGAAGTAACTACGTTTAATTTTTAAATAAAATTAAGATGCTTTATATTCAGCAGATGTAAGGGAAATTACAAAATCAAAATTTTCATTATACAATAATAATAAAAATAACTACAAAATTGGTATGAGTCTAACTGAAAATATGTTGAGATACATTTTACAATATAATTATAAAAAAATACATTTAATTTAATGCAGTATATTATTTTGCCAGGCGATGTAGTTGCATCGAGGAAAAATTATTCTCTATATTTTTTTAACGTGACATTGATTTATAAATTTTAATGACGATGATAATTCTAAATACAAATTATTATGTTAATGACTATTTTAACCAGACTCGATTGAATTTTTCTTATGTATTCAATTCATTACAAATTTTAACGGAATACAGTCTATTCAATCACTATACTGCTAAAAAATAAGTTATCCATTAGTTTTCGGAAATGTTATGACTTTTAATAAAATAGTATATAAATCGTTATTTCAGTAAATATCTCTAAAACAATGAAATATTCACGTGGAGCGATTACGGATAACAAATATTTTTGTACTATCTGCATTAAATTAATGAAAATTTGTATAGTAATTGGACTGTGGTTGAGACAGAGAGATAAATAATAGAAAATTATCTCTGATGCCATCGACATCCCGATTTTAACTGCACCACTTTACATTATTGAAGAACAATAGAACTACGTAATTAAAGTATATATGACAGTTCTTTTAATTTATAGAAACATAAATTTGCGTTTTAAACGCGTATTGTACTCAACAGTTCTTAATGCTTCTAAATAGAACACCTGCTGCCTTATTGATACGTAAGGGAAGTTGTTCAATTCTTAATGAATTTGTTATTCCATTGTGTATAATAATTATTGAATTATACAAAATAATCCATGTTCATATACATACATAATATAATTTTGGAATAAATATCATAATTTGCATAGGCATATCCACAAAATTGATGATTTCCTCAAGAAAAATTTAAATAATTTAAGAGTTCACATTTTAGTTTTGGAGGTAATTGTTGGTTACCATTCAGTGTTATTGTTCCATTTACAACCAGTATTGCAATGTCAAGGACTACAAATCATGACTTTATCATTAAAAAAATTATTTTTTTTTTAAATAGTGTTAAATATTTAATAAGTATTATTTCACAATCTTATTTGCATGAGAGAATAAACATTAATGTGAACAATAATCATTTTGATTCATAAATATTTATCAAATATTAATGAGAAAATATTAATAGACATAATTTCTGTTTTTTATACGTTTATAAGAACATAATTTTCTTAATCTTCTACTGCCCAGATAACCAACATTACATGCTTAAACGACAGAAGTATCTTATGCTCAAACTATTGTTTTGTTCATTGTTTACGCCTTCATATATGCTCAATCATTCCATATCATAATCATCATATGTTCATTTCTTCAGACTTCACTCAACGTGAACATTAATTATTATTGAAGAACTAAGAGACAACAGAACCGTTAAAATTACTCGTATGCTTATGCTTCAACATATTGCAGAGAGTTTATTTTTATTTTAATTTTTAATAATGTGTAATCAAGGATTTAATATTTCGTTTACTTAATGAATCAACTAAATTTTTTGCTTTATCAGTTTTATTTTGTAATATGAATATCTTCAAAAAGTATAATTTATTTAAGGAAGTAATCTGATACATTAGAGAAGAACACTGTTTCTATGATATTGATCTAAGGTAATCGTCGAGATCGATTTAGCAACTTTTATAGTATTATAGTATATCGAATATATAATTTGGTATACAATCACATCCTTGAAGATCAGTTTCGTGATTGCTTATGGATGTTTTTGTATCTTTTGATATGCATCTTGATAAATTGGTAGATATAAATTGCTTGTACAATATAATTTCCTCGGCATGATTATGATGAGAATCCGGATGGAGATTTTTTAACATTGTATTGATTGTGCTACGTCATACAAATTTGGACTCCTTACAAATTTGCATAAAAACTTCGAGTATCTAAAACTAAAGAATGCTTCTCGCTATTCCATTTTTTATGTGTTAATCAGAGCTGCAAGAAATTCTGCGCTTCTGCTATAATTTTTCATGAATATGAGCAATAAGCAAAGTATGTGAATTCTGATTATCTGAAGAATGTTTTCAGGTAATTCAAGAATCAATTTGCAACTTCTCGGAAATCGTATATGCATTAAAATACGAGTTTTCGTACTCTAAATTAATGTGATACGTTGATCAATCATTTCAGAGATAAGGTTTACATATACACATGCACACATACAAAAGAACACACTAAGCAATTGTTTCCTTCAGTTCATACGCATAAACCCTCTGAATTTTCAATACTATAACCGGTAAAAATATAAACTAAAACACATGTGTACAACGTATGATTTTTTTTTACCTATTTTATGTATTACTCTTATATACATACTGAGTTAGTAGAGTTATATTAACCGATCTTATAGTAATTTTATATTACTTTTAGTAGAGCTATATTAATATCTCTATAGTGACGTTTAGCTTGAAAAAAGTTGATACTAAAGAAACGTTCAATTCTTATTTAAAATTTGTTAATTGAAATCTGTATTATTTATTTTAAATTTAAAAGACTAAATTTAGACTAATGAGATGCTGCTTTCTAATAATTGATTAAAATTACAGACTTTTACGTTCAAAGATAATAAATATTTTATGTACTATAAAATTATTTTAACAATTTAAGTGAGTCAATCCCATAGTATAATTTTTTGTAAAACATTACCTATGAGAAAAATGAAATCGATCTCACTTTCTCTCATTCAAAAATCGGGTATACATTATTTGCAAAATGCTGAAAAAAATCGACATGACGACTGTGGCGCTGGGGAATTGAACTCGATTCTACGAGCGGCCTTGACGTCTTTATCGCATTAACTAAGAATTGACTTAAGTGATGATAAATTAATTTTTTACTTTTCTTTGAGAACGTCAGAGTTAGATCTGACCGAGAATTAGATATATTAATTTATAAATGCCGATTTGAGGATGAAGTAACAGTTCATACAATTCATAGTTCATTGTCAAGGATATCCTCGAGTACTTTCTTCATCTAAACTTGTCCAGCATTTTTTTTGAAAGGGCTTTTTAAAATAATTTTTCTTAAATTCAGTATTTTTTATATTATATATATGTTTATATTACTATACACATTTTTTAGTTTTCACTATAAAAGTGAGATTTAAAAAAGATAATATCTCTGTGTCTGTACGCATATGTATGTGTGTGTGTGTGTGTGTGTGTGTGTGTGTGTGTGTGTGTGTGTGTGTGTGTGTGTCTGTGTGTGTGTGTATTTAAATTAATTTTATACTGATGGTTTTAATTTCTTATTCTTTTGTTCTAAAGAGTGTAAAAAATTATTTTTTTTTTTTGTATTCTTATATACGTACAATGGATTAAATTCGAATTTTGTAAAAGAAATATAATAATATAATAAATAAAACAACGCTTAAATTTAATAAGCTACTATATAAATTATTCATGTGAGTCTGAAATGTGTACTTTAATATCTAATAAGTTATTCATATTCGATATCTAATATATCTTATATAAATAGTCTAATTGTTATATATTATAACATTAATTACTATTCAATTATTCAATGATATAATTATTTTATTATTATGTAATTGCTTAATTGTTTATTATTTTAGTCATTATTTATTATTTACTCTCTATAAATTATTTGATATTAACATATTTTTGGACCATTTATTCGAGTGTCAGCATGTGAAGTATACGAATATTTTACTGTTCTGACCTTAGTAACTGTTTCCGTTGAAATTCAAAAATTGATGATGAATATTAATGACAGAATTATTCAGTTCTATAATTTTGTGGATAAAACGACTATTTGTACTTATGCACAGATCATAGATGAAATCTTAAGGCTGGTATTTATTAAAATATTTTTTTCGTCAAATGATAATAATGATTTTATTCAAAAATTCGTTCTTATATATGTGTGTGTGTGTGTATGACAAAGATAATGTCGATTAAAACTTTTATTTCAATGCGGTAAATATTTAACACGGTATAAAATCGTTTAAAATTATTAAAATAAAAAAAGTAATTAAATAATCCAAAAATGCCTTCGTTGAATATAATTGGTATGGAAATACAATATTTGAGGTAGTTTAAGGAATGCCTCATCTCAGAATCTCTCATCACAGACATAAGGGATTGATGAAAATATGAAAATATGTCGTAATCAAAAATAAATATAAAATTTTGAAATCTACGATGACCGGATCGTTAGAACGGCGGTCTGGTAAAAATATATATATATTCTTTGTTTCTGAATACTTTGTCGATTAGACATTCTTCACTGATTATTACTATTATTAGAAAGTATAAATAGATCAAATAAATCAATAGACAAAAAAAAATTTTTATACAATTTGCAGGTAATTTGTTTGATATATTGGGTGTGAAGTATATTATTAAATTTCCTCTAATGACAGAATTATATTTACTTCTGTAAGGGGTCGGATGAGAATGACACAAAGAACAGTTCATAAAACATACATAACATAGGTCAACAAACAAGTGAGCGTAAAATGGAAAGTGATAAACATTTTCCTAAGTATTTGGAACTGCTGGATATAAATCTGATATAAAAATTAAGGGTTATGTTGGTAAATTTCGAGAAAAATTAAATTAAATATTTGAGAAATTTGAATAAAGTTGTGCAACTTTTCGATACTTACGATATAAACATTAGTACTTATAAAGATAAGCGAGGAGGACGAAATTTGTAGCATTCTTGACTAGATATTATAAGATCACCATTGATTTCAATTTGAAAAGCATTTTCAGTATATGAAAATTTCCATTCCATGGGATTTCAGCTGATCGAAAAATTATTTCGTAACGAAAGGAAACGTTACTATTCAGCAGGTTTTACAATAAAATATGCAGATACTTAACATCATGACGGAACCTGGTATTGATCCACAACAATTTTAATTTTAAAACTAGTATTGGACTTGGAATAGCCTAGAATGGTAATGCCATAGTGAAATTCAAGCGGTCTATGGGACATCTAGTGACTTCTGTTCGAAATCAAAAAAGAGATATGTCAATCTACAAACATTTAAACTTGTCGAAAGTCCAAAATGCTATTCGAAAATCAAATTTTGAAACAGTTTCTTTCTTTTTTGTATGTTTTTCTTCACTTGCTATGTGAGTTGTATAGTTCAAAGGATCAATTCATCGATCAGTTTTTCTGTATATTATTAAGTTCTGTATATTTCTGTATATTATAAGTTTTTCAGTATATTAAGTAAACGTAAAGGAAATAAATTAATTAAGATAAAAATATAATGTTCTTACATATGTGTGATATAAAATGAGATGAACACTTTCAAAAAATAACTATAAAAAAAAATAATAATTGAAGTAATAGTAGAAAAACTGGCTAGTCAATAGCGATTGAACAAGCATAGTGATTAAACTATTTGCAATAGATCGTTGGCACTGAGAAACCCACCGACGAAGATACAGTGATAGTTTTGGTGTTAGAAAGTGCCGTAGTACAAAAAGCTATGGTATTTGTAAGCTAATAATAAGAAATGCGATAAAAAGGAAACTGTAAATATAGGTATGCAAGATCTTCAAAGTGTGTTTGTATTATAGATGTAACCGAGTCTTGCAAAAATGTTATTAGAAAACGATGCAGCTTTCAACATATAGAGCATCAACAGATTTAATTAATATTAAAACTAGAGTTAACTAAAAAGGAGTCTGACAGGTTGATTCTTATTTGAATACATTCAGTGAATTAACCTAGACTACTTCGTTTTCATTTATTGTAGTAATGTAGATAATATTTACTGTAATTAATTACATTTATATTACTTTATAGCTGACAATTTAGAATCAGAAACAATAATTGGAGGTAATTTAGCAAATGATGGTCAAATCAAGTACCAAGTATCAGTGCAAAGAAATAATACTCACGTTTGTGGTGGTGCCATTGTCAGTGAAAAACATGCAGTGACAGCAGCTCACTGCATGGTTAATATTAAACTGGGACGATATTATGAGGGAAAATACACTGCTTTAGTAAATGCTTTTAATACATTTGTCCCAGGAGAATCGGCATTAAAATATTTAATAACAACAGTGTATACACCTAAGGCTTTCGCAAGTTATCAAATAATTGACAATAAAAGCTATATTCTCGAAGGAGATTTAGCTGTCATTAAGGTGAAATAATGAATTTTTATACTGACTAAAACATTACTCAATAAAATTTTCAGCTATAAGTTTCTTATTTTATCATCGTGATTTATAAAGAATATATATAATAATATAACTAATCACGATTTATTTTATTTCTCTTAATATTTCATGCCTATGAAGTATTGCTTGGTTTGTTTAATGAATATAAGTTTTAGAGAAAAATTTTATATTTTAGTTGAGAAAAGGATTGAAACTCTCATCTGCTAATACCGATTTAAGTAAAGTGACAGTATCCGCACACATTAATTATTTGAAAGAAATACTTATTTCTAGTGGGCATGGGGTATCTTCTTTAAAGATGCAAAGAGATCCAGTGACCAAGAAAATAATAGAATTAGGATTAATGGATGGTAATTTACGATATGCTAGTGTAATGATAGTAAACAATAAACGGTGCTCAGCCATTCAGAAAAATTTTAATCCAACTTTTAATGTTTGTGGAGCAATGGTACAACGTCCTGCAAAAGAACCAGAAGGGCATTGTTCTGTAAGCATACTTGAAAGTTCTTTAGAATGAATATTTCTATTTGTTCATAGACTAAGTTTACAACTTTACATAGCGTGATAGCGGATCTCCACTCGTTTACAACGGTACTATTTTAGTTGGAATATTCATCAGTAACAGTATTGGATGCGCCGAAAATGTGCAGCCTGCGATTTTCACAAGAGTTTCATTTTATAGGACATTCGTTAAAAATGCCGTCAAGGGCATGAGAACTAATGACATGGTCGTTGCTAAGTGGAAAAAAGTTTCTATATTTAAGTCAAAGTATCAATTTCAAATAGAATAAAGCATCTAAAAATGGAGATTAAAGATTACAGTTGCATGGTATAAATGTGATCCATACATTAATAAATCTCATTTTGTTTAGTATGTTTTAACAAAATGGAAGAAAATATAAATTATATATAAATTTTGATTGAAAAATAATGTGCGCATGCATATTTCCTTCATTTACTTACAAAGTTATTATATGCGTATAATACATTGTTTTTATTCTTCGACAAAAATAATGTGACAAGTAATTTTTATTACCAAGGAAAATTAAAATTAAATACGAAATAAAATATTTTGTTTTATTATATTTTAAAATTCTTTTAAATTTATTAGTGTAAATATTTTATTAATATACCTTAAGGGATGCATTGTATGAAATATTATGGAAATCTTTAATATCTGGATAGATCTGGGATATTACAGATCTTGGTGGTATTAGATTTTCGTAGTTATTTAAACCATTTATTTAAATGGAAATTCAGATTCATTGAAAAATATTACATTTGGATATATATCTTAAAAGTTACATTTAACTCATTAAGATAGATAAATTTAGGGCTCTGTCGTTACAACGTATATGATTAAAAGTAAATTTCGTCTAATTATTCAGACTTCGACTATTTTCATCAGCACCAAGGTTACGCGTCGATTTTCTTGACGAATATCAAATTAATTTTGTGCGCTACGCATTTATATTTACATTGACCTTTCTGTAGTGAAATTAGTAATTAATTTGTAAGCATCACCAACCATTCAATTATACTATACAGAATGTATACTTTTGAGACTTTCAGAACAATTTTTGAAATTATGTACTTGATAATGTATCTTATTTATTGGAAAATATTTGGATATTATCAAAATATCTTTTTGAACAAATCGCAGTCTATTTGGATGTTTAATTTTAATCTAATTTAGATAATAAATTAATAAATATTTGTATCGGTCTTACAGTCTTTTTAATATAATATATTAAACTAATATAACGAGAGTCAGGCTGTACTTGTTTTCAAATCCTCTTGAGTAAAAATCAAATTAAATTAGAGTAAAAATTAAAGTAATAAAGAGAATAAAAATAAACTATATTTTAATAAACAATTTAGTCATTGAAGATGAACCGTGGCAATCCAAAACAGCGGGCATCTAAATTAAATTTAAATTGAATATAGTGAGGGCTGTCAGGTTGTCGTTTGCTAATATAAAATATATTTTATTTTTATTATTTTGAATTTTTAATCTAATTTTATTTTATTTTTCGTGGTAATTTCTATTTTTAATTTTTCGGCGGTGATTATAAACAAGGACAGTCTGACTATTATTATCATAAGTATAATATATTATCATATAAAGACTTGAATATCGGTAAAAATATTTATTAATTTAATTCAGAACAGTCGACAGAAGTACAATTTTTAATTTGAGATCTTGTTGATAGGTATTATATAAAGTGCCGACTTTTCTAATATTAATGTTTTCTAATATTATGTGTACCTGATGATTTTTCTAATTCTCAACGTGATAATATTTTATAAAGATTTCCAAGTTTTATTTAGAGCGTTTCTTCCTTATGTTATAAAGAACTTATTTTATAAATATATTTTCTCAAATTGAATTTATTTTTTACTTTTTTATACTTTACTCTACAGTACGAATAATTTAAAATACGAACGATTCTTAGGGCATAAATATTTATAATTTCAGCAGTTTCTAGTTCAATCAGTATATTATAGGTGAAAGTTCCATCGATTGCTTAATGAATTGCATCTGCGGCAAATATATTTATTATTGAATTATTATGCATTTATCATATTTTACTATTATTATAAACATAATATATCAAAACTTTATTTATTAACAAATGAATTTTCTATTTTTAAAATTTTTTATCTATTTTGATACAAGTTTTGATTACTTCAAATTTATTATATGATTGAGTTCGTAAAAAATATATTACATTTTTTAATATTTACTTAATAAACCGCAATCTCATCGGTGCTCGTAACTTTCATTTAACTACAGCTCCACATACATCATATGAATATTATTTAATTCTCTTATTCACTGCTTTTTCCAACATCCTCTCACAAATGTAAAATTTCTTGATTGAATAAGCTATAACCATAACAATCTTTTAAGTATCATCATGAATCTTTCACAATGGTGACCAAACTAAAGAAACATGACAGTAATAAATATAATAATTTAATCATTCTATACTGTAGTTATCTAATGCTGATAAGCTTTAGTTGTTGCAAGCTATAAAAGCAGTACAGTAAAATAAAACCTAGCAGAATAACCTTTATACTGGCTCATATATATATATTTTTTTTTTCATTTATATGATACATTCCGTCTTTTATTTACCGTATATGAAATCTGTTAAAATAGGCCAGATATGAAGCCTCGAAATTAAAAAATCGACCGTCAGCATTGGCAGTATTTTGACAATAATGTCCCAATAATGCTAGCTGCTGTTCAGATACCAGACTAATGTATTGATGGAATTCTCTGCAGATTGTCACACGTGCGAATGTGCTGTGCACAGAATGCTCAAAATTTGCGGGGGTTGAACACGCGTGCGGGTGCGTACTCTGCATAAAATGTTTCAAATTGTGCGTGGTTCGGAAAATCGTACGGATCTGTCATATATAGAATGTTAAAAGCGTGTGATTTTTCTTAAAAAATATATATTATAATTCATTAATTTAATAGTAATATTAAATGTATTATATTATAATAGTATTTAATAATAGTAATATTAAATGTGCAGATATGATTCATATTTATGGTATAGGATGACAATTTGTTTTGCCACATAAATATAATTAAATATTATTAATTTCTCAAATTGCAAATATAATTTTTCTCATGTTTTTTATTGCAAATGATAATTGTTTTATTATATTTATGAAGGCAGTCAAAGCTTGATTATTATTATCTGATATATAAAAATATAATGATTAAATTTATTTTTTGTTAATAAATTATTCATAAATATATAAACTAAATAATATTGAACTTTAATACAGACTATATTATATTATAACCATTTATTTATTATGCGTATTACTATTTTGTCGATGGAATCCTCAGAACTAATTCTTAACTGTTATCTTCTGAAATTCCTGAAACAAATAAAAACTTATTAATAAATGAAATCCAGTAATTATATATATTTACTATTCTTGAACAAATAAAAAACTCTTTTGAAATAAAAATAAGTGCATGTTCGCTATGAGTATTTTTAATATCCGCATTGACTTGTCGATTAGTAAATAACTTCTGTTTCAATATGCCATTTTAGTTTCATGCATAAATATAAGTTTGCTTTAATGCAAACATAAGTTATACATTATATTTTTTACAAAAAAGACACCTTTTGTTAAATTAACAAAAGACTCTTGTTATATGTACCTTTATTAAATGTATACAAATACATACTGAAAACTTCTTTATCATCGATGACCTATATATATTAATGTAGCTAATACTTTTATACTATACTATCAGCTATATTAAATACCCATTTATTTTCTTTTATATTTTACTATCATCTTGAATCGGAAATCCTGAACTGTCTCTGCTACAGCCATAACTTTCATACTAAACAGCACATCACGTGTACACATATCTTGCATACTTCGGGCATAAAAACTAAACTTATCATAATTTGCATTACTTTATTCTTTTAGCAACCGTGTTGCGAGAAAGGCTCCAGATCATGCACGTTTTGATGATTATCATAATCTCAAACTTTTTATCAGAGCGTATTTCTAGAATGGGTAGAGATTAGGAACACGGTATGGGAAGTCCAACCGTGCGGCACATAATTTTTATAATGAGTACAGGTTTTGCTTCTCCAGATTGTGGAGCAAATGCGGAGATAGATCAGGGTACATATAAGAGTTTCATTCTGGAGGTAAATCCTGATAAGCATGTCTTGTTATCTGGGTTAACGTTGGAATTGTTGAGATTAATAAGGAATCATCCGAAGCCGATATTATAGAGTTATTGTGTATCCTATACCATTACCTTCACCAAATATTCAAGTCAATGCTAAAGTGATGATTATTCAATCTTTTAAGCTAATATATGGAAATTAAATCTTAATAATAAACATCTATATGTAAAATTAAATCTTAATAATAAACCACAAAAAGAACTGTACATTTATATTGGATGATATATCTTTGCAACAATTTTTGTGCTGGGTTTTTACATGTGATTTGAAGAAATCTATAGTCTTTCTGGCAATAATATCATAATTATTTAGAAACTAGCATTTTTTGTTTGATACAATTATTAATTACTATAAATTATAAATATATATATCTATATTTTTTTTATGTTATTTAACGTCGCTATATTTATGCTTCCAAATATCTGTGCTAATCAGTGACGGAGGTCTACGATGTGTTTGTAACCAAAGCACATGTAAATTATTATAGCGGTGCCTGTATCAATCGGCCGAGACCGGGATTTGAACTCGGATCACCAAGTTACTAGTCCTTCGCTCTAGCGATCGAGCCATCGTAGGCCTCTGTATATCTATATATGTAAATACAAATTTAATATTAGTTTGAGATTTATAAAATTATAGTCATCATATTTTGCTGTTTTGTTGCCAAAGAAGATCACAAAAAAATAGTATTATACAAATAAGAGTATAATAAGAGTAAATCATTTATAGAAACCGAGTATAAGTTATTGCTGAGCCTGTGCACACCAAGGGATGCTTATAAAAATAAATAAAAGCATATCGAATATTTTTTTAAGCTTATCTCCTTTGGCGTTCTCTTGCGTGAAATCAGTTGTATCTTTGTAAAATCCCTTTCAAAACTATTATTGAATACTATTCATACGCTTTTACCTGTAATACCATACACAATAGTATTTACCAAAAACATAATATATTTCATATGAATTTTTTTACTATGTGTTCTGCAGAATACTATTAATGCCTTTTAACGTAAATTATGGTATTCATTTTTAGCTAAGAATTTACAACCACAAGGGATTATTGGTGGTCAGCAAGCGATTAGAAATCAATTTAAGTATCAAGTAGCCCTGCTTAGAGATAATGTTCCTGTTTGTGGAGGTGCCCTTCTTGATAGTAGATTTATGATCACTGCGGCACATTGTGTCGTTGAAGCTGAGACAGGAAACTTTATGTCTGGTCGCTTTACTGTTATCATTGCTACTTCTACATTGTTTCTTCCAGGAAGCACGGTGATCAGAGATACAGTGAAGCGTGTATTTATTCTCAAAGAATTTAATCATTTTCAAGATTCCGAGGGATCAGTTGGATACATAGCCGACATCGCTTTAGTAAAGGTAACTGGTGAATTATTACATATTGTATACATCGTATTTAAAAGAAAAAATCTATCTATTTATGCATGATTCATTTAATTCATAAAAATTCCAATTAAAGATGCTGCAATGAAATCAGTATGTATTATTATAATTAAGTATTGATAAAATGAATACTATTTGACTCCATTTACTTCAAGCGTATTCTTAATATAATTAATCTAATTACTTTTTTAAAGTGAAATGATAAAGCATGGAAATCACGTTGCATTCAAAGTGACAAAAATGTGCCAAAAAAGGCTGGATATTTTGTCAGATTTTCTTAAAAAAAAAATGAAATTATTTCGTTGTTTTTCATCGGTTGTAACCTCGAATTGAATCTTGAAAACGAGTAATAAGATTATTTCAAGATTTAAATGTGAAACGTCTTTTGACCGCTTCATATGCTGTAAATTAAAATTAAATTCAAGTTCAGATATATGTCGTATTAGAAATCAAAGTCATTTTTATGCGTTATTTTCAATAAAAATAGTCCCTTGTCGTATAAAGCTATTAATGAACATGTCTAATGAAATAAGAATAAAGATGAAATGTTATCCCATTTTACAATAGCTTAACTGACTTTATTTTCTTTTAATTTCTAAATTGATAATATTTCTTTTTATGTTAAAATTATTTTAAATTTAGAAGAGTAAGCCAGCAGATATGGATAATAGTTTTATTCCTGTTTCGTAGGATTTAACGAAGCAACTCTAATTATCTACAATGAATCTTTAAAGTATCGACAGTTAACAGAAATTTTTTAAATATGGCGCTTTCTTATTTATAAATCAATAATATTCTCCAATTGCATTTGGTATAATATGCAGCAAGATAAATTTTTGCGATGAAAACCTCTATTTTTGGAACAGAATTAGAATTGAAAATAATATTTGAACAAAAAAATGTTCTTTTCCGTTGGTGAGTGTAAGAAATCAAAACGTGCTGCCAACGATAGGCTGCTACGAGCTCTAGTCTACGAATACCGGGACAGATGGGCAGATTCACACACAAATTAAAAATATTTTAAAATAAAATCAGAAAATAAAAAATACTAGCGGAAAAAATATTAATAAGTTTTACGTTGCCGAAAGTAGTCAATCGCTTACAAAGGTTAACGAATGTCTAAAATGCGTCACACTACGTTTACTCGCTTGAAAGTTTGTACGTTACATGCGTGAACAGTGTATTTTCTTAGATCACATTTTACACATTTATTTATGTTATTACATATAAAATTTACCTGGCATAGGAGCATCAGAACTCTTGTTCTTAACTATTATTTTTCTGGCACTGATAATACAGGTTGCTATTAAAAAATATATTTATTTTACTATACAGTATAGGAAATTTAACTAAAAGGAAGTACTAATAATTTTTAATAAATAAAGAAATATAATTTGTGAAGACAAACCATTCGGTTCTAACTTTAGAGGAATCATTTTGGAGATAATCACAATTACGTTCATCAGACTGAATCAAATTTAGTACCTATATTTTAAGGTCTCTTCTTATTAGATTGAGTATCGAAAAATATTAAATGAAAAACTTGGGTTGTTAAAAAAATATATCCTTGGAAATATCTGGTTTGTCCATACTTTCGTAATATAATTTCTATAAAATAATAAATTTATTATTTCCAGCGTCTCTTAGTGAATAAATGTGCATACATTCTGAATCTATTCTCGTTATATCTTTGCATTTTGATTTACATTTTTATATTATTCGTCTAACAAATGTTGACTAGATTTTTTTTTTCTCAAGTAAATGTAAAATATTTTTAATCATATTATCTACATTTCAGTTAAAAGGCAGATTAAAACTTGATGATGATTCCAATTTAGAAACTTTGGAGATAAATAGTTATTTTAATGAATTGGATGTAACCGAGAAAAAATTGATTATAACTGGTTTTGGATATAGTTATCTTTCCTATATAAAAGATCCATTAACTCAGGAATCTAAAGGTTTTGGATATTCTGATCGACATTTACGATTTGCTGAGGTTGATATAGTAGATGACTCAGTATGTAAAAACTATCATCAATACTATCAATCAAAGAAAAATCTCTGTGCCAAAGTAAGGCAACAGTCTATGCGTGAAAATGAAGGCACATGTCAAGTACGTAACATTTATTAATACAATGATTTATATGGAAAATATGATCTGCTTTTATAATTTTTTAATGGTATATATTTAAATAGGGAGATCATGGTAATCCGCTTGTTTACGATGGTAATATTTTGGTTGGAGTATTGTCTGCTAACTCAAGTGGTTGTTATGAAAACGAAGAACCTGCCGTTTATACAAATGTTGCATATTATTCAGAATTTATAAAAAATGTATTACAACGAAAATTAACTCCCGACATGCGCACTGCCACCTGGAGGAAGAAGTCACTATTTCATTCGGAAAAAAAACTTATGGAAGGTTACTAAGCTTTTAGTAAATTAAAGTAAATAATATAGATTAAATAGCCAATATCGCGCACGTTAATTTAGAGAACTATTTTTTCAGAGATCTTTGATTTGTTTTACCATTCTTAATATCTATTTATTTGTAGTCTATGATATAATAATACCTAACGCGCATAAAAAATTATTTTGAATAGCCTTTTGTTAATTGATATTGAGATGACGATTGAAACTGGTCTAACTTGCCGTCCTTGATTTATATTTTTGATAAAACATCATAAGCCTCTTCCTCAATTTCTTGGCTTTAGTAAATACTAAAAAAATAATGACTTTAATCTCTTTTATATGTGTAAATATAAAGAAGGACGAATTTAACGAAGTGCACAAGACGATTAGTACGTAAAATATTTCATTCCGATTTTTACATCTATCAGTGTGTCGATCACGTCTACATTTATGGTCCTTTCGAAGAATCTAAGTATAAGTGTGATAATATTCATTTATATTTAACCTTAACTACAACGTAGTATTTAAATTTATTTATATTACTGGTTAGTAAAATATCGTTAATAATTGCCAGCCTATTTAATGTTTTATTACTATTGGCTATTATCGACAATATGCGTATAAATAATGTAAATATTATGAGAACACTTTGGAAATAAAATTTTTTCAATACAGATTCTCGTAGAGGACAATAAATATGGTCGAAATATTGATAGTTTTAAATTTTTAATATATAAAAATTTTATATGCCACTAAATTGTCTTTGCAATTGAGTGCATTAATCTTATTTATATTGAACGAAAATTATCGAAAATCAACTTTTCTAGCATTTTGAACACTAATCGATTAACTATAATACATATTAATAGGAAGTTAAATTAATTATAAAATGCCTATTAACGTTCTTGCTATCAGTATATTGGAAAGCCTTGTGTTTTTAAGTACTAAAAATTATATACTAGATGTTCGTAAAGGACTAAAATCATTGTATACATGAATAAATAATTCGTCTGTTAAAAATATGTTAAATAGAAATGTAATTTTCAATTATCGCTATTTTGAGCTACTATGAAAGAATGAAGTTCATCATGAAGTTTTTCATGTTGAATCAATTTAGTTTCAAGGCATATTTAAACTATGTATTTGAAATATAAATTGCTATAATTGACTTCATATGATGTTAAAAAGCTGATATCCAAGGTCTTTATCGTTACTATTTCTTACTATCTTTGAATCTATAATCTACTTTATCTATATTATTTTATTACTCGGAATATTTTTTTCAAACTTGCTAAAGTTTTAACCTTTCTCGAGCATCCTGTATAATAAAATCTACTTAATTGTAAGCGTAAATACGGAATACAATTAAGAACTATAATTAACAATGAATTAGAATTATTGTAAAAAATAAATTATATTAGTTGCAATAATTATTATTAACAAATAATTTTAAGATTTAGACACGATTAACATGTGGCAATGTATGGTTCTTTTTAGCGAGTTCTAAAGGTTCATCCTCCTCCACTCGCACTCAAAACAGGCTTTTCTTCAAGAAATTTTTTAAAAAAACCTAATAAGCATTTTGATATGATTGATTTTGGAACTAATAAATAAATATTTAAAGTACACCGACAAAAATTTTTATTTATTTTTAGCCGTTTTTATTTACGAAATTTTTAAGCAAATGTGTCTCCTAAAAACTAATGGAGATAACTGGCGAGGTAGAAAATATCATCTAAAACAGAAAAATCAATTAGATTTAGATTTAATAAATAACGCTAGTAATGACTCGTTCATAAAATTGGGAATGTTTACCAAAATACACAAAGAATTTACAAAGAAACGTTATTAAAATTAAAATTTTCACTGAAGTTTAAAATGGTGTATAACTATAAATTTAGGAAATATATTTATTTTACTCGTACTTAGATGCTTTTTATAGTTGTATAAATTATTTTTTCTACAATATGAGTTAGAAACGAGATCGCCAGTATTTTAATAAGGAAGGTTTATTCGATTATTACATAGTCACAATCCATCAGAAAATTGTTAAAAGTTTCTTGTTTTGAATATCTGTACTCAATGGCGATGAATTCTTCAACGCTTTGTCGGTGTTCGGTTTCATCCTCTAAAATGAATAACGACTCCACAAATGAAAATAAGATGACACATAAGTACGAAAAGCGAAGTGTATGAAAAAACATAAAATAAAGTAAAGCGATGTGTTTACGAATTAGATGAAAGTAGAGAAAGGTACGTGAAGGATAGGAAGCAACATAAATACGCAGAAACTGGTCGGTTCCCTTATATTACTTGAAGTTCGTCATTGTAGCTGGCTCTTTCTTCTTATGTGTCAGAGGCCTAAGATTAATATTCCCAAACAAAGCTCACATTTAGCCATATAAATTTAAAACTTAAAGCTTGGTTGATTATGAATAAATTAGAAATACAAGATTTCTTCTATTCCTCTTGTCCTTCATATTTTTTAAATTGTATTCTTCTCATATCCGAGGCCTTCTAGTTAATTTAGAAGCGGTTGGTTTTTTGAGTTTTTTGTTAAGTGCTTCATAAAATTAATTTATGTTTATTCCTGCCAATAAATTTATTTTTTGTTAAAAGGAATTCTGTAATTTTCCATTCATTTTGCTCACTTACGCATTTTCATTTGAGCATTTAATGAGAATGAAATCTCAACTTTGATATTAGTTTCTCATTATTTATTGTTTTACGTAGTAATGTTTGTTTTAATGATGTATTCCTACATTATAAAGGTTTTCTATATAAATTTTATTAATATTTTGTTTGTTATATCTAATTTTCTTGAAATTTCATGAAATAATGCATTGACGTGATTATTATTATTATTATTTACACAGTAAAATAATTATTTATGGGTAGGTGATCCAAATTTTTTTTTCGATAAAGATATCGATTAAATATTTTAATCAGTTGAATCATTTGAATTTATTGAAGAGTCAGTATATTTCATCCACTTTGGGGAATCATAAAAGTTTTTCCGTAAAAATAATATGTTTGCTCAATCAAAGTGAAATTCATATTTATATTTCTATAGTTAAGAAATGACATTATATGTCATATGTAAAATCTTTCTGTTAATAAATAAAGCGCGATTCTAAATCTATAACTAATATAGAATTTACTCAAAGAGTAGTCGAACTTGAACATACAATGTTAACTGAACTCTGTTGTAGAAAAAATAATTTATTCGTAATTTTTGAAATGTAAGACTTTATTTTAATTTTAATCTAAGACCTATATTAATATTTAAAATTATTAAATTTGATTTTACCTCAGACCACTCGAAAGTCGTTATATTGAGTCGACCGTATATGCGAATTTATTATGAAGATACTATATGATACAAGCTAAAAATGTGTATATTTTTAAAGGCTACTTTGAAACGTCAAACTACGAGTCTGAAACTGAAATTGTATTTCAAATTAAAATCTTTGTTTCATCTCGTTATTTTTCTGTCACTCTAGTAGATATTCATATACTGCCGTTTTGTTATTTTATTTTACTTAAACTGTTTTATAATTATAACCACATTGTTTACTATAAAATTACCTTGTTATAAACAAAAAGTTGATAAGAATTTGTCAAAAATAAAATAAAAAAATTTTAAATTTTCTTTGTGTTACTATATATTTCTGTACATTTGTATTTTTATTGTAAATATTTAGTTTTGATATATTTCTCTTTTAGGTACACAAACTATTCCTGATGGAGAAGAGAAGCCTAAGAAGAAGAAAAAATCTAAGATACTAATAGGTAAAGTCAAATAATAACAAGTATAGTTTTCTTTGCGAATTTTGCTTGATTCTAATGAAACAGTTCAAAAAAAATGTAATTACAAACAGATTTTAAAGGTCCCACTGCAACACTATAAGATGGGTCCAATAAATGCTATAAATTAATATCCTTGCTCCTTATAATATAAGATTTATAGAGATATAATAAGTAACACGATGACATGTATTTTTTTATGAATTATGTCCTAATTCTCTTCGAAACTTATTTCGGTAACTTAAAATCAAACAAAAAACTTCAACTATTTTAATGTTCTTTGGTTTATCAGCATCTTCAATAAATGTAAAAATAATCGTATATCAGATAATAGATATTACATAATGACACACCTGATTTTTCTTGTATAAATTTGTGTACGATTTTTTTGTTCTGAAATTTTAAATAAAGATTTTGTAAAAATAACGCGGTTAGGAAAAACATCCTCCTTGTAAAAAATTGCTTGGTTTATAAAAATCACGGTATTAGGAAACTTGACCCGACTACGATTCTACTTCAAATTTGAAATCTCGATTCAGTTACAATAACCAGGAACAATGAATATCTGGGATGCAAGAAATAACCCTCAAACTCTTGAAATTCTGTGTATTTGAGTAAAATCAAGTTCATACGTTTGTTTTAATTTTTGAATGGAAATTGTATAATGAGATTTTAAATAATAATCTAATTCAAAATTCTGAAAACTTTCTGAAACATCTAAATTTTGTATGAAAGTTAGTCAATCTATCGTATTTTTCACTCATTTTCTTAATTTAGTAGAGATATCCAGTCTGACATACCTAAAGCCACCAGTTAGTACAGCTTTCATCCTACAATGAATATTTCTGCATAAATATAATCATTTTAATTTATTATTTAATTAATTTAATTACATAAATCTAGCTATTATTATTATAAAACATATACGAAGGAAGATATTAATTTTTCTAAGCACAAAAAATAAACAAAATTGATTTTTGAAATAAAGAATTTATACTCTATACTAGTAAAATTCTAAAAAGTTTAAATTGGTCGATAAATTTTTATTAATATTCTTACTCGCTATATTCATTTAACCTTGCGTTCTAAATAAACTAATATATGCAAACGTGAAGGAAAATCTTTAGAAGAAATATGATAAAAAAATAAAAGGTAAGGTCAATCAGTTATATGTCTAATTTTGTTTGTACAGAAATTAGATATATTTTATACAAAATTATCTCCATAGCTTATTTGAATAACTATTTTGAATTTAATGGCATGAACGCATATCAAGTTTAAAGTTCAAAATTCAATCAATATAAAATTCAAGAATTTCTTTAAAAGAGAGTCACTTCATACGTGTACTTGATAATTGTTATGTAACTCTATTTCATTTTTTATTATAATCATGAATCGTTCAATCCTACTAATTTGTCTAAAAATGAATTTTATCTGTGTATCAATGAAGTAATCTACATAATAAAATGAGATTGAGATTATCTGCTTATTGCTTCGCATGCTGAAACATATTCAATGCCTTTGAAATTACTTTAAAGTATTCATACGATATTTTTAAAATCATATATTTTCGATTCATACATCAAGGTTCCATTAAATTTATACATGAGTTGGCCCTTAAAATACCGCAGTTATTTTTAGGAATATGAAGTTCATGTTTCATCTTGTGCAAATGCTTTTAATAAATTGCATCTTATTTCTCTTTATCATCACAAACCTAAAGTAATCTGCCGTTGAAAAACTGCAGATTCAAGCTCACAGAGATAATGCATTTCTTAACTTGAATGGATACTAGTCTATAATGAATTTTCTTTTATTAGGTTAAGAATAACGGCATACTTACTGCGATATTATTAGAAAGGTGAAATATTCATTACATTATATGAAAACCAGCTAAAGCATAAATAACTTTTTGGGTTAGCCTGAAGAATATCTCATAAAATGACCAGTAAGAGAAGTACCGTGAAATTGTTCTAAATATCTTCTAAAAATACGATTATGATATAGATATTAGTGCCAGAGTATATTTCGAATGAAAGTAATAAAAATAAGAACGTATTAAGAATAATATGGTAATAAGAATATATTAAAAAAGTTGATTGAACTGGTGGCTATAGTACTGGACTTTTTTGTTAAAGCATATGAGAATGAGATGACATACATATAATTGACTTAATTTTCTCTTTACATTCTGAAGTACGGATAAAAATTAAGTAGAAATTTGTTTTTCCATGATAATGAGTGGACTGTTATCCATAGTTATAAAATAAAATAAAGAACAAACTTATGAATGTGATGACGTTTTCTCTAGTTGAAAATAAATACCTCTTTAATGTGCTGTGTTTTTGTTGTACAAGTTTCTTTCTTCTTTTCTTTCGAATAAAAATACCTTCAAGATAATTTCTTTATGAACAAAAAATTGAAGACAATTCTAGTTAAAAAATACTTTGTTCGTATACATATATATACACACTGCTAAATTTCTATTAATGATGTTTTCATAAAAATTATAGAATAACACTCTGAGAAATAGTTCGTTTCTTCGAACTAAGTGTTCTCGAGATAAGTATTCTTGGTTCTTCGAAAGAGCCCGCTTTAGTGTCTGCAAAATAAATATTTCTATTTATCTAAAACTTTCAAAACCAAAGAAATTTGTTCCTTTTAGAGTTCTGAAAAATTCTAAATAAATCATATTTGACATTAGTAAAATCATTAAAAATGTAGCATTTAGGCACTTACTTCTACATATTAATATTTTATTATAAAAACTTATATTTGATATCATTGTATTTTAGGCAAAATTGTCTGTAGCGAGCAAGGAAATTTGTCTGAGCTATCCATAGACCCTAGAGTAAAAGGTAAGGTTGATAACTGAAATGAACAGATTTCTTTGCACTAAGAATGTACAAAAATTATAGTAAATGTTCGCTTTTGCTTTCTTTTTCGATTATTATTAATCTAAAACAATAATGGAATTCTCAAATCACGATCTATCTCTTCTATAAAAATCAAATTTGGTATAGTCTATTGGAATATATTTCGATTTCTTCTTTATTTGTTTTTAATTCCCAAATAATTTATGGCCTCGTTGTTCCATAGAACATGTGCCCTTAAACACTATCGTATTTTTTCTGAAATATAAAGAACTAAATTATTAAAGAATTATTCATATTTTATAATTATATCTGACATTGTATCATTTTAAATATTTAATATAAATAATAGATTTCTTAAGTATTTCAATATTTATAAGGCAAACTATTTATTTTACATTTGTTTTAATATACTGTATATATATATATATATATATATATATATATATATATATACCTGATATACATGTTTGATTTTAGTTTAATAATGAAGAATTAAAATAAGTAAATCTAATGAAAATGTTCCATATAATACATTGTTACAGAGGACGGATCAGATTGAGTTATGGAAATCTTGATTGTTTCTATGATCACTGCCTTCTAATTTTTCTCAAGCTTATATTCATTTTGTGAAACGGAAAACTTTATTTTTCACTAAAAATTTTGCATAAAGAGTTTGATACGTACAAAACTTTAATTTAAATTTATCTTTACGTTCTCTTTTTACTTTGATTATACTGTCAAGGTTTCATAATTTCAGTACAAATGTAGTTGAAAAATAAAAGTAAAATATGCAATTCCCAGGAAAGTTGCATTTAAACGCTTTATTTCAAAATTTTCCTTCTTTCAATTCTGGAATCATAAATAAGGTTTTCCAATAGAAAAACTCAAATTGCTTTTGAAATTTATTTGAAGGTAATGGTCGTTCACATAATAATTCAATAACACATGAATCCCTTTTGGATTATATCACTGTTGTAATTATTTTATTTAAGTTGTGCTTTGATAACAAGATAATTTGAATTGATCATGGCAATGATTCATTGTACAAAATATTTTTTTATTGATAAGGAGAGCTCGTAAGATAAGGGTAAAAGATAATGTTAAAATTGAGCAAGGTAATACAGATTTCTTTCAAATTGATATTACAGACCTCATTCTGAAGGTTAGTAATGAAAGGCACCATATAAAATTTTTTACGGTTATATGCACACATCGATTATGTAAAAATATATTTTTGTATTTTATTTTGAATTTACCTATTTTATAGCAGTATAGTTTAGGGAAGTAACTTTAAATTAAATATAATAAGAGATACATTTATAAAGTAAAGTATAATTATAAAATTTATGTAACTTATTTTGTCATGCTATAAAGCCTATTAAAGCCATTACGAATAACCAATATAAATATTAATTTTAGGTTCAAATTTAGAAGCGCAAGGCATTGTCGGAGGTCAGCCAGCGGTCAAAAATCAGTTTAAATACCAAGTATCGCTATTAAAAGATAATATTCACGTATGCGGGGGCTCGCTCCTTGACAGTAGATTTATGATGACAGCAGCGCATTGTGTATACAATGCTGAGAAAAGAAAGTTCATATCCGGTCGTTTCACTGTTCTCATAACTGCTATTAGTTTACGATTTCTGGATGATAATGTGATAAAAGACTCGGTGAAACGAGTTTTTTTGCTTGCGGAATTCACTTACATTCGAACGGATTCCGATGGCTCAGGTGGATATGTAGCTGATTTAGCTTTAATTAAGGTATGATTTATCATATTGTTATAAAATGTGGAGATTCAAACTTTGTGGTCGCTTTTCGGCAAATGCTCTAAACTGACTCACCTAAAACTAACCATGATATAATAGGACAGTTTTTTTGGTAATATTCTACTATCTCTTAATCAGCACATAATTTTTTATCGAATCAACACCTAATTATATTCTGTAATGTAACGAAGTGTTATAGTTTTCTTATTTTTCAGATAATAAATTATTACTTTCATTTTAATCTTATTATTACTAGAATAGTTCAAGTTTATCATAAGTACAATTAAATGTTAAAATTCTTGCGTAACAAGTACTCAAATAATCTCCTTTTATTTTAAGAAGAAGAAAAAATATTTTAGATTATGTAAATATAAATCAATGTAGAGCTATTCTTTTAATTTTTGCTACTTAATTAGAGCTTATTTATGTATTAGTTGCTGAATCGTCGATATAATCATATATTATTATAGTGATATTAATTTCATAATTTGTGTATCAGACGAAAGGCAGATTGAAGCTAGATGGAAATCTTTACCTGAAAGCTTTGCAGATATGTTCACGTGAGGATTCTTTAATTTTTGATAAAAGTTTAATTGTAAGTGGTTATGGATATACGAAGATTGATTACACAAGAGATGCAGACACTAGGGATTACAAGAAAATAGGATACTCGAATCGTGATTTACGATTTGCTGAAGTAGAAATAGTGTCTGATGCAGTATGCATGAACTATCATAAATATTATAAACCTGATAAGCACCTTTGTGGCAAAGTAAAGCAACATGCTGTGTCCTTAGCAGAAGGAACTTGTCACGTACGTAATACTATATTAAGCAAAACATTTCTTTAAAAATAATATTTATTTTTTACACCCATATACTTTATATTTTATGCAGGGCGATGATGGGAATCCACTTGTCCATGATGGTCACATTTTGGTTGGAGTGCTGTCTGCTAATTCAAGTGGTTGTTACGAAAGTCAAGAACCCGCTGTTTACACAAACGTTGCATATTATTCGGAATTTATCAATAATGTGTTAAGACGCAAATTAACTCCTGACATGCTTACTGCCACTTGGAGGCGAAAGTCGATCTTTCATTCGACATACAAACTTATGGAAGGTTAATAATAAGTTCTAAGTATTATATAGTAAACAATGTAGAAGATACATTTTAAATTTATGCACCTTGGTCATACATTTTTTTGGATTTGTCCTCATTCAAGTAGTTTTGAGTTTTCATAGATTTGTACCATTAGTACATATGCAAGGAGAAGCTATCAGATACGACTGATGAATATGGTGTAGACTACGTGATATAACTCTAATTGAATAAAAAATGATCTCTTCTAATGTTTTAAGATTAGTCGGTGTCCCATCTCCAAGATATGATACTTTCTTAATGATAGTTACCGTGCTTCTCTTTAATGAAATGTTTTATGCTATTATTGTATTTTATACTATAGTCAGAATGAATTTTTAAGCAAGAAAGTTATAATTCTCATACATTTGCATATTTATATTTTTTTAATTATTAATTGAAGTACGGCCGAATTTATTTACTACATGTCAGTATAGGTAGACAATCGTCTGCTAAAACACGAAAAATCAGTCGAAATTTAACAGTGATTAACAAACTTTTAGGGACATAAATTCGTTAGTTTTTTCTTTGAAATACTATTATTTTTTTGAATCCTATATCAAAAATTAAATTCTTTATAAAATTTCTGTTAATAGTTATTATAATTAATATAGTAATAAATGGAAATATATTATAATTGTAAGTAAGAAAGTACAATGTCTTGAAAATGGAAGAAAAAAGGACTTAAAACTATATTTTATAAAAGACTTATTTTCGAGGTAAGATTTAGTAGTACTTTAAACAAAAGTCAATTTGAACAAAATATATTAGTATATCTGATAGCCTCTTATGTAAGAAATTTTTAAATTAGCGATTTATTTTAACTCTTATTTCTTTTTTCATATTGTATTTTTAGACCCATGAAATATTGAATTTGTGTTTGAAGTATTAAAAGTATTGATATGTTTACATCGACAATTTGACTGCAGTGATACATAAATTTATTGAGTTGATTAACTGGAGGTAGCTGCTTTTACTAATTTTCTTTTTTTTTGAGAATTGTTGTACTTGTGCATTTAATTTGTAAATACAGGGATTCTATTATATTAGTTAGCTGTGTTCACGTTCTTAATACACTGAATGTATCCATGAAAACGGTAACTTTACAGAGATTTTCTTGCAATGCATCATCTAACTATACAATTTAATACATGCTTTTTGGTATTTTTGTAATTAGACTTTCAAAAACAACTCCAAAGCACTTTCATTTATTTAGCGTTTAGTTATTTTACTTTATTTCTAATTCTTGATAGTTTTGAATATATCGTTTTCTTATCAGTGATAAAGTTAATTTTGATTATTACGCATATAAGAAAGGAAAATCGTTGGTGCATTTTTTTGGTGAGTTTTCGTAGTTTTTTAAAGTTGATTTTTCGTAGCTGTTTTGATGAAATTTTGAACGTCGTTAAAGGATATTATGAGATTATTGTTTATAGTCCACAAAAGTCGCAATGATGTACAGATCTGCAACTAAATGAAAAGTTATTTTCGATGGGTTTCAGGTTTTGGACACTGTTTCTGCTGTAGCTAGATTCAATAGTAGATAAATAAATGCTTCTTTTCGAAATATTATGGATATTAAGTTAAATTTGAATTCAAGCATCAGCTTTAAAGATGCGATGAGTCTGTGAACAAGATTTTTCTTGCTTAAATACATAATACCTCTATTTCCTTCGATTTTGGAGATGTATCTTATTTGTTAACACTAATTTTTTCTAAACCGTTGGTGTAATCGTCATTGGTCAGGTGTTATTTCTTGCATAATTTCATCTTCTTTCGTCCGTTGTTGTGTTCTAATTGTGGCATAAGTAAGTTAATCAGTACTTTATGAGGTAAATTAACTTTGTCGTAATTGACTAGTGATATGTCACACTCAGTCAATCAGTCAGCTATGTCAGAAGGATGTTCTATTGCAAGAGTAATGCAGTGGGAAAAACTTGTGAGTTGATTGATTGAATTGATAGTGAGTTGATAATTTAATGACACCTTGAGTATTCAATGAATTATTATGTATACTCGTTAATTTTTATTCCTGATTATCATGTCGATAAGTAAATAAACACGAATCAATAATTGAAAACGCCGTTTGTCAATCAGTGCTCGAGAAAAACTATCTTTAAATAATTTTATATATACATAACATTTGGAGTTTGAATTTCGTGTTTATTGTTATGAAAGTTATATTATAAATAATACAATTTTTTAATTATTTTTTTCTCAAATATACAGCATTGTTAAGAAGCAAAAGGAATCTTCTTCCTGATTGATTTTTTTATGAATATTTATAGCTTAAGTAAATATAAGTATGAGTAAATTTTATATCTATTATGGAACAATTTACTTTAATAATAAAACAATTTAGTAATATTCATTTCCTTATACATTTTTTCAATTAATTTGAATAAGTAGAATTGTACAAAGTGTAAGACATTTAATGCATTAAAATTGAAAACTGGTCTTAACGGCAGTATTAGTTTAGTCAAAATGAAAGAACGCTAGTAGCTAGTTGATCATCATGTTTTATAACAAGGATTTGTTTTTTCATCCAATGCTGAGTATGTGATATTTTTCATTAAATTTTCGAGCTGTTCAAACAGAAGTACAGTTCTCGCAATTTTATTGTTATTTTCATGTGTACATCTATTAGAACGAGATTAATTGAGTGAAATTATTGCAATATAAATCGTCCAAGTCGTTTTCAATATTGCCGGTTTTATGCTGCAGATTGATAAATTGATTTTTGTACAATCTACTCCATTTTAAAAATAAATGTTTTGGAATTAGTATGGTATATTGTAGATATTCATTTAACTCTATAAAAAAGTTTTTAAAGCCAGTTCTTATCACTTGCCATGAGATATTGACTTGGCTTTGTAAACGTTCGATCATTTCATTAACCGTTCTAAAGTGCATGAACTACTTAAATAAGTGCATATTCTTTAAATTGCCTTTCATACTTAGAATGATAGTGAATCGGATAATGTTTTTTAGTGTGGCGAAACGAGCAATCCCATCTTGCAGTAGATGTAAGCAATGATCATTATTTAGCCAGCGCATAAAGTATCGTAGCATTTCTGTAAGAGGGATAAAATATTTTTTAGTCATTGCACGCTAACAACGGTTAGAAATTAAGATTAAATTTCTGGACTTAGTTTAATTCTAGCTTATGTTAGATTTGATGCTCTATCGTTTTGTCCACATTAAAATTATACAAATGCAAATTCTATAAATAAATTTGTTCGTTTGTTTTTGTTTAACACACTACGTTTTGCCAAATAACAGCTCTTTTATTCTCAATTACTTTCTGCAATATTCTATAATCTCTATGAAAGTTGATTGATAAAACGTAGAGAAAGCATATATCACAATTATTTTTGTATTTTGTTTGTAAATTTCATATTACAGATTTATGATATATCAAAATTTTAAGTTGAAGTCCCTCAATTATTTAGCTAAAAACTTTGATTGTAAAACGAAAAATGCAACTAGAAATTTTGAGTTTTACAGTACCTAGATTTTTATAGTATTCTGATGGAATAATATTTCGAATCTTCTATTTTTTGTTGCGGAACTGACCCAATGGTATTATCATAACGTTTCCGCAATGAATATTTACACTGTTTTGAGATCGATTTGTGACACATTCGTTAGCAACATATCAAAGCCCGTGAGCACAATTTTAAAAAATAACAGTTTGTAAAAATATAGGAATATGGTTTCAGTATTTTCGTAAAATTTATACCTTGGAAGAAAAATTAAGAAACCAAGAACTTATTAAATCACTTTCAGTAGAGTTTTCAAATACGTATTGCTCGAACTCTTCCTTAAATTTAGTGTCACAATAAGGTAAATACAATTAATTTTGCAACTGAAACTCCAAATTAATAAACAAAACTTTCTTGAGTATTTCAAAAAATTGACTCGTGCGGATTTTTAGAAAACGCAACCTTTGCTCGATATCTTTTGTCGTCAACATAAAAATATGGTTCAACTTTTTTGATTTACAATTAATAATAACCCGAAATTGATTAACTTTGGAGTGATATACAAGCTTCAGTGCTAATTGATTATACATATATACATTACATTTGGAAAAGATCCAAAAATATTTGAGGAAGTTATAGCAATATAAATTTTAAACAACTAATGTAATAAAATTTTAATATATTCTTGGTTACGACTTTTAATATCCAAAAATAAATAAAAAGTTGTTTCGTCATTTATCGACTACTAGATTACTTATTAGTATATTATTTTCTGACTTTTTACAACAGCAAGGTGAATTGAATATAGATCAATGAAAAGGATTAAGAAGAGAATTAATAAAAAGCCAGTGGAAAAAATTTTTACCCAAACTTCTAAAAGCATATAATTGTTTTACATTCTACTTCGATATGTTTATATACGTTTATATTAATCTTACCAATATATGTTTCTCACGTTGCTTTCATTTTAGGTACACAAACCCATGCAGACGGGGAGGAGAAGGAAGAAAGCTATGTAAAAGGTAAGTCTAATGAAAGCAAAAGTTTTAATTCTACTTGCACAAAAAATAAACATAATATGCACGAATTTTTTTCCCTAGCTTCCTCTGAAAGTACCGATCCCGACCTTTCATAGAATCACCAAGCTTTACTTAGCGCACCAGAACATCTCTTCTCCGATCAACACTGTCCGCTTTGATTTCCGAAGCTTAATATAATTTGTGGCCTCTTACACAGTGGTCAACGTGGCCTCAGATATGAACAAGTCGTCTCTGTACTCAGCGGTTCACAAAGCCAGAGAACCAAATGCTATCAGGATTACGTACGGCCTTTTAAATAGGATCCGTTATGTCGTTTTCCTATTATGAGGCCATAAATTATTTAGTTTAATTATAATATTATAAATATTATTATATATATAGTAAATAATTTCTACTAACTCTCCTTTGTTTCTAACTGCTGAATTAAAATTAGACTTTAGTTTATACATATTTATATTTATATATAATATACTTTATATTTATACGTCGTTTGTCACATCGATCGCAGATACGTATATATTTTTATAGCATTGCGGGTAAAGTAAAATCTATATTCACGCTTTATTTTTAAGGCGTAATAGAATTCAATTTTAGGCCTTAATTTTACCTGCAGTACTTATGGACATTAACGATTAACAATATTTCTTGCATAGAAAATGTAAGAATAAGGCACACAATGATAAAAATATTTAAAAAAATTAAAACAAAACATAATTTTTTTTTATATATAAACATTTTCCGAGAATTCTGTATTCAACGCTTAATTTTTTATAAAGTAGCCATCAGCCGTTTCATTTTCAATGAAATGGCAAAGAAATATTTAAAATGTCGTTTCTAAAACTTACATTTCATTTTTTGCTTTTCAAATGGATATATTTTTAATAATTTTTAATAATTAATAAACTTGATTTTTCTAATAACGTATTTAATTAATGATTAATTAAATTTTTTACTGTTAACATTAATATCTTTAACATTTAAGTTTATATATATGGAATGGGGATTCACCCCTCCAAAGCGCCCTCCAATAAAGTATAAACTTTACTGTATAAACTTTACTGTACTTTACCTCAAGTAAAGTATAAACTTTTCCTTAAAAGTTAATTTACATTTTCCGTTCGCCCTACTATAAAATAGTATATGCATTCCGGGTGTAAAATTTTCTGGCCACCTGTGATCAACAACGCATTCGGTACAATTTCGCCGATCTCGTGAGCGTCGTTCAGACTAGGGTGCAAAATTACATTTTATGCCCATATTGCATTATTTACTATTTGGGATAATAGGTTATTCAAAAGGGAAATTTTTAAGCATTGAGCTTTACATTGAACAGCTTCGGAGCTCGAATTCGACTTTTTTCAAGAGATTTTTTTACCAAAAATTATAGTTTTGACAATTGGCAAGAAAAAAAGTATATCTTTCCTAGGTGAGTTCATCCTTGTTTTCTGAAAATATTAGTTTTTAAAATGGTGATTACAATCTGCAAGTTTTAATTACTAATAATAATTTTTATGAAAGAATTAGTATGGAAAGGGAATGCCGAACTTTATTGTGAGTCCGTAAGTTTTGAATTCGTTTGAAATATTGTTCCTTTACTTTTGTAGATAAAAATATATTTATTATATACAGAGTTGGAATATATATATATATATATATATATATATATATATATATATATATGTATATATATAGACACACAGTACACACACAGCACACACACGCATGCGCGGCCTTTTCTAGGCTTCAAATATAACAATAATTATAAGGCTTATCACGATAGCAAACAATCTCTCCATCTCTTCCTTACAAAATTTTAGATTAAATAATTGTTTAAAACATTTCTACCTGTAATGAAAAGCTTCAATTGTAAACACATTTAAATTGAATTTAATTTAAAGTAAAAATTTAAAGAGAATCATAGCTTTTTACACAGTTTTTATAACGATATAAACATAAATTTAATTCTTTTAAATTCATTGTTTCACAATAATTTTCTAAAAGTTTAAAATACTCTTCCACTTACGATCATGTTTTCATAATATTGATAATAAAAAGGCTTTTTTATAAGGCATTTCGGAAACAAGGATTCGACGATGCAAATTTTCTGAATTTTTCAATATTTATAATTCAAGCTTATTCATTCTGTTTAATTATTTAATATACTTTGTGCATTTTTTATTGTATTCTATTTATACATTTGAAATCAGAACATTATATTTTTAAATAATCATAATAATTACTATAATTATTGTTTGTCTTTTGATACTTCACCATTATTATGGCTATTAATAACATTTATTATTCATTTGATTAATTATTAAATGACGTACAATTTGACAAATGAATAAATATTTTTGAAATAATAAAATTGTATCTTCCTCTACTGTGCACAACTTTTTATGAATAAATTCAGTTAATTATAATAGCATAAAAAATATTTACCCTTGAAACCAGATGTGACTTTGTGAAATTATAATCTTTCGAAAACCTAATAGTTTCTGGTGCTGTAGTACTAACCTAAGAGCCCTGGTACTATTGATATTCGAGGTAGCAATTGAACCAATTGAGGTAATAAAAAAAAAATTTTTTAGAGTGACAAAGTGATGGACTAGTGAAAGAAAGTGGTGAAAAAGAGCTAATGTTATAAGCAGAAAAAACCTTTTTCTTAAAAGCTATCATAACCATGATTAACGCTTTTGCCTCTACTCGTATATTATAAATGTCACATATATTTATTTGTCGCTAGTGAAGTGTACAATGATATTTTTTAGATTGAATAGAAATTTTCAATTGAAAAAAGTATTAAAATTTTCATTAAAAATTTTCGTTACAAATAAGCCTAATTTTTGGCACTTGTAATGCAATTTCGTTAATCATAAGCATTTAATAATATACGGGTAAAGATCTCGGTGATGCCGACTTACATTCTGAACTTACTGTATAGCAATGGACGAGCGTAGAACTGGCAGATCCCCAACACGCCTCATACAGTCCTTTAACACTTATTCAGTGCATCACACGTCCCTACGTATTGTATCTTTCAAATATATTTTCTACTTTAGTTTCTTTGAATATTATGTGTAATATCAACTTTTACAGAACTTTTATCTATGTCAGGGCACCGAAAACTCATGTTATAATGTAGTAATATAGTGTCTTATAGTGGTTATTTCCTGCATTCCGTGACTTCATTATAATACATCTGCATACCGATAAACTTGTATAAAAATAGAGTCGAAAATATAATTTTTGAGAATAAATCTGCATAACAATAAGTATGCATAAAATAAATATCGATAAAAATATTTATTAAATCAAATAAAATAAAATAAAAATGCAGTTAGTTCCAAGCATTCGTTATAAATTTAGATAACAGTTATACAGAAATCATAGAACAGTTATACAGAATATGTGTAATCGCTTAATTTACATATATACGCATATCTTAATGAACAAATGTATTGGTCCAATAAGCGCACATAAATTTTTGAAAAGCAGTAAAAACTGTATGATCTATATTCTAGATATAACTCTTATATCTTTCTTGTAAGAATCAGAATGTTCATCGTTCATTGTAAATATATTTCTGTTTCATTGAAAAGAATAATGATAGAACATATCTAAAATAACATTATCTGCGAAAACATTAAAAATCATTTATAGTTAAGATAATCGGAGATAAGAGGAGATAAAGAGGGGAGGATGGAGACAAGAGATAGGAAGGAACATCGTACACCATTAACAGCAACTGATAATATATATATATATATATATATATATATATATATATATATATATATATATATATATTGGGTATACAAGTAAATTTCCAGCGTTTATCAAAAGATGGCGTCACCAGTAGATCCCGGGCAGAAAAGTGGGACTTCATAAGTTATTTTTGTAAATTGTATATCTGTCAGGAACTTTGCAGCATTATATTTGAACATTTCTTTCGGGTTCGCTTATTTTATCAAATATTGTGTTACCAGATAAATAAACGTCATATGCTGGATCCGCAGCTTCTATTTGTTAATATGAGAAAAAGTGCAGCTGATGTCTATCATTTAGTTTCGGAAACATATGGGACGGAATTTCTTGATGAATCGACATGCCACGACTGAATGAAATGGTTTAAAAGTGGTGATTTTGAAGTTGAAGAGAAGAATCGCTCAAGAAACCAGAAAAGGTTTGAAGTCGAAGAATTAGACGCTTTGCAGGATGACGATCCATGTCAGATTCAAGAAGAATTTGCTGCATCATTGGGTTTCACGTAACAAGCTGTTTCCCTGCGCCTAAAAGCATTGAAAATCATTCAAAAGGATGGTAACTGGGTATTGAGAAGGATGGAAATATTCAGAATAGTCAAATCATCAAAGGACCATTGTATCGAACTCAATTTATTCCTTTGAAGTGAGTTTTTTAGGAAGAACGACCAGAATATGAGACCAGTTATATGTCTGTCATTTTTCATCACGATAATGCGAGGATACATATGTGTGGCTTCGGTCAAAAACTATTTGGAAAATAGTGGATTGCAAATTCTGCTTTATTTGCCTAAAAGTCAAGACTTGGTAATATCTGACTACCACCTCTTGTTGATCAATACAGAACGCTCTTACTGGAATGCGCTTCAGTTGAGTAGAGGGAATAAAAAATTAGTTCAATACGTTGTTGGATTCGAAAGGCGAGGAATATTTTGGTTCAGAATTCATAAGAATAAAATCTCACATTTTAGAAAAAAAACGCTGAAACGCTGGAAAAATGCTTACTTCTATACCCAATCGATATATATATATGTATATATATATATATATATATATATATATATATATATATATATATATATATATATGTGTATATATATGTGTATATATATATATATATATATATATATATATATATATATATATATATGGGATTCTGTGCGCTGGAGCGGAGAAATAAACAAGCACGTCTAGGGTAAACTATTTATTAACACACTCGGTCGACAATCACTGCCGCTTACACGCACTCTCGTCCTCGGTCGACCATCGACTGCCCGCGCTCCCCAGCGCGTCGGCGCGTTGCCTCGCGTACCCCCGGTGATCGGGATGGGCCTGCAAGTCCCATTGGTTCCGCTCGGGTTTTTCCCGAGGTTTCCCCGCAATTAGCCATTCCCTTGCGGATCCGTCCCCATACACACACACACACACACACACACACACACACACACACACACACACACACACACATATATATATATATATATATATATATATATTGTAACCGAATTTTTGCATGTTACACTTCTTGTCTAATCTCTGTCGTGTATGTGTGTGTGTATACCTATGCCTACTCTTATTCGCGCACATACTGGCTCCTGGTGTAGCTAGAAAGAACGGTAGAAACAATAATAGCTTGCGAGATAAAACTTATAAGAGAATGAAAAATACTTGCCGTGGAGATGATCTAGCTACCGACCTCGACGTTACGCAGTTCTTCCTCTCTAGTTCGTTTGTTGCTACCGGTGATTACGGTGATGCACAGCTCCCCCCTCTCTCTCTCTCTCTTTCTTTCTTTCTTGCTGGCGCGTACTTTGACAGTTTGTGAGTGCGATTTTTCTGACCACGCTCGAACAGTGAGTTTAAAATTGTGTAAATACACTACCCTCCAAATCGGCGGTCACTATATATGTGTATATATATATATATATATATATATATATATATATATATATATATATTTAGAGTGAGAGAGACCTATTTAAGTAAACATGATTGTTAGATGCATAGTTATAAATAAAAGATGTCGTATTTATATCAATAAATAAAGACATGTTTGATCGTACGTAGAACTATGCATTTCGTATACATACGGATATATGTGTAAGATACGATATAAATGAAAACCAAATGTTTAATACGTTGTCTTGGCTAATATATTATTATAGATAATTTAATACAATGTGGCTTGCTACTGCATACATGGCCATTTGAGAAGTCCATTAGTGGGCTGATTACAAAGCTTATTATTTTTGAACTCACAGTACTGAAGTATTGCTTATATGATGAAAATCCGAGGATAACACTTGGTTATCTCGACCTCTCTGGATAACATAACCATCCATGCCACCGTAGTTACTGTGACCAACTAGAAAGGGCGTAAAAAGGCTCCTGGTTTACATAAGTAGGCCCCGCACTCTAGTCATGAAAGAGTGCTAAGCTAGGATGATTCAAGATATCATGCTCTAGTCAAGGCTCAATAACCCCTGTTCACCCTATCGTCTCTCTACTTCAGGAGGATTCTGTACAACATCAATGTGAGGGGACTAGTTAAAATACACAAAATAGTCTAAGATACTATCAGATGGCGAATCTCGTCGTGATTATTAGGGAATAATCGAAAGAGCTCATATCTCTAAAAACAGAAAGTACTCTGACAACGTTAAAATAAATTATACCATCTAACACGTGAACGAGGGCTTTTATGGCATGTCAGGAGTATATCTAGAATTATTCTTAAAATTTAGCCATTGCAAATCAACAGTGAGCCAAAGATGGTTGTTTCTCTTTCCACGCGAAAACTTCTTAATATGAGATATTCTTCATTCATGATCTAACGAATAGCGCTCGTTACTATAATAGTTGTGTATTCTAGCTATTTGAGGCTTGGTGTCCTGCGCTATACAGATTAAATTTACAATTACATTGCTGGTGCTGAACTTGGAAAATGAAGATAGGGAATTACGAATTCGTGTCATTTATAACGCCATATTACGCCGTAGCTAGTGCTAACGCTAAATCTAGGTAGATTTTGTAGGTGATTGCTTACCTATGTTAGCATATGTAAATATGAAAATAATCGAATTTAAATGAATAATAATTATAAATTATAAGAATTAGAATACTAATATTATATTAATATTATTAATATTATTACTAATATTATATTAATATTAGAATACTAATATTATATTAAAATTGTTCTGACTATGTAGCATAAAAGATTTAACTACAGAAATGATACTTTTCAACATGTGAAGGTGAATTAGTTTTTTAGTCGCTTGTTTCGCTTTTAGACCATCTCTTGCGATAAAAAAAACGAGTTTCTAAATAGAATCCAATTTTAATTTAGATAACAAGAATAGCAAAATCATAAGTCGCAATTTCGGGGCTAAAGTGAAGTAATTACTTGTAAGTAAGAATCGTTGTAAGTAATTGACAATAATAAGTACTCTGGAATGGGAGAACATTAGATTAAAAAAAATAACCAAAGTTGTCTAGATTAATCTAGATCAAATCCGTTACCCATATCTGATAGCCTCACTTTACTACACTGTTCTAGCGTGTACTTATACTTTATCTATCATCTACTTCATTAGATTATTATTTTTAATTTATTTATTTTACATGTAGACTTCAATTTTATCATAATAATGTAATATTATATATAATAACATTGCTAGGAAAATTCTATATTTTTCTTCATAATAGTAAAATAACAATTAATACAAATTATCGATAATGAAGTTATAGGTAAGCACTTGACTCCGGAATGTATTGTCGGTGGTCAGCGTGCCGTGAAGAATCAGTTTAAATATCAAGTATCATTACAAAAAAATGGGATACATGTTTGCGGAGGCTCGCTTCTTGATAGTAGATTTATGATCTCAGTAGCCCACTGCGTCTACGATGCCCAGGCAAGAAAGTTCATATCTGGTCATTTTACCGTTATTATTACTGCCGTTAGTTTGTATTATATAGATGATGCAGTGCTGAAAGATTCAGTAAAACGTATTTTTCTGCTTACTAACTTCTCTTATATATCAACTGATATTGATGAATCAGGCGGGTATGTTGCGGATATTGCTTTGATAAAGGTACGTTGAATTATTCTTAAGTTAAATTAACATGAATGTAATATTCCAACTATCAATCAATATACAATTTTGTCAAATTAAATGTTGTTTATAGCCTCTATAACGCTTAAATAATATTATTTATAAGTACAGAAACGTTTACAGAAACTGTGCTTAATCTTTCGACAAGGGTAGCCTCGTCAGTATTTTATTATGTTATGCCAACTATAAATATTTCATCCTTAAAAGAAGTATAATATACAAAGGCATATTTGGATGTGTGGTTTCTAAAGAAGTTTTTGAATGAATAATGGAAGGTAGAAGCTTTTTCTGCTTTCCATATCATCTGAGTTGTACTGTCGTATGACGATTGAAATCTTCACTTTAAAACCATATTTAGATATAATATTTATAATATTGTTTATATGGGAAATTTATTTTGAGGTTATAATGGTTTTCTCTTATCCAATTTATAGTGATTGTAAATTTTCTACAGTATATATACATAATTAGTTGAGAATACTTTGTTTAATCTGTAAACTTAACCGAGAACAAAAGAAAGTGAAGTTTTAAGGAAAAGCAAGTGTCAAAAGCATTTTCATCGATATATACCATGTATACGCCTCGCATGGGTTGAATTTTTCTAGAGATATTGCGACATATTTATTTAGCAATTTACAATATTACATTAATATTGTACACACATTCTATGTCAATGTGTGTGTGTGTGTGTGTGTGTGTGCGTGCGCGCGAGAATTCACATTCTGAAAAAACATATTGTATATCTCAATAATATTATACTATACTATACCACTTGTATCCGAGTATCTGCTATTGCAGGATGTATTAAGGATATTCAAGTCGTCTATTATTAAATAATTTATTTTCTTTTTTTGGTTAATTTGTGAAGGCTGGAGTTACGTATTAATGTAGATTACGTATTAATCGATAAGGGAATCTTCTTATTATCAAAAAGTATAGTTTGCGAATTTTTTAGGATCATTTTGACAATGAACCAGCAATTGACGACACTCGTTATTCCTACCCTTTCATAATTTGGAATTAAAATCGGTACATAATATAGGCTTACGGACATCCTCTTCCTTCATTGATTCGAATAAAACTGCGATATAAAATTTAAAGCATACTGCGATATAAAATTTAAAGCATAAAAGTTTATGGTTGTAAAAATTATATTTTATTCAATTTGTTCAGTTTAACTAGACTGCCAAATAATTATTTATTATTTCTTTTTATTGTCTATATCGTGATCGTTATATTCGTTTAGTCACCTTCAATATTCATCATCTCAAAACTCTTGAGGTTTATCAAATTGCTTCTGGCTCAAAATTACATATATTTCATCTTTGAAATCATTCACACGTTGATGTTAGTTTCCACATGCCAATCGAACAATCAGAATATTAAATTCGGAACTGTTTAAATGCAGCTTAGATCTACAATATATCTACATGATTATCTGACTGTTCCACAGTTATCACTGTTCAAATATTAACTTAATATCATCCTTATATTGAATCACACCATGTTCAATCATTATTTTAATTTTCGACAATATGTAGTTTTTTAATTTTTATTGTAAATCTGTATTATTTTTTATAATTTCCAAAGATATCATTTAATATGTGTTCCTGGCAGCCATGAGAGGATTGCGGGCCACGAGCATACTTTGGCGGATAGGCGTTTCAGCGCATAAAGGAAAAAAAAGGATGCGTAGACCCTGTGCGTGCAATGTATTAAGGACATTGTAGCCACATTTTGTGAGGGCAATATTTAAAGGATGTTGTCGCCGCAGTTTTATATTTGTTTGTTTGGCACTTTCTCCTCTCCAACGGCTGGCTACAGCTGATAATAGGAGTTGGACGCAGGGCGAAGGGAAAGCCACGAATTCTCTTCGCGGACGCCTGGTCACGAAACGCGCTGTCCCGATGGCTGTCTACAAGACGTAGAGCGAATGCGGCGTGGCACGGTCTTGCTCGTGAATGCCGGGTCATTAGAAAAAAGGGGCGTTTTATAGGTTTATTAGTTGACGACGGTATTTAAAATAAGATATACATATATTTCTATTAGATTGTATAAACGCTGTTCCTGGCGTAGGTTTTTTTCTCGAGGGGTTTTCCCTGCGTCACGGGTGAAAATCTGGGCGAATGCGGGAACAGTAGAGGCAATTAATGTACAGACTGTCCACGGCTATAAAGTCCGCACGTGGAGGAAAGAGGGCCCTTGGCCGCGCGGTTATGAACCCGCGCCGCGACCGGCGCGGGTTTGGACTGAGACGCAATAAAACAGCTGCGCGACAAATGTTTGGTTCGCAAAGGGATGTGCAATTTAGAAAGCTCGAAGCCCTATTGGTTAAATATATTTTTTAATATACCGATATTCGTAGATCACAAGGACTCGGGGAATGGGGAGTTTCGAGCTGCTCGACAGCCATCTACGCTAAACATCGGACACTTGGCGGCAGTCTTAATTTTGTCTCGAGGTCGTACACTTCGAGATAACTGTAGAGCATTTTTTAAATATATTCGTCATTCCCAAAACTTGCTGTTTTTCTTTGTTTTTTCCTGCTAACTGACACTATTTTACTTGCGTTTAACTTGGCAATTATTCCAGGATTTATTCCTTTTAAATTCATCTTTTATTATTATTCAATAAAGATATTGTGAATATTGAAACCATTATATCGTCATAACTCCGGTCGCGATTTCGCTCAGGAGAGCGACTACAATATGCATAAGCATATTTTTTGTGTAGCTAAAATAAATATTAAATAAAGTATTCTATTGAACTCAAACTTATGATAGGCTGTAGGTAATTTCGATTATGGATTTATACTCGCAGAATAATTATCACATTGTATAATGGTTTCAGTTTTCACAGATTATTTTTGTAGCTTGTTACATAATTTTTTAGTAGAGTACCTAACGATTGAAAATAATTAAATGTCAAAAACATAAACTAGAATTTTTTTTCGTTTTATTTTACTATAATAAAATAAAATTAATATTATAATAAAATTTATTATTACAATACAAATATGTGAGTATTATAAGTAATCAATTCACATAGAAATTGGCAGATATGACTGAATATGGCTTGTGCTTAATCAATTAATGCTGTGACGTCCAACCGAAGTTGGTGCCACCCGGGTAATCTTAACGGCGATTCTAAGCCGTTATTTACCGGCAAATGCCCCCTTGTTTTTCGGCCAACGCTTTCGCGTGTTGAAGCCGGGGACACGCGGGGCAGATCGCGGATACACTTATTTCGCGAGGGCGCGGCGCGACGCGGTGCTGTTTCGACGCTGGTTGAGGCCACTCCCGGGCGGCTCTCACCCCAACGTGTCGGACTTGGAGCGGCGACGGCTCCAATATCCCCCAAGGGTAGCAGCGGCACGCGTTCGGCCTCCCGCTATTACCTCGGGTCGTCGCGCTTATCTTTAGCGGAGTCTACGGGTCCAGCGACAGCTTTCTGTCTCCCGGACTCGTGTCTCCCGCCCTAAAAATAAGCGCGCGTATCGCGGAATAAAAGGTAAAAGAATTTGAAAAATATATATATAGATTGCTTACTTTTATTTAAAATTTTATACAGTACTACGAATATGCAAGAAATAAGTTCTACTCTACGCAAACGCGACCGGCAGTCTGCTTTTCGCGGTCCAGCGGGCCCGTATTTATAGTCGGGGCGCGACGCCGCCGAAATTTTCTCCGCTGAGAAAATACATGGTGGTGGGAGAGATGAAGGGACGTTTTTTTATTATAGGAATATTATACTTCCCTTCATCTCGTACAATTATTATTATGATTGTTACTTTCTCTTTTGCTCGACAAAGACTTTTCGTATAAATACGTGGAGCGAACCTAGGCGTCGTCGTGAATTATAACTAACTTATTTAATATTTGAAAAAATTATGATTATTAAAATAATAATTATTGATTACATATAATGCTAACTCTTATGAACTATTACATTTTATAGTGGTGAATACGCGTTAAAAGCCTGAATATTAATACTAAAAATAACAATCGTAATAATAACTACTGATAGTAATGGTAAAAATCTTAATAATAATGATCAAAAGAATGATTTACAAATAAGATAAGCACGATTAATAGTAATTAATGTAGTAACAATAATAATAATTAAATTAATAAGATAAACACTGATAATAATAATCAACCTTACTATAATAATGGTTAAAAATAAGATAACGCTTAAGACAATAATTAATTTTGTTGATGATAATAATAATAATTAAAAACTATAATAATAACTGTGGTTCGCGAAGTAGTAATTAACGTAATAACAATAATAATAATTAAAATAATAAGATAAATACTGATAATAATAATCAACCTTACTATAATAATGATTAAAAATAAGATAACGCTCAAGATAATAACTAACTTTGTTAATAATAATTAAAAGCTATAATAATAATTAATGTTATAATAATAATTACGGTTCGCAAAAAGTAAATTCTCGCGATAATAATTATAATTATTTAAAATTAGAAAAAGACTTCGAAGCAGGTATTATATTTTCAAATATTAATTCATTATATAAAATGCTTTTAAAATTCGTAGTTTTCTTCGTAGTGTCGTTCTCGCTGGTGTTTCGCCCCAAAATTCCTTAGTGTATACAAAGGGGGAGGGGGTCATAAAAGTCGCATTAGCGCGCCTTCCACTCGTCCCGAGTTTCCGCGGGGGGAAGTACGATCGGCGAGGGGGGGAGGAGAGAAAGCATTTCAGCCCACGCCGCATTACGGCGGGCCCGCAGCCAGGCAGCCTCGTTTGGGCCGCATCTGGCTTTTATTGCGGGGGGGAGGGCGTGCGCGGTTCGTCACTCGACGCTGTGTGCACTTTTCCGATTTCAGGCACAGAAAAATTTTAAAATATTCTTTTTCCGTATCTTATACGCAGATATATATATATATATATATATATATATATATATATATATATTCCGTAGGCAGAGCAATCGCGACGTTGCCAGACGCTCGTCCCTTTTCTTCTTTCTTTCAATTTTTATTTCACTCTCCTCCTCGCTCAAACTCCGCGCACATTCCCGGCGCGAGAAACTACAGGGGATGACCATTTGTGTAAATATTTACACACACACCCGTATATACGTAGATACGTAAATGCGTACATCTATATATATGTGTGTATTCATATATATATATATATATATATATATATATATATATATATATATATATATCTATATCTATATCCGACGTCGTTGCTGGACGCAACACCCGCAACCTTAAATGGTTGGTTGGGGCTTGAAAAGATCCAAACGACCATCACGCTGAGTTGTTGTAACCATTGGTATAGTGTTGGACTCTTCTTGGTAGTTTGGTTTCTTATTCGTTCGACGGTGACAAGCATGAGTAATTTTCACGTACTGGCTGACTGAACTCTGGCTCTTCTTTCTTCTAGTTAGGCGCTATTAATTCTACTTACAATGTTAAGGTTACAAATATCGATCGCGAATGTGGTTACGGTGTATCTCCAAATAGATATATTTAATTAATTTCACATTAGTATGCAACTTAGTACAAACATCTTAAACTATCTTAATACGCTTTACATTCGTTATCGCAGTAGTAATTTTGACGCTCTAGGTTCGTATCAAAAAGAAGGTTTTTTTTTTTTTTTATTTTTATATATGTTTACGATTTTTTTTTGTGTTTTGTTTTTTTTTATTTTGAATATATGCATATATTCGCACGTAGATACGTACTTCGTACATCCATATATTCTTTAATTGAGACTGCCAGTTATGCTTATGTTTACGGATTATTATTAATTTTAGTTTCAACGTTTCTTGCGTCGTTATTAATATACGATATTCGCAATCTATTCGCGTGAACAATTTTTCCGCCCTTTTTATATTGTATTTTTATATTGTTTTTGCCGATGATCTCTAATATACGGAACGGACCGGAATATTGATTTGATAATTTCGCAGGTTTCGGACCGCTTAGTAAAAACACATAGTCGCCTACTCTAAATTTTACCTCTTTAATGTGACGGTCATACCGTTCTTTCGATTTTTCTTTCGATTTGATAATGTTATCGTAAACTAATTTTTTTATTCCTGTTAGTCTAACGACTAATTCCTTGACATAACCTTGATAGGTTGGAACCAAATCGGCTTCGCGAAGTGGGTCGTTTGAGGGAAGTCTAGCTAGTTTACCAAATACTACTTCAAACGGCGTATGCTTGGTACTTTCCTGTACACACGTATTGTAATTGAGCATCGCTATTTCCACCCATTCATCCCATTCCGAATCTTTTTCCGTATATTGTTTGAGAAATTCTCCTAACGCGTGATGAGACCGTTCTAGGGACCCATTAGACTGGGGGTGGAATGCAGTTGTTCTGACTTTCTTTATTCTAAATCTCTTTGCTACTCTCTGCATTAAACTACTCAGAAAATTTCTGCCTTGATCGGTAAGTATCACTTTCGGAGCACCAAAGATACAGATGCATTTCTTTATGAATGCATCGGAAATTGTGGATGCCAAAGCGTTTGGCAGCGGGACGGCTATGCCATATTTTGATAACTGATCTTGCATTGTTAGGATATACTCATTTCCGAGTTTCGTTCTTGATAATGGGCCCACTATATCGAGCGCTATTTTCTCGAATGTAGTACCCGGTGTGTCCGTAATAACCATGGGTTGTCTTGTCTTTACCCGCACGAGTTTCTTTAGTTGACAATCTATACATTGCTGAATGCGTCTTTGCACATCTGCCTTTAAGTTATCCCAGTAGTACTCTTGCCTGATACGATTGTACGTTTTAGAAATACCTCGGTGGCCGCCAATCGGCGAGTTATGGTATTCATAGAAAATTTCATCTCGACGATCAGGCGGGACAAATTTTAATGTGCCTTTACAAATTATTATCTTTATATTGGTGTCCTTAAATTCATTTTGAAAAATACTCATGACTTCGCGCCATTCTAATCCTTGAATGTCTGGCGAGTGAGCAATACTGAATTCGTCGATACTTTTATCGAGGCTAAATGTTTTTAACTCTTTACATGCATTCTGCATGTTCTCTTTTATTTTTGACAATGATTCGGGTTGGTCACCCTTAATACTCATAGCAATTAGGAACTTACGATTGCTTCGTCTGTATGGGCTTATCTTAGCTTCTTCTACGTATTGACGTTCCGGAATTTTATTTGCCTCAGCAAGTTTCCGTGCTGCTAGGTCGCAAGGTTCGCCTTTGCTATTGATAAAATATAGGATATGATCATTGCGAAATTGAATCGCTTCCTTCGTTTCCACAATTTTATTTTTGCTCTCTCTTAAACTCTTTCCTTCAACGTCAGATTTGCTATTTTTGGCATCGTCATCTTTAATTTCGTTGCCACAATTAGAACAATTACTTTGTTCCATTACCGAACTTTCGCTACTAGAGGTATCTAGGTCGCTACTGCTTTGATCCGTATTACTTTCGGATGGTAAAGTAGGTTTGCCCTTAGGTTTTCTACTTATCATTTTCGATTTATGCTGCGGGGAGTAGGATGACTCATTGTCTGATTCATTTGTAGACTCACTACCTTTCTGTAAAATATCTGTTGCTTTGCTCTTTCGGACGAATGTTGGCTTATTAATTTTCGATTTACACAACTTAGTAAGTTTTTTATTCTTTTGCTTTTTCGTCAATTTGCGTGATTTGTCCTCCATAACATTTCTCGGCTTTTCATCATCTCGAGCTTCTTTAATTGATCGTCCTTGGCGTTTACGAAGCGTTCGAAGGTTATTAGTTCCTATCTGATGCGGATCTGGGGTTTCTCTTTCCCCCTGTTTAAAAATGGAAGTGTCAACCGCAGCAGTCACTCTATTAGTCCCTTGCGCTTCCGGTCTGTATTTCTGGGTTTGGTTCGTAGTTTTACGTCGTTGCGGACGGCTTTCGATTGCTTCTTCTGTACTTTTCTTCATCTTATCGTTATTATTTATTTTTATATTCTGGACCTTCGATCTTCTTCGTTTCCTTCTGTTTTTTCTTAAAATTTTTTCTTTCAAATTAGCGGTATCTGCTCCCAACTTAGAAAAATTAGCATGACTTGCTTTCTCCTTATCGAACTTTGAAAAATCTTGGACTCTCTTTGAAAACTTAGAAATATGTGGTTTCTTAATATAGCCGTTCTCTTCTCGAGATTCTTTTGGGGACCTATGACGTTCAGTTAAGGGGGAACTTGGAATTTCAGGATTTGTAAATGGTCTATCGAGATTAAGAAGCCTTTTCTTTTGCGCACGAGTGACTGCGTTTACATTTTCGACAGGGTTACGAGACAATGCATCGGCGTGCACATTTGTCTTCCCCGGATTGTAAACAACCTTATAGTCGTACTCTGATAGCTTGAACCTCCATTTTATTACTCGTGTATTCAAATCTGCTGTTTTGAACCACACGAGCGGCTGGTGGTCAGTCACAAGGGTGAACGTATGTCCAAATACGTACGGCCTAAAAGTCTGCACCGAATGAAGCATAGCTAGTGCTTCCTTCTCATACACCTCGTAGCGTAACTCCGGTCCGCGTAAAACGCGTGACGTATAGGCGATCGGTTGATCTCTACCGAGTTTCCCTTGTGATAGGATGCCACCAATAGCATAACCCGACGCGTCCGTTGTGATTATAAATGGCTGATCCATATCGGGAAATCGCAGTACAGGCGCTGTGCATAAAGCCCTTTTTAGGTGTAGAAACGCATTTTCTGCGTTCTCTCCCCAGACAAATGGTTCGTTGCTTTGCAAAAGTTTCGTAAGCGGTTTAGAAATTTTTGCGAAATCCTTAATAAACCTACGATAGTAACCAGCTAGGCCTAAAAATTGTCGAATGTTCTTTATATGTTTAGGACGCGGGAATCGTTCTACCGCTTCTAGATTCTTTGGATCGGGTGCCAGCCCATTCTCACTAAGAACGTGTCCTAAGTATGCTACTTTTCGTTGTAGAATTTTGCATTTTCCCGGTTCAAGCTTCCAGTTTGCCTTGCGTAATCTTTCCATGACTTCATTGAACAATATTTCGTGTTCCTTTAAAGACTTGGCGTAGATTACTATGTCGTCCATATAGACGAACACGCCCTTGCCAATAAGGCCCTCGAGCGTAAAGTTCATCGCGCGCTGATATTCCACGCCTGCATTCTTCAAACCAAAGGGCATTCGCACGAACTCAAAATGCCCGTCGGGAGTAGAAAAAGCAGTTTTATGCATGTCCTCGGGACTCATCGGTATTTGATGGAATCCAGAGACACAATCCATGACGGTGTAGTATTTAGCAGCACCAACAGTATCGAGTATTTCGACAATATTGGGAAGCGGGTAAGCCATTGCTACCGTTTTCTCGTTAAGAGGACGGAAATCTACTACGACACGCCAGCGTGGTTTATTATCAGCCGACTGTTTTTTCGGTACGACCCAAAGCGCTGATGAATAGCTACTTCTAGAGTGCCTGATTACGCCTTTCTGCAGTAATTCGTTCACTTGTCGGTTCACTTCATCTTTCAGAGCATGCGGCAATCTGTATTGACGCGTACTCACTGGAGTATCGTCGGTTGTGGGGATCTTATGAGCCACTACGTTAGTTGTAGTAAGCTCGTCACCCTCGAGATAAAACCGGTCCGAGTTATTTCTCAACAATTTCGCCGCTTCTTCGTATTCCTTTTCCTCTAACTTATCAATTTGAGTGAGATTTATTAAATTATTTAGACGGTCAGAGTATTTGGATAGGTCCTCGCATAGTTCGGACGCTAAAAAAAGATTATTGTAGTCTCCGTTACTCCAATCAAACTCTTGAAAATTAGTATTATCAAACCGCATTAGAGATTTCAAATTTTCAAATTCCGTATCATATGGTGCTCCTGATTCGGGTTCCCTGTTATAATACGTTAATACATCCTCGTCGCACAGGAAATCTAATTTGGCCTTTTCATTTTTAATCGTAAGTATCATTTCTCCGAAATCAATAACAGCTTTAGCCTTGCGTAAAAAGTCGGTTCCTAAAATTGCATCATATGGTATAGCGCTGTTGTTTGGTAATACAGTTACGTTTGATTCTATACCTAATATATTAAGCGGGGCGACGCCGAGCGTAGGCATCAATAACCCGTCAATTCCCTTTAGATAGGTCTCGTGGGTTGTGTCAATGTTGTTTATTGACGGTAGTATTTTCGCCTTAATGATGCTCGCTTCGCATCCGGTGTCGATCAAAATTAATACTCCGTTCCAGTCTAAAAATAAGAACTTATTGTGGTTACCGGAAAAATTAGTATTGAGTATTTTCGAGTTGTTCCGCCCCGGATCGTTCTCAAAGCCTAACGTAAGTTCGTGATCTCTGATCTTTAACACATTTCTTTCGAAATCTGCTATTGCCTCAAGTTGGACGAGGAAGTTCATCCCCAATATGCCATCATACGGAAGTTTAAAATTTTCCTCTACGACGTGGAAGCTTAACGACTTACTGAAACCTTTAATTACAGCGGTACCTAGAGATTTGATCACGTTATCCGTTATTCCTTTTAATCTCGTAACCGCGGTCGTGTCGATAGCTATACCGTCTGGCAGTTTTCCTTGCTTAATAATGTTCCCATGTGAACCTGAGTCGATTAAAAATGTGATCTTCTCAATTCCGAATTTTAAGATGACATGGGGTAGCACTTCTGCCCTTACAGTGGTTGCAACTCGGATGCTTCCTCCTCCATCCTTGCAACATTGGTAGAGCGCATAGTATCGAGCGGTGCCATTGGCTGCGCTCTGGGCATGGAGGCACCGTTCAAGTTTCCCGTTCGCATTTTCTCATTATACATACGTTTCCTGCATTCGTTTATATGGTGCCCCCTATTTTTGCAGTAGGCGCAGCTTTGCGAGGAGGGGCAGGACGAGGTTATGTGTCCAGGTCGATTGCATTTCCTGCAAATCGCCCGGTAAGGGGTATTATTTTGCTGATGAGCTCCTGTTCTGGCATTCAGTGGGCACGATCCCGCTCTATGTCCGGGCTCGTTACACCGAAAACATCTCTCAGGAGGCCTACAGTTTTTGGCTGTATGGCCTCTTAAATTGCATATTTGGCACGTGACGCGGTTGGGGCAGGCGATAGCTACGTGTCCCGCTGCATCACACAGCTGGCATATAGTCGTGAGCGACTTATTTGCTCCGTGTGTTGGACAATTGCGAGCTTGATGTCCGAATCGCCCGCAACGCTCGCATGTTACCTTTCGTTGCTCAGTAGGAGGTTGATCTAATTGGCAGACATATGCCTTTTTCTTATCTTCCTTACCTCGAATTGTAAGCTTACGGCTCAGATCTCTTAGCAATGTACGCTCGTCGAGATCTCTTTCTTCTTGTATCGCTTTATTTATAACAGCGTTGAGATCGGTGGCCGCTGCACCGATACTCCTATCTATTTCTTTCTTTAATCCTTTGCGAAAACAAGTGATCAACGTAGCTTCGGCTTCCCGTCGCATCGTTTCCGTTACAGAGCCTACATGGGCTCTCTCTGCCTCTAAGAGTCGACGGCCTAAATCTTTAACGCGGTTTGCAAAAGATATTACATTTTCGTTATCTCGTTGGAACTCCGTTCCCAATTCGCCGATTAATTGCTGAACGGTTCGAGGAGGCGCGTATATGGTCTCCAGATAATCCTTTAAAGCTGCGACAGTGTTGAATGTCTGTCCGCGAATCGCTTGCCTTGCTTCCCCTGTCACGCGTGCCCGTAACAACCTCACAAAACTTGGTTCATTGGTCGCGTCTATGATTTCTAATGCTTCATCGCAGCCTTCGAAGAACTCGCTCAGGGTGATGTTACGCCCGTCAAATACAGGCACCACCTTAAGCACGTCCTTCAGTGGGACTGATTGCGTAGGCATTGTTACGTGAACTCGGTTATTGTCTGAGATATGTATATTGGGGTTTTTAGATTCCTCCTTTTGCTTATTGTCAGCCGATTTTTCCGATTGCGCGGTTAGTTCTAGGACAGAGTCTTCCAAAAGATAGATCGTTCCTTGTAACGCTCGCGGTGGAGGTTTTGTTTCTACATCCCTCGGGATCTCTTTAGTTGGTGAAAAAGGGTCGCCGTTGTCGATATAGTCTAGGCAGAATTTATTCTTATCTGCCCGACTTCTAGTGACACGCTGTTCAGACATGCGTCTTTATTATATAGCTGGTGTCAAATTTTCGCGTTAAAATCGGTAATTATATAATAATAATAATAATTTTAATTATAATATAATAATAATTTATTAATAATAATTATATAATAATAATAATTATAATAACTGAAGTTATTAACTTATTAATTAAAAAGCATTACAACGTTATAAGATTAATGCAGGGCTAGTTAACGACCGTACCGCTTAAATAACTTTATTATTAATATAATAATTAGTAATGTTTCCTCCTTTCTTAGTCGTTCAAATTTAGCTGCCTAACGGCTTCTTCTAGGAATTCTATATCCGACACGCTTACGGACCGTTTATCGTTCAGTTCCCTGAAAGCGCGTGCGGTTATTTGCCAGGTTTTTTCCAACCAAGCTTTCAATTCCTCATTTTCTTTTTCCAGCCCCTCTACTCGCTCTTCTACGCTGGTAATTTTTCGCAACAAGAAATTGGTATTCCTATGTGTCTCCACACAGGCCTCTTGTAATTCTTCGATATATGTGCGGTTATTTCGCGACAGCGTTCCTACCATACAAAGCGCCCTGTGGTGGGAACTAACTCGCTCTTCTATAGTTTCTAACCTTTCCTCGCTCGGCGCGGGGGGGTCTCTATTTAGCCCTACCATTTAGATAACGAGAGAGCGACGGTGTATATATATAGGGAGAGAGAATGGGTATAAAAATAAAACAAAAGAATTATAAACAAAACTATATATAAAAAAAAAATAAAAATTAGTTGAGAGAAGAAAAAAAAAAAATCAAAGAGAAAGATTAATGATTCAAGAGAAAAATAACTAAATAAATAAATCAATAAATAGAAAAAAAAAGTAGTTAAAGTTGAGGTTTAAAACAATAAAAGGATTAAAAGGAAACAAAATATTAAGAATCAAAAATGGTAATTTAAATAAAGATTAAAAATTAAACGGATTAAACTTAAAATCTAGATTAAAATTATAATTAAAAGAGTTTAAAAAGAGAGAAAAAAAAATATATCGTTATAAAATAAGTTAAGAGAAAGAAAAATATTTGAAAAAAAGGAATGAAAGGTTAGAATAAAAGTAAATTTGAAAAATAAAAGGTAAAATTATTAAAATTAATAATAATAATGGCAAAGTAATATTAGAATTAAGAAAAGAAAAGAAAGAAAAAATACTGTTAATAAATAAGTTAAAAGTAAAAAAAAAGGTCAGGTTTTAACAAATATATTAAAAAAAAGGAAGGAAAATAAAGAGAAAGAGAAAAATTAAAATTAATAAATATTAAGAATAAAGAATTAAAGTTAAAGATAATTGGTTAAAAACAAACAAAAACCGAAAGCAAAAATAAAATTAATATCTAGTTAAAAGGAAAGTGGGAAGTGGAAGTGGGAAAGGGAAATATGATACAACGCACAGATAAAAATGTATTTCTGGTAAATTTGTTTATTAAAAAAAAATTATATAGTGCCTATATATGCATACACGATTTAATTGAACTAATCGTCGCTTTCGCTCTCGCTGTCGGAATTAAAAAATAGCTTTCTCTTCCACCCCGCAAGTCTCGCACGGCTGGGTGGATCACCCGATTCTTGGACGGGGCTTGGGGCCGGTATACCCTGATCGGTCGCAAGCTCCCTCTTTTCTCGGCTCCGTCGCTCCTCTGCGGCGCGGAGTTCTTCTTCCGTCGGTCCGCGAGGGGTCAGCGGGCAGCCAGACGGCTTTAGCCGCAGGTCCCGGATCGGTGACAACCACTTGGGTGTAGTTGCCTCGGCCGGGCCCGTCGGTGCCGTTGGCAGCGGTACGGCTTGTCGCGCTGCGGCTGGCGGCGGCGCGTCAAGAGAGAGAGAGGGCGCAACACCGGGCGGCGGCGCAGTCAGGTGCGCTGCGCTGCGCTGAGGTAGTCGGCTGGCGGCGGCTGGCAGCGGCGCTTCAAGAGAGAGAGAGGCGCTGCGCTGCGGTAGTCGGTCGGCGGCGGCTGGCGACGGCGCGTCAAGAGAGAGAGAGACGCTGCGCTGCGGTAGTCGGCCGGCGACGGCTGGCGGCGGCGCGTCAAGAGAGAGAGAGGCGCTGCGCTGCGGTAGTCGGCCGGCGGCGGCTGGCGGCGGCGCAGTCAGGTGCGCTGCGCTGCGCTGAGGTAGTCGGCCGGCGGCGGCTGGCGGCGGCGCGTCGAGAGAGAGAGATGGTGCAACACCGGGCGGCGGCGCAGTCAGGTGCGCTGCGCTGCGCTGAGGTAGTCGGCCGGCGGCGGCTGGCGGCGGCGCGTCAAGAGAGAGAGATGACGCAACACCGGGCAGCGGCGCAGTCAGGTGCGCTGCGCTGCGCTGAGGTAGTCGGCCGGCGGCGGCTGGCGGCGGCGCGTCGAGAGAGAGAGATGATGCAACACCGGGCGGCGGCGCAGTCAGGTGCGCGGCGGTGCTCCGCGGTGCGACGGGCAGCGCTGATGGTAGGTCGGCGGTGAGCTCCGTGAACGTGAGCTCCGTAGATCCTTCCGTCGTCCGTCGGGTGGCTGCCGACGGCTCGCGTTGTCGCGGCCGCGGAGGTTCGACGATGGCGCCGGTTGTCACACCAGTTGTGGGGCGGATTAACTCCGCCAGCGGAGGCAAGCGCGTCAACGGGGGGTATATCAGCGTCAGCGGCCGGTTAACGACCGGTTGAGGCGGTCCGGAGGTCCCGAACACGCCACGCCGCGGCGGATTTCCCTGGGCGCTCGGTGCGCCTTGATCACGCCGGTAAGTACCTCCTTTTTTATTCCCGAACGCTGGGGGTGGCAGACAAACGGTTTCCCGTTTTATTGGCCGCCGCGCCGCGAGTTCTCGCAGATATCGCTCGTGAATGGGCCGATAAATTCTCCAAACAGTGTCCTCCAGTTCCCGATCCGGAACGCGGTTTAGCCCTTTTCATTCTCGGTTTTCCTGCTCTGTTTCTAAAATTTGACCCCGAATTAATAAACGGGTCTCCCGTTGCCGCCTCTTGTGCTCTCGATTTTTCTTCTGTTTGCAGGCTTTCCCGGCCACTAAAAATTAGAAACAAAAATGTTTAAAATTATCTCTACGCCCTACGCTTCGCTTCGCGAACTGGCCTAACTCTAATTGATAAACGCGAAAAAAAAAATAAAAAAAAGTGTCCACGATCTATAAACGTATCCCGGACGAGCCCCCAATTTTTTTGTGACGTCCAACCGAAGTTCGTGCCACCCGGGTAATCTTAACGGCGATTCTATGCCGTTATTTACCGGCAAATGCCCCCTTGTTTTTCGGCCAACGCTTTCGCGTGTTGAAGCCGGGGACACGCGGGGCAGATCGCGGATACACTTATTTCGCGAGGGCGCGGCGCGACGCGGTGCTGTTTCGACGCTGGTTGAGGCCACTCCCGGGCGGCTCTCACCCCAACGTGTCGGACTTGGAGCGGCGACGGCTCCAATATCCCCCAAGGGTAGCAGCGGCACGCGTTCGGCCTCCCGCTATTACCTCGGGTCGTCGCGCTTATCTTTAGCGGAGTCTACGGGTCCAGCGACAGCTTTCTGTCTCCCGGACTCGTGTCTCCCGCCCTAAAAATAAGCGCGCGTATCGCGGAATAAAAGGTAAAAGAATTTGAAAAATATATATATAGATTGCTTACTTTTATTTAAAATTTTATACAGTACTACGAATATGCAAGAAATAAGTTCTACTCTACGCAAACGCGACCGGCAGTCTGCTTTTCGCGGTCCAGCGGGCCCGTATTTATAGTCGGGGCGCGACGCCGCCGAAATTTTCTCCGCTGAGAAAATACATGGTGGTGGGAGAGATGAAGGGACGTTTTTTTATTATAGGAATATTATACTTCCCTTCATCTCGTACAATTATTATTATGATTGTTACTTTCTCTTTTGCTCGACAAAGACTTTTCGTATAAATACGTGGAGCGAACCTAGGCGTCGTCGTGAATTATAACTAACTTATTTAATATTTGAAAAAATTATGATTATTAAAATAATAATTATTGATTACATATAATGCTAACTCTTATGAACTATTACATTTTATAGTGGTGAATACGCGTTAAAAGCCTGAATATTAATACTAAAAATAACAATCGTAATAATAACTACTGATAGTAATGGTAAAAATCTTAATAATAATGATCAAAAGAATGATTTACAAATAAGATAAGCACGATTAATAGTAATTAATGTAGTAACAATAATAATAATTAAATTAATAAGATAAACACTGATAATAATAATCAACCTTACTATAATAATGGTTAAAAATAAGATAACGCTTAAGACAATAATTAATTTTGTTGATGATAATAATAATAATTAAAAACTATAATAATAACTGTGGTTCGCGAAGTAGTAATTAACGTAATAACAATAATAATAATTAAAATAATAAGATAAATACTGATAATAATAATCAACCTTACTATAATAATGATTAAAAATAAGATAACGCTCAAGATAATAACTAACTTTGTTAATAATAATTAAAAGCTATAATAATAATTAATGTTATAATAATAATTACGGTTCGCAAAAAGTAAATTCTCGCGATAATAATTATAATTATTTAAAATTAGAAAAAGACTTCGAAGCAGGTATTATATTTTCAAATATTAATTCATTATATAAAATGCTTTTAAAATTCGTAGTTTTCTTCGTAGTGTCGTTCTCGCTGGTGTTTCGCCCCAAAATTCCTTAGTGTATACAAAGGGGGAGGGGGTCATAAAAGTCGCATTAGCGCGCCTTCCACTCGTCCCGAGTTTCCGCGGGGGGAAGTACGATCGGCGAGGGGGGGAGGAGAGAAAGCATTTCAGCCCACGCCGCATTACGGCGGGCCCGCAGCCAGGCAGCCTCGTTTGGGCCGCATCTGGCTTTTATTGCGGGGGGGAGGGCGTGCGCGGTTCGTCACTCGACGCTGTGTGCACTTTTCCGATTTCAGGCACAGAAAAATTTTAAAATATTCTTTTTCCGTATCTTATACGCAGATATATATATATATATATATATATATATATATATATATATATATTCCGTAGGCAGAGCAATCGCGACGTTGCCAGACGCTCGTCCCTTTTCTTCTTTCTTTCAATTTTTATTTCACTCTCCTCCTCGCTCAAACTCCGCGCACATTCCCGGCGCGAGAAACTACAGGGGATGACCATTTGTGTAAATATTTACACACACACCCGGATATACGTAGATACGTAAATGCGTACATCTATATATATGTGTGTATTCATATATATATATATATATATATATATATATATATATATATATATATATATATATATATATCTATATCTATATCCGACGTCGTTGCTGGACGCAACAATGCATTTTTATAGTTAATGTACATATTAACATCAAGCTACATTTGAATAGAGCTTCTGAAACTGCGTAAGTGATGTTTTTCTTTGCGGTGTACTATAAATGATTGAAATTGTGAGAGTGAGCGGTGTTGCCAAGTAATTCATTTTTGACAATTTCGAACAATCTAGCACGGTATCCTTGGACCTGTATGTTGCATGCCTAGATTCGATATTAATTGTGTAGGATAATAACTATGAAATCAAAACTGTGTCTATTATTTAGTGCATGTGTAATTTTGAAAAATTGATCATACATTTGATCCTTTGAAAATCAAATATAGTCAGGTGTCTGAAGTTAAAGTAATTATATATAGATCGCATCTTATATAATCCAATATAATACGTCGAAATACATAATATTATAGTTTGAGACTATTATTCGGATAGTGTAAATCATTTGCTTTATTAACGGCTTGAGTTCTGGCTTTCTATTCAATTAAATACATACCTCGTTTAGTTATTAATTATTCACTGAGCTATTTTTGAATTTGCTCTTGAATTTGTGGGTTGGTTGTAGATAAAAATTTTATTTCACTTTCATAAAAAAATAAATATAACATACGGGTACACGAAATTTTTTATTTGGTTAGGTATATATCATTTGAACAATCAGCTGGACTGAGTAGAAGTTTTCGAGATCGCTATGAAAATGCTGTTCCATTGCTGGTTTAGTTGTTTTTAGTTTTCAGTTTCAATATACCAACGATTCCAGAGCAGGTGTTTTCCATTGCACAGGTTTTTTTTTATTTATTGTACTAGGTTTGACCATATATTTGTCCCAATCCACATACATCATCCGATTGGAATGCAAAGTGGACTTGAGATAGTGCTTAGTTCCTAAATATGAGGAAGAAAGAAAGTATTGGAAATGAAAATATTTGAAGGTGCGAGTTGAGCCCACGAGACTACATAGCAATTAAATTTTCAATATAAAATAATACAAAATTTATTTAGCTTCCGTTTACCGTTGTACTTAGTTTGTATTTATAATTTTGAAATTATATATTTATTTAATATGGACTGGTTTTTTGACTTATTACGTGGACATATTTTATATTTATAGTCAATGCTTATATTTACTGTGATTCAGTTTAAAGGTGAATTGCATCTAGAAGAGTATCCACATAGAGAAATATTGCATATATCAAATGGTGATTTAAATTTTGTAACATATTTAATTGTGAGTGGTTACGGATTCACTTCTATTAACTATACCACTGACCCAAAAACTGAGGAATATAGGTCACGAGGATACTCAGATCGTGACTTAAGATATGCTGAAGTAGAAGTAGTGCCTGATTCAGTGTGTATGAACTATCATGGATATTATCAACCTGGAAAACATCTTTGTGGAAAAGTAAGACAAAAATCTGTGTCTATAGCAGAGGGAACTTGTGCGGTAAGTTATTTTTTAAATCATTCATAAACAGGCAGTTATTTAATTATGTTATTTGTGAAATTTATATTTTACACAGGGAGATGATGGTAATCCACTTGTTTACGATGGTAACATTTTGGTCGGTGTTTTGTCTGCAAACTCAAGTGGTTGTTATGAAAGTCAGGAGCCTGCTGTTTATACAAATATTGCATATTATTATGACTTTATAACCAATGTTCTGAAACGTAGACAGACTGATGACATGATCAATGCTGTATGGAAGCGCCCAACGATATTTCACACATTTCACAAATTTATTGAAGGTAACTAGACTCTTTAATTTTTTTTATATATATTATTATCGTTATATTAATAAGTTCAGGTATGATTGCATTACAACATTAAAAATATTTATATTTTATATCTTTGTTTAGGTCCACGGATTAATGCTGAGAAAAAGCCTGCAAAAAAATCAAAAGACCAAAAATTAAAATCTAAGATTGCTGTATGAGACGTGTAAATTGGTTCATGTAGAATTGTACATAATTTATACAAAATTTTTGTTTTAATTTCTTTGGTAATATTATAAATAGTTAATAAATGGAATGAAAATGTAGATTCCTAGAATTAACAAACTTGAATACTACGAAATATGCATAACTTAAATAGATTATTAAAACAAGTATGTAATCTGCTGGACTAAATCATTAACATTCTTTACATCAATAATTTACAATATATTAAATGATAAGGTATCACATTTAAAAATTTTATAGGATTAAATATTTCTTTATTATTTGAAATAAGTAGTAATAGTCGACAACCTAAGTGCAATAAATTGTTATTTTGATGATAAAAAAAGTTAATATAAAAAAATTCATTTTTAGCGAGTTGAAAAATCTGATTTATCAGTCACAAATAATAATAAAGGTTAAAGTATCCCTACGGATTTAGACATGATTATAAAATATTATTTAGAACAACGACCTTTCAACCCTACTCTCCATAGAATGAATGCTTATGGAAGAAAAAATTATCCATATATAATTTTAGTGAGAATCCCCTCCCCTTTGTATCGCGGCTTTTCCTCGTAAATATCGGCCATAAAAGTCATATCTGCCCGGTACCTTCTCTTTTTTCTTCAAATCAGCCGTAAAAACTTCACAGACTTACGAGGAAACGGGACGGACCACCATGCGCGATTGCCGGCTTTAAGGCGCGATTCGTATTCGGTCTGCATATCGCTCGTCGGCGACGCGCGCTGTCAAGAACAGAGAATGCACGCCATCTTATAATATACAGCATAGCCTTTCCATAGGGCCGTACTTTTTTATTCCGTCGTTGGCTCGAAGGGGAAGAAAGGGGGTGGATACGTTTCGTTGCGGGACTATGTGTGCGCTCGCGCAAATGCATGTGTCTACTATGTTTATAGATCATTTTACCTTTGTCAATTTCGATAAGGTTTTTAACATCGCGCACAGGATCGGACGATTGCACAGTTCGGATTTTTCCGTAGGATGAGCAAGTATTGGACGGTAATAAACGGTTTTTTTTATTATTTCGTTCTCATTAGGTTTTCATTACTAATTATGTATCATATCATGTACGGTGACTTTACCATGAATTTGAATTTTAAATCTACTGTACTATTGATTCATCAAATATAATAGTCCATTGTTGTGACAACTATGCTCATTTTGCTGATAAAGAGCCAAAATACTAGACCAGATAGTGAGTTTTTGTTGGATTTGATTTTTTTATTTTTAGTTAAAAATAAAATGTATCACCTCCATTTTACACTAGCTTTACAGCTCTTACACACCACGAGCAATAAAAGTAAGGGACGAATGTTATTTGCAATTTACATTAAAGATATACATTTTTATAAATGAACGGATAAGGAATAAAATAGTGGAGGATTTAAAAGTTTTGAATATTTTCTATATTATCAATTATCATAAAAGAAAATCCAAATATCAAGCAGTATTTATTATACTATACATAAAAAATCTTGCTTTCATTCGATTCAAATTAGTAATTATACATTTATAAAAAGTTTATTTATTTTCAATGAATTTATTTATTAATTGAAATTTCTTTTTGGACCTATTTATGAGATGTGTAGTGAAAGAACATTACTTATCATAACAATCTTTTATGTTTAAATTCTCCGAACAAATAAAAAGATCTCGCGCAGCCTATGTCTACACTGTGTTCGTAACTTTTCATGAATTCGTTCTGATTCTTGCACTGAGATATCGCGTCTTTATAATTGCGTTGGTAATAATGTAACGAAACAGCCGTCGCTTTTTGAAACAGAAAGTTAACTTTATACTCGAAACGACTTATGAATAATTGAGCTGTATAGACAGATATTTAACTTAATGGGGATGAGGTGTATAAAAAATCTAATATCTTTCATTGTGTATACATGGCGATTGCCAAGTGAAGCGGATGCGTGGATGCGACACTATCATAAATTTCGGGCGCATCGTCGGGATAAGGGTTTTTACTTACTCCTCCTCAGCGAAAATACGTACAGTTGGAAGTTACTTGATCTGATGAAACGGAGTTGTTAAGATCCAGTTGGTAGCTATGAGTTTTAATTATCATTTACATAGTGGTGTATCTATTTTAATATTTAATTGTTCTCTGAACTATAAAAATTCTTACTTCTCACTCGAAGTAACATGTTGTTAATTTTGAATGCAGTTATTTCAAATATATTGAATCCCTAAAAAAATCTTTAGTTATGGTTCTAAAAGAATTTTGCTTACATCATCTTACAGCGAAGAAACGCTAGATAATCAAAATATTAACCATAAGTCTTACATGGCTGTTAATATATCTCTTAATGACCGCATTAAGGATAGTTCAAGATCAAAAAATCTATTATAATTGAAGTTAGTTTATTAAAGCAGGTAATTTTCTAAAATTTTCTTTAAATAGTAGATAAAATTCAGGATTCTGTTCCTTAATTTCAGTTTAAAATATTTTTTTCAAAACATAAAATACACATATACATAAAAGTCTTCATTCTAAATATTATTCATTATTTTACTGAAAATTCATAATGAAAAGGCATTGCCAGTAAAATAGATGAAAAAAAGTACTTGAACTTTATTAAAGTAAATGAAATCTCATTAGAAGATTTATTTTATTATTAGTTAATATCTATTTGTAATTTCATTCGGAGGCTAGTGAACGAAGAAGGTTTACGTCTTTACGTCTTTTTTATAAGGAGAGTATCAATAAATTTTTATAGCTATGCTTGTGCCAATCGACGAAGATTACGATACAAACGTTAGATCTTCGAGTTACGAGTTCTTCTCTTTACTGCCCATTCTAAGTCTCAATTTATGAGTTTTATATACAAAAACAATGATTTTGATCTAATATACTGGTATTCTACTTTTATAATAAAGTTTACGAAGTACTCTTATTATATATTTTAAAATCTATATTAAATATTAAATATATTTCCAAAACTTTCATGAACTTTTTAATAGAGATGCAATTAGTAGCAGTGCATTGTGCAATATGTTTCTCAAAGACATTTTTAACAGTTAATAATAGATATCCACGTTTTACGTTCCGAATATTCAAGATGTTTATTATTATATTTAAATTTTTGAACGGTACTATTTAAGGAAAATTTTCCAGTATTTTTTTATTTGTATATCTCAAATTCGCAGGCTGGGGTGGTGGGAGAGGTCTGTGACTGAGCTATCGGTAGAATGACGAGCACGTGTCTAACAAGTACGTCGATTACATACTTCTAATAATTTATAAACTAGTGTTTCTGCAATCTTATGTAACTTTTTGTAATGTTCCAAATACATATTAAATCTATTAAATCATATGTTTTCGGCAACAATGAATGTGTGCCACTGTACATAAACCGATGAAATTATTGGTTACGAAACACAGTTTTAATTTTCAGATCGATTTATTTAGACACTATCAATTGTAATATTTTAATTCTTTAAAAGTTTTCTATTCCGGACATGTATTACGAACTAAAAATTTCTTTAAAAAATGCATAAATTCTTGTACTTTATTTACTTAGAGATGTTCGCTGAACAATGAATTTACTGTTTATTTAAATATTCGTATACTAATTTTTCAGACATTATTGTCTTACTCTATACGAATAACACAATAAATCTCTTCGACGACAATTGATGATTAATATATTGTATCTACTAATATATTGACATACTAATATATACTGACTAATATATAGTTCTTACAATTTTATATACTTTTTCTTTTAATTGATTTTTTAACCATGAGATGAGGTTAAAATAAAATAAATTGAAACAAAACGTTGAATAAAATGTAATTAGATTTTTTTCTTTTTTTATAATAAGACAAACTACCTAGACAGTAGGACCAATAGAAGCTAAAAATTAGCATTTTGCAGTACATTTAACTACTGTCAATAAATCCAGATATAAATTAAGGTTATGATTTTAATTTGAAAAATCTTGGGTATAAAATATAAAAGTCATGTTCCAGAGATAGAAAAATCTTATATATTCAAAAAAATTAGGATTTACTGATGATGAAAATTAAAATTGCAACTTCTTTTATATAAATGTAGAAGCCAGAACATTCATCTTTCAATTTTCACATCTGAAAATCTTTTTAATTTTTATATAATACGGTTATTTAGATAAGATAATAAACAAGAGATGACCGAGAGTGAATGAGTGACTATAACATACATACATACATACAGAGATAGAGAGAGAGAGAGAGAGGGAGGGAGAATGAGACAGAGTGTTATGGAAATAAAACTAGGTATATAGGAATGACAAAATTCATCCAAAGGAAACAATTTGAAATCTCATTAACACGGACGCGCAATTCCAGAGCAATTCTTCCGCACATAAAACAGACGACCGTTTGTTCATGAAAAACTCTTTGCAATTTAAATTTAGCACTCGTTCCAACTGACTCTGCGCTGTCGCGTACAAACGAACGCATCCGCGAAGTCGGAGCAAGCAGAGGGAGCAGAGCTTAAATTTTTTCTATTCCAAGGGCGTTCTCTATATGATTCGTTAGCGCACCTTGTCGGGTAGGGGGGGGGGCAAGTAATTGCTTTATTTTACAGGACCATACGCGTGCTGCTGGAGCTGGGTTAGATTAAAACAGCGAGTACTTTCTTCCGCTCGAGCAGCAGCTACTGCTACTGCTGCTGCTGTTTGCGCTCGTTCATTATTCGATGGCTTAATTGGATGCGAGCCGGCTTTGATCGAAACATCGCCTCGACCTGTCGCGTCTTGAGATTTTTTCTGTACGAGCTGAATGCACTCCGTAGCCTTGTTTGAGGAACTTTGGGAGACGAAAAAGGCTGCTGGAAAGAAGGCGGGATTGTGTGTCACCGCCCTAGCGTGATAAATCGACTAGGCGGGCGCGATCCTTCTCGTTGACACATTTTTTTGTCGAGGGTCAACAACGACCTCGGAGAGAGTGACGAGCGGCAACTCATCACCACCTTACGGTTCAAGGATATTTTAAGCGGCATGCCGATATTTAAAGAAAGAAGTTGAGAAATTATCGGTTATATCGAAATTCATAATACTTTATAGGAGGTGTCGAATTTTATGATTAGAACAACGTATAACGGAGAATAACGGCCCTGCTTTCAACATTGAGAGGGGTAAATAAATTATACTATTATTTTTTTTAAAACACTTCTGATAAAGCTCCAGACTATTTCATTTTTAGTACCTAAGAAAATAAATGTTATTATGTGTAATTTAAAAGTGAAGTAGCTAATATAAATACAGTCAATCGTCACTAATTAACAGTAACTCGGAAAGAATTGATTAGTAGTTTTTGATATTGGCTACTTCAAATTTTCAATTACGAGTATATATTTCCTTGCAAAGGGGCTAATAATAAAATACTCCACAACGTTACCAGAATATTTATTCCGATACAATGAGAGTGTGGTTTATTTATTCCTCTCAAGTTCGGCAGCAGGACCAATTTTCTTTGTTTTATGTTGTTTTGACAATTTGAATCTATCAGTTCATTTATTTCCGTATATATGGAATTTATAATTCTTAGTGTATGGTATATGTAATGTATTGACTGCTGAATATAAATTTTTTCTATTTAATAAGAAATTTGTCATCGGAGGTTTAAGTATTTTTCTGGATAGCAACAGGCAGAATTCGAAAATTCAATGTTTCTTTCAATTTTAATTTCTCTCAGATCACGAACACTAATTTACTTAGGGCACAGAACGAACCAGCTCTTGAGTGGAGAAAAAGAGAGCACAATTCACTGAGAGCTATTTGTCTAAGAAATAAAGGTATATATATATAATTTATTTACGCTTTTTTTGTTATTAAACCCTATATGCAATTTGCAGTATCTGTTAGTAAATACGAATAAATTTAAGGCTTACATAAAAAGAAATATAATTATTTATTTAGTCCAAAACAAGATGTTATTTTTTAACTTAGTTTTAGATGACTTTTAGTTGAGTAAAGGTCATCTACTTTCCACTATCACATATTTTCTTTTATAATCAGTTTGAGTGCATTGAATTTTCATAAAAATAGATAAAAATGAAACACATTTATTATTTGTGTTATTATTATCAGGTCCAAATTCAAGTTAAAGATGCTTAGGAGTTCCTTCGTAGTTCATTCGTTGTAAATGTTTTTTGTCAGAGTTATTGTTTTGATATGAGCTAATCTTTTAAGTTTCAATGACTGAAATAGTAAAATCTAAGTTAAAAAATAATAAAGCAATTTGATAGATATATAGCGTTTATCTTAAAATTGTTCTGCAATCTCTTTTCCTTCATCATAACATTAAACAGTATAAGCATTAAGATATAATATCTAATATTAAACTATACAATATCAGCAGACATCATTTGCATGTGTATGTGTCGTGTGTGTGTGTGTGTGTGTGTGTGTGTGCGTGTGCGTGCGCGATAGCATGTGCGTATGTGTGTTGGTGCTTGCAAAGACAGTTCTTTCAGCTGTTTCAATAAAATTCATTCACAGCAGACTTCGATCGTAATGTTATAGCTCACGTCATCATTGTTAAGCTTAACTTGTTAAGTTAACCTGTTCGAAAGGAAATGCGGAATTAAGTTTACTTTGAACTGTCTGTAGAAGCTTGCACTGCTATTTTGTACGGGCTTCGAGTCGCCAATCCCTCTCTATCGATTGTTGCTCATTCGTTCAAACCTCGCTGTGTGCCGACCGATGAGACATGCGCCCGACCCTCCGAGTAGTTGCGTCAAGCTTTATCAGGGCAACATAATTCATCTATATTCTCTACTTTTAGTTCTTCGACTTGCTCGCAGCTAGATCCGCGCAAAAAAATAAGAATAAGGCGTCGTCTGGAGCTACTGGAAATTAAGGGCGTGCCGTTGGGGAGGAGCCCAACCCATGTAAGACGTTGCAGCGTCAGCTCCGGTCGTTCGACAAATTTGCTCAACACTTACCTCTGCCACGACGCCACGATACTTTATCGAGGGACCGCTGCATTAAAGCATTGCGAGCTTCGGCCCTATTGCACTTCGTCACTTTGACTGTCGAAGCACTTTGACTCCGACTGTCTACTTCTTTTCAATGAAAAAAAATAATTGAGAGGTGATTTTAAAGTATGAAACTTGTGCAATATTCGTGGAAATATATTAATTCAGAAAAATATAATTGTGTTGATAATAATTTTTATGAGTTAATAACAGAATTTTGCATATCGTAATCAAACAGAGTTTATCGATGAGGTTTTCATGCTTACCTGAGAGTCTAATTCAATTAAAGTTTAGCTTAGGTAGTTGGATGGCAAATAAGAATTAGATGAATTTAAAAGTATTCATATTGTATTCAATTTTTTTTATTGTTAAATTACTATTATTTATTAAACTATTGAAACTTTCAAATGTTCATGTTAAGCAATTCGTTCTCATTTTATAGCTTTCGATATTACTTCCTGATACTTTTTCTTAGTACTCAAGATAAAGTCACACCCGAAAATGGACTAGATATACCTGCAAAGAAGGTTCTGATAGAGTTAAATTTAAAGAATTATCAGGCGCAATTAATTGTAGTCGTGGAAGTAAGTTTGTAATTACGCGTAGTTAGTAGAAGATTAATGTAATATTTATTAGAATAATATAATTTATAATGTAATTGGATTATGTTTTATTGATGAATTTGGGTTTAGTCGGTTACCAATGCCTTTTTAATGCAATGATAAATAACTATATAGTAAATTTTATCTCAATATTTCAAATTTATTGTAAAGTAAAAGAAGTTATTGCAATTCTAACATAAAAATCAAAATCGAATTTTTTTTAAATCTTTCAGAAACTGTTTTTCATTTTACCTTAGATAATTAGATATATATTTGAGATATATTCCAAAAAGTCAGATTTCTAAAATTAACAGCTAGATCTCGGTTGCATGAAATAATGAAGGAGGCGAGTGTATGGTTTCTTTCCTTTTATATACTTTTATATACATTTTTATATACATTTATTATCTGATTATCAGTAAAAGTTAATATTCCATAGGTATATTAAATAATTTAAAGTGCATAAAAAGTTCAGAGAAATATTTTATTATTATTTAACAGATATATGTCAATGAACAAATTAATTTTGATAAATATATCAGTATATAATGTAATTCAAATAATGGCGTAGACAACAAACTCGGCCGCATCATTGATCACATATTTGCCTTTTACAATTTCTTTAATAATTTTTTATTTTTATTCACTTGCTTAATATTTTTGATATTATGCAAAAGTTCACGATCTTGAGAATGACATTAGGCTTTTTATTAATACGCTGTAAATGAACTAAAATATTCATTTGAATTTTACATTGAAATTAATAAAAATTCATACCAGTAATTATTGATGCTACGGCAGTCATAATTGATTCCCTAGGCTTACATAGTCATAAGATATCCCTGTTTTTGACTTAATCCAATGATAAAAGGCCCCAACATTAGTATAAATACCGGGAATAAACTCTACACCACAAACGTTAGCACCAGCAATAAGACCATATAATTTTCCGTTAATGGCGCCAGGTCCACCGAAGTCTCCCGCACATTTGTCATTTGGAGCACTCGTAGCACAGAACACGTTTGAGGATCCGAAAGATAATTCATCGCATCGTTCTTTCGGTACAACGTATACTCCCGCTTCTCTCAATTCCAGCGATGGATTAGGAGCATATACCTACAAAAACTTTACGTTTATTCAACAATCATTGGTACAGAGAGCAATGATTTAGATAAAATGTAAGTTAATACAATTTAAAAAAAAATGAATTCAAAAACTGCAATTAAAATAACGCTTTGCCGATATGGTCTCTAATAATTAAGTTATTTCCGTTATATACTTTTAAATGTTAAACATGGATTTTTATAATTTCAAAATTTTTAATTTTTATTATGTTTTGTACTGTTTTAATAGTATAAAACACTAATTTTTATTGTAGTTAATTAAGAAAATTTTAGTGTAACAAAGGTTTGCTTTTAGAGTTCTTTTAGAAAATTTATGATTTATAATGATCGATTCTCATGGTGTAAAGTAAAGTTTGATACAAGTATATTAGTTTACTAAAGTAATTTTTAAATCACTGCAAATTTAGTATTTTAAACCATTAGGTCGATGAATTGTCTGTGTATAAAAACTTTTTTTTGAACTTTTATATATATATATATATATATATATATATATATATATATATATATATATATATATATATAGATCTTCTCAAGAAATACTTCACTCTATAGATGGAAATAATTAACAGTATGAATAATTATTGTTTATTTTACGTCATTAAATATGATCTTTTATTATATTCTGTATGATTTTTTATTGTAGACCTTAGAAAATGACATTTATGTTTGAAAGGAATGTAGATGATAAGACAGTCTTACAAATTTACCTAGTTTTAATTTTACCTCTGTTTTTCCGTATCCACTAATTAGCATGTACGTAGCCGTATCTGGATATACACTTGATGTCGACAAGGCTATATAATTTTGTGCAGCATTCAATTCCATAGCTAGAATCTACGAGGACAGATTTTACAGATTATCGTTGTATGTTCGTATTTTAATGAATAATATGCCACAAATTATTTGAAGGTATTTTTAACCGCGCATCCTAAAAAAACCTTTAAATATAAAACTTATTAAAAGAAGTGCAATACTTGTAATGAAATGAATATTAACGATCTATATGGAGGTATTAGGCTGCCGCTATGAAATTTCATAATGACAACATGTAAAAATGGATTTTCCAAATTCAATTAAAAGTTCTTTTTAATTTTTTTTAATTACACAAGAAGAACATCACTTATATATTGTTAATGTAGTTGTGAATACATCAAAATATCATTATTTTATAAGACGAAATTATAGGACGGATTCTAATTATATATCTTTAACATATTTTCTAATTGATTCGCATAATATAACATACCTTAAGTAAAACAATGTCAGCTTCATAGAGAGATTTTTCAAAATCATGATGGTATATAATATCTATCAAATTATGAACATTTCCGTACATATGAGTAAATGAAGTACCAGTTCTCACTTTTATATTTTCATACGGATCCCGTTCGTTTCTACATTATGATATATAAAATATAATAAATCAAGTTTTAGCTGTGCACTTTCCATATATAACATTTTGCTTACTTGATACAACGTGCTGTTGATAATAACCATTCTGCTGAAATGATAACTGCACCGCAGATCAATTTTCCAAGATACTCTAAAGATGCCTGAAACATAATTAAACAATAGAAATCATAGAAACCATTCATAGTCGTTAAAACTCTAAATTATACCTCAATACTTCATATATTTTTAAATTACCTGATAAGGTAAATACCCAATACTTTGCGGATATCCTTGAATAATTTTCTCTTTACTAGGTGATTTTACGTCTGAAATCAGATAAATATATGCATATAAATATTTTGTAAATATTATTTTTTATTAATTACATATAACTTAACTCACCTATATAATAACAATTAACGTAAGTTATGCATAATAGTAAGCATAGCAGCCTCATAATTATAGTGTTCATATATCACAACTGAATAGTTATTATCGCAGCTATATTCTTATATAATGACACTAAAGTATTCAGTAGGTGGATTAATTCAAGGTGGTTTGAGTGTTTAGTGCCGTATCAAGTGGAAATCTTGAGCGAGATCTGCTTAAATTTTTTATATTCATTAAATTCAAAACATTTAGTAATTCAATTTAGAAGAAATATACACTTCATTTTTTTTATACAAATTACTAATGATATAGTAGAAATTTTATTTCGGTTTATGATTATCCATATGAATTAATATACATTTCTATACTTTCAGTTTTAGCTTTCTTATATGCTAATTTATATTCATATATAGTTTTTCATTATTATATAATGTTCATACCATACGTGCAACAATGGAGTGGAAATGGAACACATCCTACGGTGGAATTTTTGCCAGCAAAGTAAATACGTCGACGAACGATTTTATTGCTTCTTGGTCTAATAGTCAGTAAAGCATATTAAACCTTCTATGTTTGTGTTGTGAACTTATTGTATTTATACCCTGATTGATGCATTATGTCCGAGGGTGTGAGAAAGACAGGGAAATTATAGGTATCATCCCCAGGTAGGACTCTGCGAATAAACGAGATTCCACGTTACATTTGGACCATGTAGCTCCAATGTCCTGCACGATTGTCTTCTTCAAAACGAGAGAATCACCAATGATAACTTTTGCATAGGAAATTCGGGTTCGATTATCGACGAAGCCGTATCGAGCCGAGTTATAAGTGTTCCTTTGCTACTCGTGAGATCAGACATTTTACAGCTCGTCATTCGTTGTTTTATACGTATACAAACGCGTGTTTATATATTTCCGTGACCCAGACTTTTCGCGATGCAGTGCAGAAGATCAACAGAGGAACTCCTTTTTTCCTGACCCATCATGCGAGTGCGCAAAATTGTTTTGCTCGCCAACACATCCTTGTACACAATGGGTAACTATAGCGAACATATTGTAATATATTTTGAAATTCATTTATTTGCGCGCGTGCGTATGTATGTGTGTGTGGGATAATGAACCATAAACTATATATATATATATATATATATATATATATATATATATATATATATATATATATATATATATATATATATATATATGTATATGTATATATCTCACGAGATATAAATCAAGAATGTTTTTTTCGCAAAAGATGTTTTACACACTTGCTATAATTACTGCGATCAACATACTTTACTTAGCTGCACAGAATGGATCGTTCGCTAGTAAGAACATTGACACGGCTATTACAAGGAGAGTGAGGGATATCATAGAAAATTATGTTGGCCAGGGGAGGAAATGTAGTGAATCTTCTTCAAAAATGCGGCTGCGTTTTTCCTTGCGCGATCCAGTAGCTATGCGATTTTCGCCTTCCTCCGTTCTGCTCGAAACAAATTAGCACCCCTACGCTCGCTTATATTTATATATACACAGTGTTCCGATAATCTCAAATTTACTTAATATAGAGCATATTTACTTTCATGAAAACATCTTATTCTAGAATTCTAGAAAGAAATGCTATTTGAATATCGAACAACATTATTTTATAATCTTCATGAGTGAGAGAAGAAGAATGTCTTATAATTGGAGCAAATATTTCTAAGTAATGTATAACATATTGCTGCTTAAAACCTCTCACAAATAATCTTATCCTATACCTCGCTGGCTTTTCTATCTTTGCTTCTTGTAAGTTAAATATCCATTTAGAATACATAATTGGGACATCCTCTAAATTATCTATAAGTAACTAAGAAGTATTTTTCTCCTGTGGCGATAATTTTTCATCGAATACGACCTTTCAATGATTTGTATTGGGTTCCGAGATTGCTTTTGCATACATGCCTGGTTCATATTTCTCAATTAAATGCATGCCATTGTCAATATTTCTTCTATCTGTAAGCTGTCAATTGCATGATATTCATTTGAACAAGATCATAAAATTAAATAACACAAAAGTTTCAATTTTAAGTAATATTTTTATAATACTTCACTCGAGTTGTTTTCTTTAGATAAATATATTTCATTTATATTTATTTTTAAAATTACATGATACGTAGATAACTACGCAAAGTAGAATATAATGTAATTCTATTATATTCCACTGCCTATGCATACGTTCAATTAATGAATTAGACAATTCTTTAAAAATTTTATCATAATTTTAGGAATTATTAATCGAACATTATTGGTGTAAAATTTGAATAAATTATTTTCTTCATTCATATATATATAGTGCATTAAGCTGCTACCTGTAATATACCGAAAACTCGACACTGCACAAATATTAGTGCACTATAATAATGAATTATAACAGAGCTTTGTTTCCTAACTTAAGAGATCTCGTGATGGATATGTGTTAGATTCTCCACCATACAAAATTGCCTGTTTTTACTGCCTTTAAAAACTTCTTTTCAATCGTTTAACAAAAATTTTTATTACTTATTTTAAATAGTATTATTATTAAAAAATTTGTATTACTTAGAACAGAGCTTTGTTTCCTAACTTAAGAGATCTCGTAATGGATATTTGTTAGATTCTCCATCATACAAAATTGCCTGTTTTTACTGCCTTTAGAAACTTCTTTTCAACCGTTTAACAAAAATTGTTATTACCTATTTTAAATACTATTACTATTAAAAAATTGATATTACTTATTTTAAATATGTGAAAAATTTAAAAAAAATTTTTCTACATTTTCTGTAACTTTTATGAAGTTAGTCTTTCTTGAATTTCTTTTCATTTTAGAAACTTTTGTTACAATGTCTAAATTTGGTTCAATTTATATAGTTATATATTCTAGTGAAATAATGAAGAATGCTGTGCGTATGGGTAAATAAATCTATTTACTACCTAAATACAAATAACAGAGGTGAACATTAAATCAAAATATTGAATATCACGAAATTTCGCAGAAACTCCTCTAATGATACTCAGACTAATATTATTGTTCCTTTTATGAACAGAATCGAAATTAGATGTAAAAATGAGTATTAAATTTAATAATAATTATTCATCGCTTATACTTTTTAGAATTAAAGTAGTATTAATCCATTAAAATTCTAGTTGTTATTATAATTAATTATATTAAAAATATTTCTATATTATTTATATTAAATTTAAAAACAATACATTAGTTTGTAGCTGGTAAACTTATATATCTTTATAATTTAAGAAAGACAGTAGAAACATAAAATACAAATTTAGTTTTACGATTTCAATTAGAATAATTTAGTCTAATATATACTAAAATAATGCGTAATAATTTTTAAGCAAGTTTCATAATATGCATTAACATTGTATATATATATATATATATATATATATATATATATATATATATATATATGTTTAACACTGCTTTATATGATTATATATAGTTATAAATTATACTGCGAGAAACGTTTACTTTTAAGATTTGATAAAATAATATAAATAAGTGTTTAAAATAATATGATATTCGCGGAACAATGTCTCAGATAGAAATGTATATGCGATTATTTCCTCGGATGTAGCAGTGCCACACAAAACATGAAAACTTTTTATAAATGACATGTGAGTATATACGAGATATCCAATGAAATCACTGGTTTAAATTTAAGGACTTATTTAATAACATAGGATTTGAAATTTTGATTTTGACTTTGAATGATTTGATTTGATTTGAATTGAAAATTATTTAATTATTGAAGTAAGGATCGCCAGAAAACCTGTGTTAAAGGCCACAAAATTGTGTATAACTAAGGTATTTGCTTGATCCTGTGAAATATGATTTACTAATAAAGTAGTCAAATATTAGCCGGAGGAAAATCTTGAGATTTTACGAAAGAGGTTTAACAGGTTATGCTTCCACAAAGCCGTGCTTTGATGAAACATTTAGAAATTCTCTTTGTAATAGCTTTTACACAGAGTCAGAAATAAGGTGCCCGTGTCTAAGCTTTGAGAAGATCTCCAGAATTTTGAAAGAAATATGGACGGGATCAAATTTTTGTTCTCCAGATTTCAGATTTCAATCACCCCTTCTTATATATATATATATATGAAAAATTCAATTCAAATAACATAAATTTTGTGAAAGATTTATTATTATAAACCTCCCAGTAAATAGTATATTACAGTTCCTGTATGATATATAAAGTTGCTTTGCTGAGTATTCAATGAGATTTTCTTCTCGATTGGTTTAGGAGTCAGCATTGACGCTATCATGTGTATGGATTGCACCGGATTGGACGATAGTTTGCATTTTTAAGGTAATACGTCGAAAATGAGCGAGCTTGACCATGCCAAGCATGATCGAGAATGCACGGTTCATTATTGTATGTTATGACAGCTATTTAGAGGGTGCAGTTTTTGTCGCTATTATGAAAACTCTCTTCAGAATCGTAGATCTATTGCGCAGGAAAATTTCAGTATACCTCCAGTCCTAATTACGGTATATTCACATCGATATATTTTCTTATTATTTTCATCCGGAATGTTATTTGTACGGTTTAGTTTTTGACAATCGCCCGCATGTTTCAAATTTTTGTTTATAATTTTTGTTAAGGGAGATATTTTGCATATTAAAAAAACTGTCAATTCTAGATTTGAAAAAAGGTAATTATATTATAGTTTAGATTACTAATAATATATATATATATATATATATATATATATATATATATATATAAAATTTCAAAAATCGACAGAACAGTTATTGAAAAAATTTTAATGCACAGCTACTAAATGTGTGCGTGTGCGCATAGTGATAATAGTATATCAATGACGACTTTAATATAATTAAATAAGACTGCATTTTAATTTCAAGTGCTTTAAATAGAGTTAAATGGTTTGTATTAGAATTGCCTTTGAAACCTTAATTATGTTAAACTTTATGATGATTTTTGTATAAGTGCGATTTTGATTCATAAGCCCAAGCGACCGAAATCTTTCCGAAAAATGTTCTTGTTATTGATTTTTGATTGCCAAAAAAAAATTTCCTTTTGCAAAAAATGAACCTCATGGATATATATATATATATATATAATAAAATATATATTATATATTATATATATATATAATATATATATATAAAAAATAATTATAACATGCCCTTTATTTTTCCTTCTTTATTTGTCTGCTGATTGATTCTAATGATGATAACGAGAGATTTAGTTCAAATTTATAACTCGGTGATCTAAGGCATGTCAATAGACGTCTATTTGTAGTATTTTTCAACAATAATTGAATTGTTTATCATAATAAATTTGTTTTTAATATCGTGTGATTATATTCTATTAAGAAAACATGAGATGTTGATCGGTGGATGGTGCAGTTAGTTAATTTTAATTTTTTTTTAAAATTTAATTTAACGTCTGTTTGATCTTAAAACTTTCAAAAGAATGCGTCAGCTTTAGATGTCTACTTAAAGTAAAAATTTGAGAGCAGTCTCCTCTTGCTTCGGTCTCGATCTGATTACTCTATTTATCTCCACGAATAGCGTCTTGCGACGATGAAATTTCTTTCTCTAGGCGATAAAACGATCCATCTGTAGGATCCTGGATTTCTCATCTTACTTAAAAGTCGGACGCAGCACGGTCTTGGCTTTATTATAGCCGCCCCTTGGAATGTATGGTCAACTATTTATCAGCACCGTAGTTGGCGCAGTTATATGTTTCTGTTGAATTGGACTGCTCAGTTTTAGAAGTCGTTTAACGATTCTTCGACCACCCACGGCGCTGCGAACTCGGTTTCATAAATTGCCTTTCTTACGAGCTTCCGTTATGTTTGAGCACATTTGGCTTTACGTGAAAAGCGAACAACATTTGCCACAGAACTTGCGATTTTCTTAAGAGTCGACCTTATTGAATTCTTAGAATACGAGTCTTATAAATATATGACCGAATCATTGTCGTGAAGTACTGGTTCCTATCATTCTATTGGTATGCAAAATCACTTTTACATTCTTATTCGCATGTTAAAATACATACATGTAATAACTTTGTACATATAAATATATACAGTTGTAGGAGGGCATGATAAACAAATTTAAAAATAGATTGTACGTCCTAATGAATTCAACAGAACAGAAATGATTGATTATGCCATTAATTATACTGAAATTTGAGAGGAAATTGTAAATGTTTATTATATTTTTTAAAGAGACAAATAGATACTTAAAAGAATTGAAAAGATATAATAATATTATTGTATTCAATAGGTATGTTTCAAACTAAAAAGAAAAAGGGAAAAAACATTTTAAACATGATAATGATGGTATTGATGCCAATTATAAACTAATGCAAAATGGAGATAATGGTACTGCTATCAAAGGATCAGGTCTTTTTGACAAAAATAAAAAAATAATAAGACGTTGGTATTGTTTGATCAGTAGAAGATAATGGCAGATTTATTACTGATACTGCTCATTTTTGCATAATTCACGATTTCTGAATGGATCTTGTTAATTTCCTTGAATTGTCACATGTATTATGTCATAGCAAGTTTGATAAGATTTACTAATAATATTTAATTATTCGAGAACATCAGTTGTATATTCTTCAAAGAATCTCCCTCGAACATAATGCACTTATGCAAACGCTTTTTCTAATCTTCAAACGATTTTTGAAATTTAATTTTAGAAATGACATTTCATTTATTCAGCGATTCTGCTTTTATCTCATGGATGCTGTGATAACATCTAACATTTATGGTAGTCTTTACCTTTGGGGATAGGAAGAAATAAAACGGGGTTATACCCAGTGAATATTGCATGGTTATAGCATCAGTATCGTCTCACGTATAGACAACAACTGATAAACAAGCATTGATGCATCAGAGGTGTATTACTGTATTGCAGTCACCATGAATGATTTTGCGATAAAATTATTCATTTTTTGTACTGATTAGCGCAAGTGACGTCTGAGATTTGCTCAAACGATATGCGGTCTACGTGGATGGTTCTAAATTTGCATGTCATTTTTCCTTAGTTAGCAAGTCTATTTTTACACGATGCGATAATCGATGATGTCGAGTAAATAGTCCACTCATAATGTTTGCTTTCCCGATCCACAAGTGACTTGAAACGTAAGTCAACAGTAGTTTTTAACAGTGGTATTAATGTATCAGATTCTATGGAAGTGAACATAATCAAGGACAGTCTGACTGTCGTTATAATTATAATTATATTATTTTATAAAGATTATAAGATCGATAAAAATATTTGTTAACAGTCTACATAAGTACAATTTGAATTTTATGAATTCGAAATGTAATTTATAATTTTAAAATCTCTGAATAGCGATACCAATTGATTAAGCTTATCTTTAGAACTAATTTGTATCTTTGTAACAGTATCATTTGTAATATATATATGACTTACTTTGACTTTATTCTCTCAAAAATTTAAAAAAATTGGGAGATTTCTTTTTTCGAACAACAGACTTCTCACCATATTTGAATATACTTTAGTAGAATATGTTCTCAAATCTACAAAATACATCAAAATATTTTTATTTAAAATAAGAAAAGACACTTATCGATCTCTTTTATATAAAAACGGCTTTATAAAATTACCAATGACAACATCAAATATAATTTCAACATACATTTAGTCAAAAAAATCAGCACTAAATCAAAATATGGGGATAACGTAAATTTTTCCAGAGATTTTTATTTGGATATTCATAACTTGTATTTTGATATTTTGAACAATTTCCAAAGCTTTAAAATTTTTTTTAAAAAATTGATACAAATACTCGTGTAATGTTTTTAATCTGCGGATTAGACAAACCAAAAATCATAAAGTAAGATATTAGCCGTACCATGACAAGAATGCGCATAAAGTAAAATATATGTAATACAATAACGATTATTAACATTATACTAACTAAATAATATTGATCTACTCGTTCTTAACTTTATTTAAAAAAAATATAATTAAGAAGTAAGTACTTTTAAAGATTTGTTTTTGGATCGGTACATTCATCGGCAGGACTATGATTTGTACCTTGACCTCAAAGTAAGGAAACATTTCCTTAACTGCTACTAGCGACTGTTTTCTGTGAATATCAATTAAATCCATAGTATTTTATTATTATCCACTCTAAAATGCAGTCTCGAAGCAAATATTTTCCCATTAGCCAAGGACAAATCGCGCTGGTGGAGGCCCCGAGTCCCGATTGACTTTGTTAATTAAACAAATCCCTCAACCTCCATTCTCACTCTCTATCTCTTTCGTTCCGACACCCTTTTCCATTTTCCGCTCTAACTCTTCATCAACGGGCCTGTTTTTCTTTCCCAAAGGCATCTCTTGAGCGAACTTCAATGAGTGCCTTTGGACTTTACCCTCCTTCGTTCTGTTCCCGTTTTATCCAACTCTGCGAACTTTTCAGGGTTCGATAGCACCCCTAAATCCATAAGTAATTAAAATTCCATTCAATTATCCATTATGAAATGAGCGTCAGAAATAAAGTCTGGCTTATGAATGTTTGATTAGCCGTAGTAACGGCGGAAGCACGGTAGAGCAAAAGCCAGTGACATTTAACCTTTTAAAATGCAGCTACTGTTGAAGATTGGTCTTTTGAAAATTCTTGATTAGTAAATGGAAAAAATGGCCTTGAAACATGTATAGAACCTTTATTTTTGAGAGACTTAATATATTTGCTTGGCTATTTGAACTGCACTGTCTGATTAATCCATTTGAAATTAATTTTACTCTATAAACTATACAAATTCATTCGAAATACATTCGGTAATGATACATATTATATTGTTGAACCGAATGCATTTAAATTATTATAAACTAAGAAAAGTAAAATATTTTGAAACTCTCTTGCTTAATTAGGAAACTGTAGGATATTAAAAATTTAACATTTTAATGCTCACATTTTTTTTTATAATGAAGCAGCAATATAATATACCATTATTAAAAAAGTGAATTTATATCTCGACAATTGTAAATAGGAATGAGAAAATTAATATGTAATCCTTGAATGTATAGTTCGGTATCAATTCACTTTTAATAAAGAACTAACTTTTTAATGAAAATTTTTTATTAATTCCAGATCTTTATGTGTAATGTATAGAAAAGAAATAGAATATAAAAGAAACTTAATAATAATAGCCACAGATTACTTTTTTGCATACTTTTTAAAATAGACAAGCAAGTAACTAATTAAATGTTCTTATTTACATTATGATGGAGCTACAGGAATTTCTCAAGCATTCATTGTATCGAATTAGTTTTAGGTTAAAGCTTGCTGCAGATAAAAAGAAATAATGGCCTTTTTAAGTTTCAGGAAAATTTTAAGTTTTCTTGTAGTCTGCATAATTAGTTAAGAAAAAAGAGAATGTTATTTTTGATGAAAAGAAAACTCCGAGGCCTTTTTAAAAATCTGATTCGCAAAGTGATAAAAAAATAATCAGATTCATCTTGCGAAATTGGCTGTAGTTCACTTGTGAAAAATGATCTACAGATCGGGTGACCCAGAAATACGAAAACTAATGGTAATGAGACGATTTATAAAAGTTATGCGTAAACTAAATGGATTACAAACATTTTTTAATATTCTTTTGTAACTAATAATACTAATAAATTCATTGTTGGATAAGAGGAGCATGCACATTAATTTTTAACAACGTTTTTAATAAATTATATTTATTTAAAAAATTTCATGACTTTAAATAAATCATTTCGACGAGTTTTTAAATGAATTACCTCATACAAATTGTTAATTCATATATATGTGTTTATACTTTTTTTCTTCAAACGAAATATGATTGAATATGTTTAAACTATCTGATGAGTTCCTAAAGGTAACAATGACTTATATGTTACATAGACAAGCTTTGCATAATGTACAACAACGATTGTTATCTAATTTTTCCAAATATCTTTCCATTATTCTCCAGCTAAATATACATATAATTATTATTATTTTACACTTTTTATATCATAATAATTAACTTATTGATCTTTGTATAATACACGAAATATTTTACACGCGGAATACCACTTGATATCCTTATCCAATTTTCTAAGCGAACGATATCTAAATACAACTTATAAAATATACGTTCCGATTACAATAAAAATATTGTTGTTCCGATAATATAATAAAAATATACTTATAGCTGAATCAAATAAGTTTTGTATAAATTTCTATCGTTGATGATTTGCACAATTTCCAAAATACTGTAAGTTTGATGCTGAAACAAAAATAGTCATAGATGACAAAAATGAAGATAAATACTTTTAATTCACAGTTAATATGCTCTTTTGGAACGATTAATATAGTTTTTATTGTATAGAGTAATATCTGTGAATTTGCAGAGTTCAAGCTTTTCAGTAACATAACAATTACACATTGAATTCTGTTAATTTATACAAATTTTTTTTTAAATTCATCTTTCTAGTTTTACTACTTGTAGAATCTTATTAATTTCTATTTATTAATGACATTTATTAATGACATTAATTTATTAATGATATTAACCATCTTAATATAACCAGTACTAATTAGGCTCGCAATTTGATGCGAGATGCTGAGTATATGCACAACAAAAGTACTATTATCCTACAATTCCACGCGAGTATTTATGGCCTATTATCCATGTGATGAACTGCATCTAATCTTAATTTTTAACAATTTTTATAAAATGATATTATTTTTACAAAAACAGTACTTTAGATATAAATATTTACACTAAAATAGTTTAAACATCAATTATCGTACCTTAGAGTACATGCGTAGTTTTTGTAATCTGGTTAAAATGAACATTTTTTTTATATCACTTCGAGGTCTTAAACGATTATTTGCAAATATCAATAATTATCGTTCACATATAATTATCTATTAGCGAGCTATCCACTTATCTCCCACAGATATGCACAACCACGTACACATAACACGTCAAGTTTTACTTATATCAGTGTAGTTTACTAAGAACATGACACAAGATTTGGGTCAAGCTTTTGGTCCAGACTGAGAAAGAGGTAAATATCTTTAAGATATCTCATTTTTAAGATATTATGATACATACTTACGTACGGAATCAGTCTTTTTTATTTAAATTGGATATGCTTTGTAATTAGAAACAATTTAAGTTTTGACGCTCGATTACAAAACAGAATAACATTTTAAGAAAAAAAATTTTAAGGAACATATGTTCTTAAATCTACGGTTTCTGAGTTATTCTCAGTAACTTTTTTTTCAATCGTTTTAATAAAGTCATTTGCGATTTCATCATTTAACTTTACGAACATATTCAATTCAAATAGAGGCAAGTATAATTTTGTGAGTAAGAAAGTAGTATATCTTACGAATTCATTGAGAATAAAGAAGCGTTAGGTCTTAAAATTGTACAGGGGAATAATTAAGGATTCAAGTTTAATCAGAGCTATCTCGCTCAATCTGCACCAAATGCGTTATCCAATTGTCGTGGTCTCTGCTTGTGAGTATTAATAATTTTAAGCGTAACGTTGCTTACATTCACTCTCTTATGTACAAAATAAATATTTTTAAATTAAATATGTTTACCATTACATTCGATCATCGCTGTATTAATTTCGTTTTTAGTTTTAATTTTTTCATGTTCCACATATGATCATTTCACTTTTTTTATTATTTTCAGCTTTTACTTGTTATTCAAGGGAACCTGTGTAAAGGATCAAAGTAAGTTCTGTATTAGACTGTTTAAATCTCATAAAGTTGAGATTTATTTTAGTAAGAGAGAGTTAGATTTTATACATTTAAAACGACTATTTCTTAAATAAATCATAGTTGATAATACTCGATGAGCTTAAATTTGATCATGAGTATCAAGTTTCGATTCCAAATCTGTTGCCACGAGTATTCCAAAATCGAAATGTATACTATTTTCTAGAATTACAGTTTAGTAAACCTCTTACTCGTTATCAGAAAGATTATTCACATCGTTTTAGTAATTTTTATGAATAAAAGATATTATCATTATCGTTATAGAAGCACACAATCTAAGTAACAAAGATTATGCTATAATTTTCTAAATAGTAGATATATTATTCGGTGCATAAAAATAATAAATGATACATTTTTTTACATTCACTTACAAAGTATACAACCCATGTCTTAAGATAGTTCGAGCACAACTCAAGTTACTGGAAAATGATATGAAACCAGTCGTAAATGTTTTATAAATATACATTTTGAAAAAAAATCAATCGAAGTTACCGATCGATTTTTTGTAAAAAGCATTTTAAAAATAATACCTATTACATACTGGAATTATTTATAGATATGATTGAAGATAATATTTAAGAGTTATCAAAAATAAAAATAATATCGTTGAAGTTGAAAAAATCCAACGGAATTGGAAATGAATTTAAAAAATCGATACATGAATTTCTAGATATTATTATAGTATATATTAAACAATTGACAATATTCTCGCATGTGTCAAGGGTAATCGTCTATTCCTAATAATTCGAATCATTTTGCTACATTTTATCTTTATATATTTATATATTAATTCCTTTCGTTAACAATTTTTTCACTTGTTAGAATTGTGTTAAATGCTTTTTTTAGTTGTGAATAAGATTCAATGCAACTTAATATCATGTAAATGAAATTTTAAATATTCCAATACAAATAGAATGGAATTTGAGATGTAATTAGTCTGATATTGGAAGAAAAACTGATACAGTAAGTAAAAACAAAAATAAGTAGGGAAATGAATATAAGTTCTGATCTTCAGTCTCTTTCGATAATTTAAGAAATCTGCACTGTTCTAGAATAATTTCGTTTTGAAATAAAATGTAAAAATATTTTATTTTCATAATTAATTTGAACAGTTGCCGTGTATTTATTAACTTCCAAAATACTCTAAAGCACCATAATTTATTCTTTTCCGATATATTTAAGAACATCAGATACATTTACGCTTGTCTACTATTGATGTATTCACGATAAATTACTCGATAAATTCTCTTTTCTAAACATTCTTACGCCATTTGTTCCCTTATTTCGAAATCGAGCAATAATGGTAAAATTTGTACATTGTTATAGCACCTGTTTGATACTAGTTTGTTTTAGTATTTTTATACTTGAGTAAGCAAAGTGAGTTGGGTACCATTTTTTAAAGAATCTTTGTCCCTTTGCTGGGTTGTTGGATCCCTGACTTCACTGGTTACGGTAATGTTAGATCGCGAGGTCATCGTCACTGTTGTTGTCGACGTCTTGCTAATTAAAAGTCCACGCTCGTTTTCCTCATCTTCGCAGTCATTTTTTGAATTTCCGGACGTCACTACTTTCTTCGAGTGAACGCGTTCTGCGTTAGCCTTGTTTCTACGTGGAAATACACTGTTCTCAATATGAAGGGTTGCATTTACATCTTTGCCTGCTGCGCATGTGCATGCCTTTAAGAAGCTCTTCTTAAAGTTGTCACTAAGAAAAGCATACAATATTGGATTCATTGCACTATTAGAGTAACTAAGAAATCCGGCTAATAAAAATGTAGTAATTGTGATTCGAGATTGACATTGATTTGGCTCGGTATAAATGAGCGCCATCTGAGTGAGCCAATAGGGAAACCAACAGATGATATAAACGGTAATAACGGTGAGTACAAGCCTCGTGACTTTCCTATGGGATCGCTTTTTTTCTTTAGATTTGTTTTTTGGTCCTACTGTCTGTAGCTTTCTAATTACTAAGAAGTAGAAAATAAAAATCAGAGTCAATGGTATCGCGAAGCCTAAAACAAACGTGTACAGAGTGAAAGTAGTTTGCCCACCATGATCATCCGGCCAATATATATTACAGCTCATCTGACCATTACGCGTCTCCATCGTATTAGCATACAAGAAGACCGGTATCATAAAAATAGCACTGGTGATCCAGGCAGTTAATGAAACCATCTTTGAGATAAAGGGGGTCCGTAGCTTGGGTGATGATATCGGATGGCAGACTGCGATATAGCGATCGGCGCTCATTATGAACAAAAATATACTGCTGGTAAATTGATTGATGCTCGTAGTAGTCATGTATGCCTTACACATGAACTTACCAAAAGTCCATACACCTAGACTCATGGTTGTTACGAGAAAAGGTATTCCAACGAGAAAACACTCGTCGGCTATAGCTAAATTAACAATGTACGTATTGGTAACGGTTTGCATTTTAGAAAAGCGTAGCACCACATATATGACCAGGGTATTTCCCAGTAATCCCACAATACATATGATTGAGTAAAGTATTTGATGAAGTAGTGAAATGATTGGTATATTGGCATCGCAGTCCGGTGATATCGAGAAATTACGCTGGCTGGTATTGTCGGCGAAGTCGAACAATCCTTGGGAAAAGTTATTCATCATAAACGTTGTATCTGTACAGCTTTTGTATTACTTTTTCTGCTCTATAGCGAAAGCTTGTCGTAAATACGTGGCCTTTTGAGGTGGCTCTAGAGTAAACTGTAGCTAAGTTCAGAGCGAATTTCACCAGTTTTGATATTTACTATGTAAGGTATTTTTATTACAAGATGGTTAATCTAAATGGATCTTCTATATGTACTTTAAAGTCCCATCTAACTAACTGGGACGATTTTCCAGTTGCAATCTTCTTAGGTGTAATTTATTTTGAAAGATTTCAAGATACAATTTACAGTTATTTTATTTTGACAATTCAGCTATAAGACGACGCCACTGACAAGTCGAATTCATCTGAAACAAAATTAAAAGAATACATAAAATATCTTTGTAGGAGACTTTGGAAATTATATTTTTGCAAAAAATTCCATATTATATTATTTTAAATGATATTCAAAGACGACGTTCATATAATTTGTTATTAGAATATGTAAAAAACTAGTTCGTAATATATTTCAAATTAGAATATAATTTTCGTGTATCCTTAAAAATTCCTTGTACTAGATCAGTATTTATTTATATATTTTATTTTTTAATCATCATATTTAAGTGACAGTGCAATATACGTATACCGTATTACTTTGTTATTCATGGAAATTACCTATTCTGCTCAAATCAGCAAATTGCAATTAATTTTTTGCATCTCATAATATACTTTAATTGTACTTTTATAATACTTTAAGGTTTAGTTTAGTCCCTGATGTGGAGACGTAGCGAGTTCGAAACGTTGGACTGGATCTTCAATTAGGTAAGGGTGTTGGGGACAGTCAGACTGCACTTTACTAACAAAAAAATTTGTTCAGCTAATATTTTATTTTCAGATTAATCTACGGGGGTGACTGTATACACGGACAGTCTGACTGTCATTATAATTTTTAATTTAATTTTTATTTTTATTATTTTTGTGTATTTATGTATTGATGTATTAATGTTAATGTAGATATGTATTGATATTGTTACGTATTGTTTGCGATTGAATTGTTTGGACTGCAATACCAATGAAACAATATTTATTAACTTATATATATGTACGTTTCGATTACAATTCTAATAATATAATGAATGCACTGACAGCTGGACCAAATAAGTTTCGCATAAATTTCTTTCGCTTAACTTTCGTACAAGTTTTTTTGTAGCTGACATTTGCTTAATTATCTATTTAAAGCGAAATTTTTTGTAAATTGAAAGTTTTGGTGTAACAAATGATAAATAAATAAGCATAGTTTATTTACTGATAAAGAGTTTTAATAATTGAATAGAAATTTGTTAATAAAATCACCTCCTTCCGTAAATGAAAGAGTATGTGCGATCTTGTACATAACATAAAGGTAAGCCTATTCGATTTGAGATAAATAATTATGATTATATATACAGAAAATTGAATATATACAAAAAATAGAATATATATAAAAAATTGAGAATATGAACTTGCATATGCTTGGGAATGGCCTATTCTCGTTACTTTCAAATATTTATGAGCATTTTATTGATATACCCCAAATTATTAACTTCAGATAATTGTTATTCAGAAAGAACTATGTGCAATTATGACAAAAATGATATGGAAAATTATGGAGCAAGTGCAATCTTTGAGTCTTGCTCTCAAATTGTTTTACGGTAAGAATGCTAAAAAATGGTAAGACATTTTCTCTTCTTATACTTAATACAGAAATTTCTTATGGATCTGTTTGGTGAATCAGTTACTGTAGAATTAATATATTCAAAGTTTTTATATCATGTAAGAAGAAATATGTACGGATTGCCACCGATTCAATAAATAGAATTTGAGAAAAATAAATTTCCAGCAAATAAAGTCAACAACAAGACTAATGTATTTTCAATTTAGTCCACCAATATTGTAAAAATATACAAGCTCTATAACTCAACAGCCGTATTTTAAAATTTCGTTTTATATCAGTTGCTGTACAAGAAACAATAGATAAGACTGTTTAAATAACGCCTTGCTCGACTTGCAAAGTCAAACTGTCGGTCGACCCCTGAGAGTTTCCAAAAGGCTGCCCTGGCCATTGTTGTTATACAAAGGAATCCATTTGTATGTTCTTAAGAGAACACGTGTGTCCGCAAAGGTCCTTGAGCAGTTGAGCTTAGAACCATTGAGCTCGATGGGGAATTCTGAATTTACTTTCTCCTCGGGGGTGGAATGGTCTATAAAGATTCGTTGATTGAACGCGGCGAGTAGAGGGGTGACCAGTAACAAGATTGATAGTCGTTAAATAGAGAAAAGCGACTGCGCCAATGTAGGACAATACTAAATGGGAAAATGCACGCGACAATTTGGAGACTGCGGAGATGTGGATTTATCCGATTATCAACGCTTAAATTGCTCTTGTATTAAATGAGGCACTGCGCTCACAGAATGATCATTGCCCATAAAGTGATATTCAGATCGGGACAAGGCTTATTTTCATTAAAAATTATTTCATTAAAAAATAGAAATGTATATATGTATATATATATATATATATATATATATATATATATATATATATATTTAATGAAGTAAATCATACCAAATTAATCATTATTAATGTGTACTGCTCAGATTCCTTTAATTTTACTGGAAGATGTACGATTTAATACATTTGTGATATGTGAAAACATTTAGATCTTACTTTAAACTCAAACTAAATGCGTCCATTTTTAATTCGAGATTGTACGATAATATATATGTTAAAGATATGCCACAAATGGTTAAAAGAAAACAATTAGCTTGTACACTTCGTCAATATATTTTTAGCTCCAAAACTCATTCTCAAATATATAAAAAAAAATTGCTGTACCCGAGGTGCACGGCAAGCAGAGTTTCGACGAAAAGGAAGGACAGAAGGATTCCATCCTTTCAAATTTCTATGTCATAAAAACGCGCGGCATTCAATATAAGTCGAACTTTTCTCTAGTGAACATTTTATTTCGCGCAAAACCATCGGGATCGCGTAATGTTTGTTCGACCGAGCTTCTCCCCCCCCCCCCCCAAGTGGAACGTAAAAGTCCGGGCCCTTCGGTAAAGGCACCCTCGAAACTTCCCAAGTTTATCTTCGATACGATATTTGCGGCTAAAGGCTAAGAGAATATATAGGTGCGCGAAACGTGCACGCGTGCTCTCGGAACTGCTCGAGAGCCCGAGGGCGAAAACGGGCCGACGTACTGGGGTGCCTTTCGCACTATTCCCTCTTAGCGCGTCTGAAATGTTTATAAGTTATTGTAGTTGGCCGATTCGAGGAAGCTCTCTGGCTCTTTCCTGCTCGTAGCCCCCGCCTCCTTTCTTCCCGTAGCGCGGCTCGAAAATATTGGCGATGCATTGTTTCTCTTAACATTGTCACGTACTCGTCCGTGAGTGGATCTAATAGTTTTCACCATGCTCTGTGAAAAGTAACAAAACATTCTTCGTTCCCTACTTATTTCAGGTAAAACAGGATATTCTTAATGAAATTATAATTGCATTGAAAAATTCTGTGTCATAGTGTTCTTCTCAATAATAAATTATGTCTTGAACGATTAGGACATTCCTTCTGGCGAATGTCTTAACTATTAATCATAAAATTAAAAAAGGAATATTAAATTTTTTAATAGCATTATTACCGATGATTTAAGGGACATAAGAACTTTTTAAATACCATGTTAAGCTGTAGTAAGAGGTAGGATTTTAATGTTTATTGATTTAACATTCCAAAAGAACGTCTGGACATGTCCAGCTCGAATTTGAGAGTTTTGTTGTTAAACACATTTATTACATTAAGTACAAAAGGAATTGAAATTGAACAGATAGAGAAAATGATAAAAACACAAATATCTGAAAATTAATCGACAATTTATTGTAGCAGTTTCAAATTAATTTGCTTCTCTTTAAACTCTAACAGATATATTCATTAATAGCATCTTCACATTTGGGCGTTTGTCAATGCAATCTTACGATAAGGCAATTATAAGATTATACATATATTTATACTAGAGTTCAAGTAATTTAAATTAAATAAATCTTAGACTCATATTACTATAGTTAAGAATGTCTACTTTTTATAGAAAAGATATATTTTCTAGTACGCATTAACATAATTGAAATCTGCTTTTTTTTATTATTTTCTGACTTCAAGCTGGCGTGCTTAGTTCCCAGTTGAATTCTCCATTCCACTCTTGCCTGTATATTATATTCCGCTTGTTAAACACATCTCGCAAAATCACTCTCTTATCCGGGGCCTGGAAAGGGAATCGACGGGGGCCGGGGGTGAACGAAGTTTAAGGAACTACTCGATAAATGCGACCACGAATTGCCAGCGCACAAGGTGGCCATTCGAAGTTGGACCACGTCGTTTTGGTCGGCGCGCTCGCCGCCGGCACGTTCACCACAGGTCCAGTCTTTTTTTTCTTTTTCTTTTTTTTTTTGATCGTTCTTCGTCAGTCGTCGCGTGAGAAATCGTAAAGCTCGGAAATGACGGAAATTTTCTGCACGCGCGCAAAATTCTTTTATGACCACTGCTTGACTATATATATATATATATATATATATATATATATATATATACACCCACACATGTATGTACATATATACATATAGGAGAAAAGATGAAAGGGCAAACAGACTCGTTCCTTCCCTCTTTTTTCTCACCCCCTCCCCCATCCTTTTTCCATCATCATGCTTTACGCAGCGCCGCCGGGCTTTATACCTAGCCCTGCGAGAGTGTTTATCATTGCTCGAGGGGCTCGTGGATAGAAGCAAGCGGCGAGGGGGAAAACGTAATAAAGTATGCTTGATTCTGCTGGCTTCGTAGGAAAACCGAACCGTTTACACAAAGCTCAAACAAATTGTAAGCCAAGGGAAATATGAATAGAGTGCAAAGTTCCGTGACGTTATATCGTTATTAAGAGGATTCGTGAAATTTCATTGTAGTTGTGAAATTGAATGTGCCCAACTGTTCAACCATTAATGTATAAAATATCTTCCAGCTATTTATTTCCTTAATATTGACTGAATCAAGACTGATGATTTATCCAATACAATAAAATAATTATATATGAATAAGGACTAAAATTAATTCTTATATTTTTTATTATTAAGGTATGTAACAATTTTTATTATTTTGTTTGACGGATTAAACAATATGAAGGTTAGGCACGTACAAAATTCTTATGCATTTAATCAATTTTTAAATACTAAAAGTGTTTAGAACACTGCCGGCGACCTTAATGGTATATTTTGTTACTATACGATTTTCAATTATATTTCAAATCGATATTTATTACAAATATGCAAAAATAATCGCGTAAATTATCAAAACAACGTGGTACTTTGAAAAACAAAGCCTGAAAATCACCGGCCGAGGCCAACATTATTCTCTTTTTTCAATTATTATGTGTATTCTTACTGAACTGGGTATATTTGTTACCAAGATCTAAATTAAATTGATAAGTGCTATTACGTAATGGCTTATCATTTATTGAATATTCTCAATTTGAAAGTATTTTATTAGATATTGAAGCTGCAGGATACAAAGAACGTACTTTGTAAAATGAAGCGATATCGAAGAACTTCGAACTGACTCCCTGTAATTAGTCGAAAAATTAGTTATAAAAGATATGTATTTCAAGATAAAGAAACAGAAACTGGAAATGCAATCAGTAGCTTTCGTGAACGCAGTGGATCGCTTTTATTTATTCATTTTTGAACAAACAACCGTTCAAATTTCTCATTCAGAACGTAATAGTTATTCTAGTTGCTTGGCAAAGAGCGCCTTCGCCTTAATTTCGTTAAAGCCATACTCTGCGCGCTGTACCTATCCCTCAATGTCGTAACGTTGTGATGAATTGATTATAGTTTTGTTTATATACGCGAAAGCGGCGCAATGCATATCGCGGAACTGAAATTGCGCGGAGCGCCGACGAAAACGTCTCGTACTGGTGGAAAAATTTCACCGAATACAGATGCTTCTGTGTTACTTTGTGCAGTTCACTGAAATATTTATTAGCTTGTTAAAGACAAGTAAGAATAAAATAATTCCACTTTATTTTCAGATTCATTAAAAGCAAATTTAAATATTGAATAACTCTACAAATAGAATAGAAGTTAGTATTTTTTAGACGCATTATTATCAAAAGGGTTTTGAGAGGCTCTTTTTTCAACACCAGCTGTATTATACGCACAGTCTAGAGTACACTTTTATCCCTTCCCCCGAGGTTCATTCTATCTTAGTGCATTAAGCTCTTAGCTTCGACCCCATTTCTTGGCTCAAAACTGCAACTGGAGAAATTGCAATAAACTTAAAGTTCTATGTCGGAAATACAGGGGCTGTTAAGTTTGTTAACGAGATGCACCAAGTATAACAACTCAAATATTTATGAAAGAATATCGATTGGAGATATTACTCCTGGCGTGTCTTTCATTGAGGCGCACTCTCAACGTTTTCGATTAGAAGTGTGGTAATGTAAGCTCAGTTAACAAGATTATTAAACTATCTCTCTGTCTCTCTCTCTCTCTCTCTCTCTCTCTCTCTCTCTCTCTCTCTCTCTCTCTCTCTCTTCTCTCTCTCTCTCTCTCTCTCTGTGCCTCTTAGAAGCAGCTGATAGAAATTTCTAGGGTGCAAATAATGTGGCAGGAGCTTGGAGGATGAACTCCAATATAATTTTGCCCTACTTCAGGATTCAAATATTCTACAGCTAATTAAAATAAATCATCTAGTCTATTGAGTTTCAAAAATAGTTCTGATCCAATTCCAAATTGATTAAACATGCGTAGCTCACTTTATCAGGAGTGTTTTTCATTTTTATAATTTATACAAATAGATTTGTTTGTATAGAGGGAAAGATTATCGTTCATCTCTTTATTTCATGCGTAGCAAGATTAAAAATCAATTCCATTTATTCTATAACATCTTATCACTCGTTACATTTAAATTATAATTTGATACACTTGTCCATAGTACATGCAATGAAAGCTGATGTCTTGTTCTTTTAGATTACGAACGTCTTAAGAATTAAATAAGACGGACTCTTAAGTCGATAGCAGTGCATCTATGGCATTTAATAGTGCAAGAGTAAATCTGTGAAAAGCTTTCTGAAAAATCAGACTTTACTTTTTTCACAAACGTTATAAATAATTATAGAAAAAGTTACAATTTTTTCACTGAGTACTTGGTTATTGATGCGTCATCTAATTATTTTCATAGGGTATCGAAAAATAATAAAAGTTTCTAATTCTTAAAATTATATCGATTTGTAACATACAAATATTTTATTTTGGATATTACTATAAATGAATGCTAAAAATTATTGAAACACGAATTAACGTACACATAAAGCTAATCACGAACATTATCTACGTAATCTCCATTCTAATCAAGGTTTGATTTATGCAAATTTGATATTGAATATATGCTGCATCATAGAATATAAAATTTATTGAATCTTTTTATCCAATTTCCTGAAAAATAATTGTAAATTAATTTTAGCTGATTAAGTGCAGTTCCTCGTGGACAAATATAAATAAGTGCAATTATTCAGCAGAGTATTATCAATTAAATTAGAGACGCACTAGTATAGGTAGTGATTAACTTTGGAAAATTTTTTCATAGTTAATTTAACGGAAAGAATGATTTTAACAGAGCAAATGATTTATATGTTTAACTTAAATTATTTACATTGTGTATTAATCGTAATCATGATAACTAACCTTGTGAATTTGCTTTGTTAAAGAGAGCGTGTTCCTATTTTTAATAATAATCCACGATGATACTATTAACATTTGAAGATCAAAATAACATCGAAATTTAAATCGAAATCTAATCGAACAGAACCTTATACGATTATGTGGGTTAGAAATAGAGCGATCGAGTTCAATGTACTGTAAAGTTACCAGTTTGGTTTTCAAAGTTTCGTGAATCGCTGACCAAATTCACACTGGTGAACGCTGTGCACAGAGCAATCGATACGTATACCATTGATGCTCGCAAGTTTCATGGAAAATGGCTTTCAAAGTAGCTCGAATTTCCGCGATTTATCCAGAACTTTGAATCCGAGCAACGAGAGCCTTACATTAAAAACTTGTTCGAAAACTCTGTACAATAGTCTAGCCGTACGACGTCTTGTCCGTAGCATCTAACGTCGATTCCACGACTTTGTCCCGAGATATAACTGACTGTATCTCTTCTTCCATTGCATTTACTTATCAATATTACGGGGCGCAGAGTGGGGCGTCTAGGATACATAATTCTTTAGTTAATAGATGCGATATTATATGTGGAAGTTTGTATTTCAATTTTGAACCCAGTTAATGCTTTAGTGATGTTAAAAGCATTTTAAATCAATAAGGAGTTTGTGTACGAAATTGTGTTTATTATCTTTTCGCTTTCAGATTTTGAATGCTTACTTGTCTCGTGTGTAATATACCATTGTAAAGTGTAATATACCAAAATCGTACTATTTATAATTATTATAATATAAGTATCAAAATAGTGGTAGAGATGCTGTTTAGTTCGAATCATTGGAAGAATGGCTTAAACTTACGGGCTATTTATTGTTTATACTCATAATTCAACTTGTTAATTAATAATTACAGCTGTTTTACTAATCGAAAGGGGCTTGCTTTATCAAAAATAATATACGTTAAAATTTAATACATATTTTTTAAACTGATCTTCCTTCTTATTATATATATATATATATATATATATATATATATATATATATATATATATATATATATATTATATAAATTAATACTTGTATGAAATTGAAATTGTCTATTTAATCACTAACCCTTTTTTATTATAGATTGTAAAATTTATTTAAATATTTTAAGATGAAAGTGTTCTTTCGCAAAATCGAGGTTCATATTCATCGCAGAAATATTTGCAAAATGATAATTGAGTGTTTAATATATTTATATGACTTTTCAATTCTATTTTGATAAGAAATATACTTAGTACATTTCTAGTATATTTCTTCAACAAATATAATAGTTTTGCATCATTAAATTTGTAATGAACAAACGGTAACTAATCACTTTATGAAACATTAGTCACGATATTTGATTACACATAATAGAATAAATTTCGGGAGCGGAATAGCATATTGATTTATCTTTGTTATTCAATTCGATCGTGATAATTGTATACATCCATTGTAAATAACTTCACCTATCTGTGAAAATAGATATCAAAGGATGGAATTTCATTTGTACATTTAAGAGGATTTTCCTTTATACTTGTTGTATGCAAGCATAAAGGATATTATAATGCTGTATACATCACTTTATATTTAAAGGTTTTTTTTAAAGTTATGTGTTTAAATCTAAATTGTTACCTATCATAAATAAGTAATTAAAATTCAGACAAAAAAAAATCTCAATACATAATGGTAGTTTCAAACAATTATATAAATTAGTCACGACATATCTATGCACTGGGTATTGCAGGAATCTGTACATTATGGATAAGTCGATGTTCCACGCTGATAGGTTTGAACAGAAATATCCTAATTTTTATAAAAGTGAGGGTCTGTGTCGAAGCCATTAGTAATATTAGGAACGACATAGAACTTTGATCAGTATGATCAGGAAAATATTTTGATTGATTTACTTGTTCCTTTAAAAATTGCTTTATTCATTAAAAAAAATCTTATTTTTAACCAATCTAATCTCGAAACCACTATTTTGTAATGATTTTTTTGGTGTTCGTGGCCAACAGTAATATGGACGAATACTAATATACGTACGACTTTCCTCTCTTGCTTCCCGCAGGACTAAACTGTCCCGCTGAAAAAGCAATTGGTACGCATGTGTCGAAACGTACTATTTTGAAAGGCAACATTTTTATATATATGAGAATAGCTAATAATAAATATATCACGATATTATATGTAGCCTATTTTATACCTGTTCTTCTGTATTTTATGATCAATTGAATAAATTCTAACATTATATTTGATGATTTTCATTTAAATGAATTCTTACTCGTCTATATTACACTGATAATATAGGAACTGACAAAGCATTTTTTCGCCTGCAAAAAATTTTGTTCATGAAATAAAGGCGAAAATATTTCTTCAAGGCGAGAATACGAATAAAAATCTTGAATAAAAAAACTTTTATTATGTTAAATGCATTTACCCTGATTACAGAAATTTCGTTTTCTGACGAGGTGAGGCCCTTCGTGTTATTCTGCCTTTAGGCAATAAAATGTCTATTTTACTTATGCCGACTATTTTAAATATACTAATAAATATTATTGGTCTTACAGGCCTATTAAGTAGTATGAAAAAACTAAATATGTATATATATATATATATATATATATATATATAAATATTATATTTATACTGATTGAATTTTAAACAAATATAAATAAATATAAATACATATAAAATAAGTAAATATTAATATAATAATATGAATAAGTATAAATATAAATTATTATAATTGTAATAACAGACAGAATACCTTTAAGTCAATATATGCTTTTATTAATACAAAGTTCAAACTTTTGCATCATCTAACATATCCCCATCTTATAATGTTATAGATAAATGAAAATACTAGTGATAATTTCATTTCTATCGCTCATATTCCAGAAGCGTACCCAACTAATTATGCCTCTAATATCGTACATTTTGCTTGAAAAGCAGGAGCGAATCACGAAACATTCGTCAATCAATATTCATCGCTTCGGACGTAACCAGCCTCTAATCTCAATCCAATTAGCTCTTGTTTTCCCTTTACCGCGCCGATTGTATATTTTAGCGCTCGTCCCCGTCGCTCGCACGGGCGAGCCTATACCGAATCCTATTCTGCAACGGTCCGTCAGCATGTTGAATCGATCCCCCCGCCCTGTGGCGGGAATCAGCAATAGAGCCGCCGCAGCGAAGCGGCGCACACCTGATCGACATGCGGTTGCTGGGTACGAACGGCTCAGCTGTCCCGTCTGTCATTCGTTGTAAATCGAAGTTTGTACAATTATACGTGCTTCTCGTTTTGCATCTCATCGCTTCTGGACGATATCGATACTGCAAAAGAGAAAAAACGTATTGCCTTCCCGGCCACTCTGTGGTTTGTGTAAGATATAGACCGATGTGCGCTCGAGATCCCGTACATTTACGAGCAGGGGCTTGGATTTCCAAGGGGCTTTTGCGATGGTTTCTAAGGGAGCTTCGCCTTTAGTCGTGGCGCTTACGTCCCCTGCCTTCACTACATAACGGCTGTAATTAATTTCCCTGGTTTACTTACAGCCTCGGCTCTCCGGGTCTCGCCTCTCAGCCTATACCTTCCTTCCACTTTTTATCGCCCTTATACCTCGTCCTTAAGTCGATCTTTGCTCCTTCCCACTAAGTCTCCCTGGTCTTGTTAAATGGGACGTTCGTTCTATTTTGGAAGTAGATTGCGTTGGTTCTTAGGGACTTGTCGAGAAACGAAAAAGCAGCATGACGAAAGGAATATTCACTGATAGCCTGTCGACACATTTCCCGTCGGCACTTAATTTGAGGAGTATATATAGTGCAAAGGTAAATCGATCGCTACGTTTTATTATCCTTCATTCTTTTGAGCGAGTTTAGATTAGCAGACTTTAAGAAAAAACTTTCATTTTAATCTAGTCTCATTAATGTAAAGAAGCTTCATACTTAGCCTATGAAATTTTTATTATCATTCCATTCCATGATTAGTTGTCAAAATATTTGTCGATCTAACTTGAATTGATTAAAAATATTAAAAATATTTTAGAAATGATAAGTTAACGATAGTTTTTCTGTTCGAAACTCTGTTTCAAATCTCTAAAATTACTTGGTAAATTAATTAAAAAAGACGATAGGACTTTTTATTTTATTTTTTTAGATTACTTAAAGCAAAATGTTTTGAATTCAATTGCTATCGGAATGAATTAAAGTTTAATGATTATATATATATATATATATATATATATATATATATATATATATATATATATATATATATAATAGATCTTCAGATCAAAGACTCATGATAATAAGAGGACGCAACTCATCGACTCTATTTAATTAGCAATCATCGAAATAATTATTATAGCTTCGTTTCACAATTCGAAAGTACGGTTCAGGGATTAATTCTAATAATTATCAGTGGATTTGAATGAGTAACAAGATACGACTATTGCATAATCTATACCGACTGAAACCTAAGAAATTTTCGGACCTAGAGCCTCGGTTACCCGAGCGCTTATATTCTGCCTTGGGTTAATGACCGGATGCTGCGTCCTTATTGTATTCATAAATAATGAGAAGATCAAGATACTGAAGTACAGGACAAGCTTCTGAGACGTTCGAACGACGCTCGCATGTTCGTTATCTTGTACTTCGTTACGGCTATGTTGAGCTTTTTACAGAGAAATTTATTTTTCAAATAAATACGCTTTAATTTTCATATTAGTAGCATATTATGGATGAGCAATTCATTATATAAACGACAGAATGTATTTTACTTTTTATTTATTTATGGATATTAAATTAAGTTTTCTTAGTGTTAAGTGCTATTACGAATAAACGAATTATACACTTATGGAAGTGCTTTCTTTGAAAAATATATTTTTTATTATTACCTGTTATTCGGACTAGATAGGCCTTCTTTCAAAGACATAAATATACATTAACGACCTTAATTTCCACCCACAAAAAAATCGGAAAATTTGGTTGACGGGAATCAAATTCGAGCCATCGAGCAGCCTTGAATCAGTGAGTTAAGTCCGGCGTTTAGCGATAGTAATAAAACCGATGCCTTTCATCACCTGACCCAATGGCTGCTACAAAAATTACACAAAAAGCTATGAATATGAAAATTAAAAAATTCGAATTATTTATGCATTAAATTTTGTAAGTTATCTTTGTTTTGACATTTTTTATAATTTGCTTTTGAACATGAAACACAGCATACATGTAAATTTCTACGAGATTAATCATTCGAAATACTCTTTGCAATTTTTTTAAACTATACAAAACTAAAATACTTTAAAATACTTTCTGTTAATATGTATTAAAATAAATCTGAAAATATATAAAATTTAAAATAATCTTTTACAGACAAAAAAATTTCATTCTAGTTTATGTTAAAATATACGTAAATTTTGTTTCCAGCAGCGAGATTTTATTCTAGCGCTTTGAATTTTCAAACATTCATATTGCTATGGATTAATGAATACTGTTAATTAGTTGTTCGATTCAAAAATATACTTATAAAATTGCATTTTATAAGTCAGACTGAATTATATTAGAATAAATTTTAATTAGTATGAAAGGAAATACGTATATACACATAAATGACACGGATTCATGGAATAACCAGAGACGTCGTGAAGCCGTTGATTACAATGAAATGTCTCAGTAGTTTCTGAGACAATGTCGTTTTGAAGCACCATATGCTACGGACTTTTCAGTAATATAACAATATTTATGTTAGATAATTTGCTGTGTGTCCATATGTTTCTATTGAAGAATTGGCATTTAAAATGAATTCTGATTCTTTTATTATAATGTTAATACATAGTACATACTAATTGTGAAACATTTCAATTGAAAATAAATTCATAATAATTCAATATATTTTTCCAGTGTGAATTTAACAGGTACATTTGCCGTATTAAATTATTATGTATATCGATAGTTCGATTAACTGATTATAGAACACTTTCTTGTTTTTAACAATTCCCATCAGACCAGATTTAAATCACAAATTCCAGATTTAATAAAATAATAAATTATTTTGAAATTGAAATTTCCGTTTGAAGGAAATTCAATTCTATTCCACAAACGGACGGAATATGTTAATTTCTTAAAGTATTTGAAACCTCAGAAAAATTACCGCTTGTCGAACTAAATTGATCTTATTTTCTAAAATTTAATTATATCAGAGAAAATTTAATAAAATAATTTCAGACTCTGACTGAATAAATTTATATTCCATCGTTAATATTTATTACCATCGTTTATTTATCAAGAATCTAAAAAATTCCAATGCTTTCGAATAATATAAACGAATTTAATGTTCTCTATATGAAGGTATTGATAATGACAAATATTAAAACATATATTGAAACATACTTTATTCAATAAAACAATAATCGCACAAAAATATTTCTTATTCGCAATTTCTACCTTCTATATCATTTTCTAAATCTTAGACAACTTTAAAAAGAATGAAGCAGAAAAGTGAAAAATAGCGAGAGTCCGAAAATTTAAAGGAAACATTAAAATTTATTATCAAAAATCTTTGAGATACGGAAGTGTTCGTGCAATCTGCGTGAATTAGTTTTGTTAGAAGAAAAAAGTTAAGAATTTACTGGAATAAAAATTAATGTATTAATGAAAACCGAGAGCCTTGTGAAGCAAGCGTCCGCTAAGCTTTAACAGAACTCTCAAGCTTTATTTTACTCGGATAAAGAGCGATTTTCACCGTCGCGAGTCATCCCCTTTTCGCGCCTCGTCGTTTTCGCTTGCCCCTCCCCCCTCGCTCTCTCGCTGTCTCGCGGACACTTTATTCCCTCGAGGTGTCTTTATTTCGGCGCCCGCGCGGCGACTGCCTCAGGGGTCTCCCGTTCTCGCTCGCAACGCAAATCTCGCGCGAGAATAAAAACAGCGGATTAAAAAAGAAAGGGGTCGCCGAGGAGAAGGAGGTGGAATGTGAAAGAAAGAGGTAGAAAGAGAGAGAGAGAGAGAGAGAGAGAGCCAGAGAGAGAGAGAGAGCTACAGGGAGAAGAAAGGCATAACTGTATAATGAAAATCACGCAGGTGTGTAATCCTGCGCTTCCTAGTCGTCACTATACGAGTCGTTGGTATTCTCGGCACGCGGTTGCAAATTTATTCTGCACCAGGAATGAGAGAAAGAAAGGGAGGGAGGGGGAGAAAGAGTAAGGGAGAGAGAGAGAGAGAGAGAGAGAGAGAGAGAGAGAGAGAGAGAGAGAGAGAGAGAGCGCTGTAATCGCACAGGGGAACGCGAGAGATTTACTTGGCGTGCGCGTAGGGGAGCTGTAACGTCCTTGCGGAATCACGGATCAACGATTCCGTTCGTTGCGCTTTTTCGAGTAGTATATAGACCTCGTATATATCTATATACTGTTACGGTTACATTAAAATAGGTCCGGGAAGCTATATGTTAGTTGATATATCGCTGGATAGCAGTTCGATCGGTTAAATATAAATTTTAAGAATTTGCGGATGTCGATGTTTTTTAAACTTTGTTTTATATAGTAAAGTTAAAGTTCGATGTGTTATAGTATTTTTCTTTATCGCGTTTATTCTTTCGTTAATTTTTTTATCTTGGAGTCTAATCTTTGTAAGTTGTAAATTAGTCTATATATTAATTATTATGTGTTTATTTAAAATTATCTTTTTATTAATATATTTACTATGATATGATACGTGAAGAAAGCGATTAAAAAGCGTAAAAAAGACCGAAAAAAGAGGAAAGAAGATGCACACTAGTTTTGCATCACTCCCAGCTCAAAATCAGAAGCATAGTTTAATCCTAGATTATAAAGTTATTATGTAGTTTATATAATTATACTTATTTATTTATTTATTTACCTTATGTAATCAATTGATAGTAACATTTCAAAATGGCATTGAAACCTTTTTGAATTTGAAGTTTCATTGCTAAATAATACTTAGTGTGATGAAAAAATATGATTGACAAATCGATTGCATTATGAAGAAAGTTACTGACTTCATATACTTTAGGTGCATTTTACAGGCTTGACTAATGTAGAAAATATAAACATGAAAATATTAATAGAGCCATAATTAGCAGCAGTTACTTTCATGTAACTTAAAGGCTTGAAGTAATTCGAAATGGATTTTTTCTATTTCTGAAACCATGTAAAAATAACATCTGTATACAAACTCATTTTGTAGGTTTCACGCACAATGAATTAAATAATTGTTCAAAACTGAACGTGAAACGTGCGTGAACTGAATCAAAGCAAACAAACTTTAATGGTACAAGCAAGTACATGTAATTATTAGTAGTAAAATTCGAAATTAACAGCCAGAATGGAAAGTCAAGTGAGATACACTCGACTACGGGAACATGATTGAATCATTGTCTGTTTCAATTTCTAAAGTAATGGCAGTGGGGTAGTAAGCTAGTGCAATGGAATTATATAAGTGCATAAAGAACTTCTTCATGATTACACGAAATACGAATGTTTGTCGAAAAGGAGATTTACTCCATAACTATTTTGAAACTATTGATTTGTGAATAGCTTTTTCTTTGATTATTGTTTTAAGAAAGTTGAGAGTATATAGCAGCTTTCCTTAATTTCGATTTTCATAATATAAAACGGTGTCGGTCTTAGCTATTTTCATCAGTCTTTTTTATTTATATTCAAATTCATTCGGAAAAATATTCATGACGAGATCAATCCCCCAACACATAAGATTATATAAAGTTGTCGGTTTCAAGTAGTTTCATGATCCTCACTCGTTTTTCCCACCCGAAAACTCATATTTGACGTTTAGCGAATCGGGATCCGTCATCGGCATTCCTCTCACGGAATTGATCAGTACGGCTATGACGCAGCAAGGTCAATCAACGGTGCCAGTCCATTGACAATATTTGAAGCGATGCTGATAGGTATTTAATGCTTTGGCGGCTCCGAACTAAAATCGAATAATGTCGGAGCCGGGAAGGGTATAGTGATTATAGAACAATGCTTTGCGCCTACATGGCGAGCATTGTAAGATCGATTCATTAACGAGTTTCGTACCCGAGTTTCACAAAATCAGTCGGGTAGCCTTGCTACGAAATAATGTCGGAGCGATGCATGACGTAGCGATCGTTGGGTTATTAATTAAATAGAAAAGCGCTTTGTCGCAATGGAGATTGGACTTTGAGCGAGATCTTTGTGGCAAACTATTCATCATGACTTACAACGATTGAAGGTTAAAGGGTACATTATATTCTGTCGATTGGCAAAGATTGAATTAGAATTTCTAAAAAAGGTACAGTTGGTCAAATATCAGCGACATTGGATGCAAACATAAGAATTTGATTATAGACCAGAATGTAAGTATAAGTAAGATTATAAGAATATAATCATAAGTATAAAAATTAATTTTAGCTCATAAACATTCAACTTGGTATGCTACTAAGCATGTTAAAAATTAACCAGAAGCACTGATATAGAAAATTTAATTTCATCGTTCTTCATTCCAAATTTCGACTCTTCGTACGTTTAATCGTTTGGGTGGCTATAGTTGACTGTTTCTTTGGAAATGTTCGATCGATATGAAAACGTTGAGAAGTGTCTTAAGAATTGAATTGCGTCAATAGACAAAGACTTTTTTAGAAAGGAATCCAGTAAGAGGAGGAAAAGTAATTTCTGACTATCAGTGTTGGACACTTGGAATAAAATCATTTGGTAAATAATTTTTTAAATAAATAACAAAGTCAATGATAAAATATGAGAAAAGTTTTATTGATAATATGCTCTGTGTCCGTATTCAATATTTATGTATAAATGTCAATTTGCAAGTGTGTTTTTCGATTTGAATATCGGGACTTGTAAAAATATTATATATTCATCATTTGATCATTATTAGTATTCGTAACATTCAAAACATTAGTGCAAAAAACCGTAATAATTATTTTATACAATTTTTTGAAAAATATACGCTGCCCTATTTTAATGTAACGACTACCTTAATTGTCTCAAAAGAAATTTCTATTTAAAAGTCATTTAAAAGAGGAAACATCGAAGTTTCAAATGAACATTGTAGAATGTATAGAGATTTTCAAAGACGATATATTTAATTCACACTTTTTTATAATTAGCATAACAATTTAATATCAAAGATCAGTTAAAGAAAGCAGAACTGTATCTGAGTACGTTTTAATAATACTAATTTACATTTACAGTGTATTGATTTATTAATGTCTTTCATATACTCAGAGGATTTTTCATTTTATGTAGCTGAAAATAGTGTCCTTTAGTTTATAAATAATACCGTATATTATGAGATAATTTAATAACATTTATTATTTTAGCTGTAATTGCGTGGCAGTCATGAAATCCGAGGTCGTCAAAATATGTATCTTCGAATAATATTTTTTGTAGTTCAATGTACGCAGACAATTAGATTAATATATTTCATGAATGAAAATATAATAAATAATAAATAAAAATAATAACTAATAAATAATAAATACAATAAATAAATAATATAAAACAGATTTATGGAATTTAATCATAGCTAAATTCAAAGAAAATTAACTGCATATTGATTAAATATTATGTGCATGTACTGCATTACTCTGCTCAAAGTAATTCGAGAGAAAGTGAAAACTACATCATTCAGCTATTCAAAATAAATTTATCGATTAAAGGCCGTTTCGTAGGAATTAAATAGCAGCTCAATTCAAGCGAATCTACCTATTTAATTTTGAAATGCTGTCAAACAAACCAAGATTGCTAATTAATCTTGAGAATTTTTCATATTTAAAAAGATCAGCTTAGAATATCTATCATTCAGTCCAAAGATAATTTAATATAAAATTACTTATTTATATTAATTAATTACTTATTATATTATAAAATTACTGATTTTTTTGACAAGTTAGCTCAAAATCTGTTTGTTGAATAGTAATCAAACAGTATTGTCAGGTATATCTATAAAACAACTTTGTAATCAGTTACAATTCTTTCGTAGAAGGCTTCTTGATTCCATACTCTCGATGTATCTAGAAAAGTATTTCATTGCGATTTCTTATCTTACGGAAGAATAACGTCGACTTCCAGCGTCTGTTATCACAATCTCGTGAGCGATATAAATTCAATTATCCAATATCGTTCTTCATATCGTATAAGATGAAAATATTTAGCCGCTGTGTCCAAAGTAGGAGTTTCGTAAAACAAATTCAAGATTGGGATAAATGTTAATTAAATAAAATTATTAATTTCTAAGGATAGATCGGTTCAACAAGCATTTAATGCTTTATCTGCTTGAGATGAGGGATTTTTTCACCTATAGAAAAACACTGATACCATACATTAAAACGGGGATGGAGGACGACAAATAGAGGAGGGAATAAATGCAAATTAAGCAGACGGATATCAGGCAGCGACCGGCTCAGCGCGGCTTTATAACGCTTATTCACACAGCCTCCTATAATAAATCTGCTGCCGTTCGACCTGATCTCTTTTTCTCTTAACGAGGCGTCACCGCCGAGCTCCAATTCACAGGTATACGTCGATCATGGAAAATAAAAAATCTTTCATCTATTTTTCTTTTTACGAGATATAGTTGGCAGAAAGTCTATTCATGAAAACTTCAATATTAACATTTGTTTTACATCAGCGGTCCGAAATAACCAAAAGAACAATCCAATATTATTTATATTAATGTAATAACGAAACAGCGTTTGTTTCTGTAGCCCCAAACGGAAGCAGAATTACTCATCAGATTAGCACGAGATTTTGACATCATGTAATTTTAACATTGTGGAACAACAGATAGTAGAATTTATTTTAAAAAAAGATAAATTTAAAAAAAAACAAACAATTATACGTAGTCTATTTTCTATATGTGCAAGTTTAGTGCCATCGGGAGACGTAAGTCGTCGGCCGGCTGAACATTTTTGTCGTATAAAAATACCACAGTTGGGCACATCTAAACCACCGGATGGCAACACGAAGATTTTAGATAATATCTATCTAAGTTGCATAAAAAATTGTCACATACTATATTAAGTTCGAGTATGAAAATTATACAAAAGTAATCAATTTCAAGCAAAATGTATTATAAATTTTTGCTGTACTTTGATTGAAACGTTTCTAACGAGAATATTTCAGTAATCTTTTTAAATTGTTAATTTATCTATTTGTAAAAAGATTCAGTATTTCTTAAAATTTATTAAATATAACAATATATTAGCATCCATCGCTGCCATACAAATTATGAAAATTTTCCAAAATCTTCTTTTAATGCGTTCTATAAATATTTCACATCCCTTAAGTTGTGTTAATGAGATCAGAAGTTTGTCTGCACGAAGAGAAATATTGAACTAATTCGGTGTAGCGCAAAACCATGAAATCATAAAATAGCACTTTTTTGTTAACATCATATCAATTAATTGCAATCATATTAAATGATTAATAGGAAAATAGTTCAATAGTAGATGGTAATTTATTGTTTTATTTCACAACTACAACTTTATAATATGCATCAAGAATAAACAAAATCGTCGATAAATTAAATGTGAACAATATCCTACATATCTAAAAGATAAATCTAGAGTTCGATTTCTCTCTCTCTATAATATAAGTTTGTATGCATATCTGCGTATTAGTTTCTTCGATCTTTTTATATGTTTATAGTTTAAGTTGACATAAGTTATCCATTTTTCTAAAGGATAACGTAAAAATCTAAAATTTTTACATAAGGTTGTTTTTAGGTTCAAAAATAATATATATAGGCTTTTAAAAACTTTAACAATTTACTATAAAATATTTTAATAATAGATGCTCATCGTGAAGAAAATGCTGCTTTGTTGAAATACTTAACAGATTTTGCTTTCTCGCATAATATATTACCTAGAATTTCAACTGATAACCGTGTATGAGCCCTTACAAAAAATCCATTCATTCATCCCTAACAAAATTATTATCTATTCATCTCTTAAAAGTGCATGAACTATTAAAAATACACGACAGTTATTATTTCGGCTTTGGATTAATAATAGAGATGCTGCATATTATAAAAATATTTAAAATATTACAAAACTAATTTATAATGTAAAAATATGAAATGTTTCATGAATTTAAAAGAACGATTTCTAAAATAATATTTCAAATATTTCATTAAAATATTTTTATCGTAAGGCATTTCGATATTCCTAATTTTTTTTTAAAATATATTACTGAAATGATTGCAGAAATATTTCGTTATAAAATGAAATATTTTAGAAGTATTATTTTGCTTTCAGAGAAATAAATTTTCATATTGTATTAAATGATAATCAAAGCACATATATTACATTACGAATATATTCATCACAAATAAATGAATAAAGCTTTCAAAGTAAAAGTAACTGTTCATAGGTTATGACAAATAATACAATAAAAATTAAATAAATCTTGATTTAAACAAACATTAGTGTATCAAAAAATTGTGTAATCTTATCGAAATTCCAGTATGTACAATATACTTGTTTTCCAAATACTCGAAATGTAGCAAACCGTTATTTTTCGATGTACATTATGTCTAAAATTAGATCGTGGGGAGAATGCGCGTGGGGCAGAAAATATATGTACGCATGTCAACTCAGACGAAGTTCTGCGTAAAACTTACAGAATTATAGAATTTTTAGCTTATTTGCTATGCCACAGTTGCGTATAAATTAAAGTATAAATTTGTTTACAAGTAGGTTAATCATAAATTATTTCTATCTATTGATTTCTTGAGACTGAAGATTATATAGAAATTTAAAAAAAAAAGTATATATATTATGTAATATATTGTATCATCGTTTTTAGTATACAATACTATTAAATAAAGTAGATTTCTAATTCTTTTTTTATTATAAAATTAATTATTTATATACATACATTTATTAATGAAATACTTCGATAAAATAGGTAAGCATATATAGCACCGACATTAGCATTATTCATTCCAGTATTGCAAATTCCACAGTGTTATCAATAGGTAAAGAAGTACTTACTTTCAGTTGGGGAGGATTTTAATATTTTTTACTTTCCAGCTTTCTTCAGTCGAACAACTACTTTTTATCGCTTTTAATAATCGCATATCCTCCACCTCTCTGTAAGATAGTCCCACTATCAAAATGCATTACTTGTTCCTCAAATCATTCGGGCAAGTTAAGCGTTTTAATCTATTTTTTCACATTCAAGATATTTGGTCGATGAGAAGAGAGAAAGAGAGATAAAGAAAGATGAAGACAGAGAGTGAAAGAGAAAGAAAGACGGACAGAGTAAGAGAAGTAGAGAGATAAATAAAGAGAGGAAGAGATACAGACAGACAGAGATCGAAAAAGTGTAAAATGTGCATATAAAATTATATGCCAATGGAGGGGGTTGGGGGATTTCGACTTGAACAAATGCATTTAAGTTACAAAAAGGTGGTAGCGTGGCCGAGCGGTCTAAGGCGCTGGTTTAAGGCACCAGTCTCTTCGGAGGCGTGGGTTCGAATCCCACCGCTGCCAAATTTTTTGCTTCCTGCTTTCTTTCTTTTCCTTCAGCAATTAAGAACTAAAAGTGAGTGAAAATGAGTTCGTGCGATTGCTGATCATTTGCGATCGCACTCCGTCAAAGTTATTATTAAATAACATTAATCATTACATCTTTTTTAATATCCATCAGTTTTATAGTTTTAATATTATATAAATTATATATTTTTTAATATTTGAGAAATATTTGTTTTTTAATCTTTACGAATTTATAAATTGTTATTACAGTAAAAAGAGAGGGTGTTGCTTTCATAGGTAGAAAGTTTTGTAAAGTAGCCAGGAATAAAATGAAAAGACGTAGAAGACATAGATTGAAAGAAGTGAAGCGAATGTGATAGAATGTTTAAGAATCTTGGTTAGGAATTGTTATTGTAACAGTTATTGCTACTATTAACATAGCGATTTACATTACTCAGTCATTACCTGATATGTGACACTCATAAGCTGAATTAAAGATTATAGACTCTTGAATATATGTGACGAGATGAGGCTTAAGTTTAAAAGAAGCTCATTTACAGAATTATAAAATAGATCTGACTTTTTTTCAATGCATGCAATGTACTCTAACATTGGTGCACAACACTGTTTTATATGTAAGGTTCGTCGAGTTTCTAAATATTAATTAAAATATGTAAAATCTGTAGCGTATGGTATGGAAGAATATTTGGTCGAGATAACCAATATATAAAATGCAAAATTTTCAATGAATTAAAATGAATATTTAACCATTTAAGAATTTGCAAATATATTTTTCAAAACATATTTTTATACTTTTCTAACAGATTTTTCTCCTATGCAATATAATCGCGTATTAGACTATCAACTTTGTTCTAAAAAATGATAAACTTTTTTTAAAGATTTTATTAGCGTGTAATTAATATTAATCCTCATTTGTAACTTGTATTGGATATTACGTCTTTTAGCAATTTCAATATAAGTCTTAAAAATATAATTATTCAGTGAATATCATTATTTAAATTGATTATACAAGAATTTCCATTACCATAAACTTGTCTTAACTTATCAAAGTATTTCAAAACAGCTAATTATTTTATTCTGTTAAGGACAGTCTTGTAAATGGAAAACATTGATTAATTTTAGATTTTAAATAAAATTCTTGCTTATAGTTGAATTTCTTATAATTTTTATGGAAGTTTTCATACTTTTAAAAATAACTAAATTTTTTTATTATCACATGAATAATTGATAAAAAAAAGAAATTTTGAGATCTCATAAATTCGTAATCTTGCTTATATTAAAAAAGTGCAGATTTATTGTATATATCCATAACTGATTTTTCATAATCTCTAATGAAGTTATTGAAGTATATCTATTTCTTTTCATTTTAATCGTATCAAATATGTGTTTAGAATGTGATTTTATAATACATTCGAGTCTTGTTTTCTTTGGAAACTAAGAGAAGTGGATTAAACGAAGTTGAAAAAGAATTTTTGAGAGTATACGAAATATTGTAAAGTTTTGATCACATACAATCAGCATTTTCTTTATTAGTTCGAAGTTTCTGTCGTTGAATGATAAATAATTACTCGCACTTCGTTCTAAATACCAGATAGATATACTTAATCTTAATGACTCATTGATAGTAGATACATCTATCATAATATTTAAATTAGTCGTTTGAAAATTAGTTTCCGAATTAATTCAAACAATTGTTTTAAACATCCATTACGACATTTGTCTTGGCATGATTATTAAATTAATGTGGACATGGCCAATTTTATTGTATTGAATTTAATTTATAATTAATATGAACAATGAATATGGTACATTTAATACATTATTTTAATAAATAAATTAATATATTAAATTAAATTGTAAATTTTCCTATATTTTTCACAACTTAATTATCATATGAATAAAAAGTACTTAAAATAATTTCATACCCACATTTATGGAGGGCAACTTATTTTTCTAATATCATTTTTGGTGTATTGAACTGAAGTTATAGATAATATAATAATTCTTGATAATTTGTAAATTTCTTGTTCAAAGAAAAATTTTCTTTCTATTTTTTTCATTCATTTACTTGATTTGTATAAAATATATATATGTCCAGATAATTTCAGATAGAAAAGGCTTTCAATGCTTGTCTAGTCTCATTTCACAATCCTTCTTATCTTTCATTTTCGCTCTTATACTCCCTCCCTATTTCTCTCTCGCTGTCTCTCCAGCTCGCTCTCTTGTCCCGTCAACCAACCTTCTTATATGTTTTTACTTTCCACGAGAAGGATCCTATTTTCTAGATTAGAGAGTTTTCAGCCCAATCGCATCCACCAAGGCCGTTTCCCGCATAGGAATTCCTCTCGCCTCTCCAACGGAAGAAATGCATATAATGCGCGCGAATTGACATCAGTCATATATATATATATATATATATATATATATATATATATATATATACATTGATAAAACGTTGATATTTTTTGCTTTCACGGAGAAATATGAAATTCGTGTGATGCTTCAAAGGTTCAGAGGTAAACACAAATATTTTTTCGAGTATGACAATGTAAATTTTGTTTCGTCCAAATAGGAAGGAAAATATGAAATAGATTCTCGATTGAAAATATGGATGGAATGTATTAAAGTCATCTATATATATATATATTTCATTAATCTCTATTAATATTTCTTTTGTAATTTAGTAAATGAAATTTTATCGAGCTTCTATAGTGAGCCTCCGATTAAGTACTAGACTGTATTTCATACTTAAAGCCTATCAAAAAGCTCTGAATACAATGTAATTTAAAGGAAATTTAAAATAAAAATAATAATAAATAGTTTCCTTTTACACTGATTGAGAAAAACTAAGCATAAATATAACTAACAACTCGATGAATAATTATAGCTGATGTAACAGAAACTTTTTCTGATATAAAATTTTATTTTCCAATTATTAAAATGTTGGCCTCCAACATCCGAAATAAATACATTTCATTTTTTATAATATCGCGAATACTGGGTTTGAAAATGGAGCAGTAAGTCGGGCTCGAAATCTTTATGTCCCCAATTACCGTCGTGGCCCTTCCCTTCGAAGCCCCCTTCCCCATCGAAGATTCGATAAAATTTTCATAGCAACGCGATCTGGCGACTCGGGATTTTTCCTTCCTCCCTTGTCGTATGAACGTTAACTCTTCCGTACTTTGTTGGCTTATATACCATCACGAACACATATACAGACATCTTCGTATCTCCTTCTTCATCCTCCATCACCCCACTATTCGTCTCTCTCTCTCTCTCTCTCTCTCTCTCTCTGATGTGCGTCTGCCTCAATCGTAAATCTACGAGTCAGTCGCAGATCGTCCATTTTTACAGATCTCTTTATGTCTGGTAATTTCGGTGCTATGCAACTCCGGTTGGAATATATACATATATATATATATATATATATATATATATATATATATATATATATATGTATGTATGTGTACATGTATGTCTGTACGAATGCATGTATGTAAGTATGTATGTATCAGGGCGAACTTAAAATCGTGTTCCATAAAGATGCAAACGGCGCGCGAAAAGATGGCTTTCCTGAAAAGTTATTTTGACGGAGAGAGGGGGTCCTGCGTATTTTTCGAACTCGGTATCTATGTATGCTTTTATGTACGCTTATACAGAATTGAGATGGCATATTTTTCAGTGTTTTATCTTTATTGGAAAATAAACATTGCAAACTTGTTTGTATGTTTAATTACAATTCGATTCGCGCGAGAACATAAAGTTTTTTATTTTATAATAGCTATCTCGGAGAAAATAGCATATTATATTTCAACCAAGATTTTTGTATGTTTAAATATTTCTACACACATAAATTGTAAAACTAAATAAATTAATTTTTTTTGGTTTTTACTAATGAAGTACATTTATATATATATATATATATATATATATATATATATATATATATATATTCAATCAATAGTAAAGTTATTTAATAGAATTTAAAATAGTTACTCTGCGAATGCTGCGTATGTTGATTATGATCGGCTGCTCATACTGCCCCTTTTCTACTGAGAATATAAATCCTTTTCGATTTCAATAGAAAATAGTTCATAAAGTCAATTCTTTTGTCTCATTATGTCAATTCTTCTGACTAATGTCTAAAAATCATTATAATATCGATAATTCCTTTCTATACAGGCTCATTTGAGTTCATCAATTTATAATCCATAGACTATAATGAATGAGATCACCACAAAAATCATTTTCAATAATAGGCTGTTAATCATCTCTAATTTTATTTTACCATTATTTTTCGATTTAAAAAAAAGATATGCAAAAAACGGCGACTTTTGGAGCGAACTATGAACTCAAAATACTTCTTAAAAAAATTCTTGTACAAATATCCCGACGTTGTATTATACTCACTCATTTAGTAATTTATGTATAATAAATTTAAATTAAGTATTATTTTCAATAATATAATGTGATACAATATTATTTAAAATTATTATTTGTTCCAGATTTGTTATACTTAATGAACTTTGGTGTATGCCTAAATATTCATATAGGTCAAACATTCGAATTCTAGTAAATTGATTAAATTGCTTATTAATAACGTTTATTGTTTGCAAATAAATAAATATATTGGATATATGATAGGGTTTTTTCTAAAATGTAAAATAAAATATAAAATGGTGAAAATATAAAAATAATAAAAATAATCTGAATGAAAAATAGAATATATGGGTATTCTGTACAATGTGGAAAATAATTAAAAATATGACATAGAATAAATAATAAATTCTTTCGATTTCAGTGAAATGAAAAAGATGCAAATATTACATTAATCGATAAAATAAATAATAATACGAAAATATTGCAGTGAAATAAATATTTCCAAAATTCAATGAGAGCAGAGAAACATTAATAGGAAACATATGTATTTACTTCAGTTATGTCTTAGATAAATGTACGTAATATATCGAATGCAATATAATAAAAATGAACGACACAAGATAAATTAACATAAACCTCGATTGTAGTATAGCTAATTGACTAGAAAAAAGCACATCTCTTCAGCGTCGATTTGAATCTGTCGTTTTAGATAAGGTGGTACGTTCAGCGGGGACATTGGAGGCAGATAGTGAGGGGAAAGAAAGCTCGGAGAGCAATTTCACTTGCGTCGAGCGCGAGCGGTGAAAAAAATTTAAGCACAGTTCGGTAATTCGTGAATATAGTACGGCTTGCCCTTTAGTCTTGCTGATTTTCGAGAATAATGGGGGGGAACTAAAAGCTAAGAGATGAATATGTAAACAACCATGATTTCGATGTATTTTTTTAAATATAAACCTACTTTCAGAAGTAATTCATTGGCTTCTTAAAAAAAAAAAAAAAAAAAAAAACGATTATAATGCTAATCCGATAGGTAGTATTTCTCCAGATATTATACAACCGTTCGTAGTTGACATTGTAAACTTGCTTTTACAAATTAAAAAAAAACGAACCGAAAATAATGGAAAGGTTATATGGGATCAATTCACTTAGTTCAATTCATCAATTCACCCAAGCATCGCTGTAATAATTTACATGTGCTTTGTTTACAACACATCGTAGACCTCCGTCGCTGATTAGCACCATATTTGGAAGCATAAATAGAGCGACGTTAAATAACATAAAAAAAAAAAAAAAAAAAATTCACTTAGTTGCGTTGTATAGAAATTTTTTCATTAATTTATAATTGTCCATTTCGTAGCTGTGAATTATTCTTTTATTTTTTGAGGAAAACATATATTATTTTCAACGCAGCTTAGTAAGTTGTATATTTTTTCGTTTTCCAATCTAAAATGTTGAAAATTAAATTTCATTTGATTTAGTTGAGAATAACCAACAACAAATATAAATTTAATAGTTTTACTATACAATTATCATTCCCTAGCTAATCAATTATTTTTTCGTCTTACGGTCTTCTTTGTAAACAATTTTTTGTAAACCAATGCATTATATTATAATAGCAATTTGGCTGACATAAGATTAAATTTAAGACCGACGAAAGTTGTATATATCATATTATATACTTGTAAAATTAAAAATTTTATCTTCTTCTAAAGCAGATGGAAGGAAATCTATTTTGTAATGGGTATAAATTATAAAAAGCGCAAAAGGAGGATTTTTAAATTTATACCTCTGCATTTTGAATTTTCTGTGATGAAAATGCAAGCTCAATCGTATAGCGCTGAAAGTACGAATAGAATATTTGATTATGACCATTAACCGTGGACATAATACCTCTATATTGTAGCGAAGTTTACATAATTCATTATTTCTATATTTGTCTTTTCACATCCTATTTTTATCAGCTTTATTCTTTCAAAATATTACATGGATGTATGTAAAATAAGACCAATGGTTTTTGTAAATGTAATACATAAGGTCTGCTTCTCTCTCTCTCTCTCTCTCTCTCTCTCTCTCTCTCTCTCCTACATGTAGGATATTATAAAGATCTTTTTAAACTCCCCTTTATAAATACTCTCAATTTAAGACGTAATTAAAATATGTCGCATTCACATAATTTCTGTTTTTTTATTTATACAATACATTATATAATATTTTATTCATAAAATGAATATTAATAGTAAATTTAAAATTTTTATAATATAATAATGATTTTAAAATCATTAATTTTGTTCTCAGATTTTCCATCCAATTTTATTGGTATTATTCGTAAAAATGAATAATTGATTTCACGATCGATTTCTTATATTTCAGATTTTACTCGGGTTACTATAAATAAAAGCGATCTGACTACAAGTATAATTAGATCTGTTTCTAGAAAGACTGTAAGACCGATATAAATATGCAGTAATTTATCATATTGCATTTGGCATAAATACATTTTTTATTTGGATAATAATAAAAATCTAATTAGCAATCGCATTGTTTAATTTGTACTTTTAAATGAACGTTTTAGCATGAAATTACTTCGACTACATCAAGCAGTTTATTTAAACAGACGTCATTTATTTCTCTTCTTTTTTTTTTTATCAAAACTGCAATGAAATTTTATACGTGCTCAGAATTAGATGCGAATGATTGTATGTCTCCTTTCCAAACTGCAAGAGTGCATAAAGTTTATCCAAATTTCACGCTTCCATTACTGGAACTACTTCCTTATTTAATACGGGTGGATATCCGCTTAGCTGATTGTCTCATTTGGACGAATGCGATTTCCAATAAAAAAAAACACGAAACAAGCTCTATATTCGCCGTAAAATTGCCAATGTGCTTTTAAAATCAATCACACCGCTGATATTCGTCCGTACAAATGTCCCTTGACATATACGGATGGACGTACGCGCAGCAATCAATAACGCATTTGGCGCGTCGATGCTCTCGCAAATTTCCCAGCTGAATGCGAATTTAAAAATAGCTTGTATCTTCCAGGAAACTTTGTTATTGGAACAGTGGCGAAGTCTATTGGGTTACATTTCGATACACAGGTAAATTCAAAAGTTCGTGTACAGTACTATGTACAACACCTTCTATCCAGTGAGCGTTTGCGATTTTGGTAATCCACATCTATAGCTGGGTGCATTATGATTCTACAATATTCGTACAATACTCGCGAAATTTATTCAGTTCAAAATTTTCGTATAGAATGTTGTGATGGAATGGCGTATTTGATGTTTAATCAGGATACAGGTAAAAAATTCTACAGCCAAGGTATGAAATATTTTACAAAAGGTAAGTATTTCAATTTCGTTTTGCATTGTCTATGTTACAAATATTCCAAACGAATTAAAATTCACTTTGCACAAGGAATTTTCTTGATTTTGATGTATTTCATATTTAAATTACATTTTAATTATACTGAAGAGAGACTTTGTAATTTTTACGACAAATTTTTTGTTAAAGAGGAAAGAAAAGAAATTAATTTTATAATGAAGGATTTAATGATTTGTCAAATAGTAATTTGATCAATTTAATTATTGTAGTTGAGTAATTGAGTAAAGAATTTTACGAATGGGAATACAGAGAATAGTAATTAATTAAAAAGAAATTATCTACAGTTACTAATTCTTATTTTTACGAATATTCATTATCTTTAGAAATAATTCCAGAATGATAAAGGAATTTAGTATCTAGACTGATACAATATTTTTCTTAATTCATATTATACTATTAACAAATACACCATAATTATTTTCTTTTATGTTATTTGAAAACGATAATGCTTAAAATTGATAAATCACCTAAAAATTTCTATAAAAAAGATTCTGACAAAAGGATAGAAATAATGTTGCTGATAGGAAAAGATTAAAGCTAACTTTTTTGGACGTTATTTAATATAAATTATGATCAATATAATATCGTGACTGTAAGTAGTATGTAGTCTATATTGTTGATGGTATTGTCATCATTGGTATATATTTAATAATAAAAGGGGCGCTTTTTCTATCCTGATCCGCGAACGAAGGAAGCGAGGTCAATTACGTCGAAACTATGGATAGATTTATAAACTATATTAACAAATTGTTTACTTCAATTGCGTAAATCACAGTATTTAAACCGCTGTAGGTCGCACAAGCAAAGACTAAACTTACACAAAAATGTCGAAATTCAACGATCTGGCTAAAGGGGACCTTCATGCCTTCATGCAGACACAATTCAGACTGGTGATTGTATAGTGCTTTTCATTCTTCATTCAAACAATTCCAATGAAGATGGGACTTAAGGTCGCCAAAATCAGTAACAGCCTCAAAATTCGGTTCTATATTGAGACGAAGAGCCAATAACAAAAATAGTCCTGCAAGTAATAGCGGAAAGATAAATGGTGGAAAAGTATTATAAAAGGAGCGCAACCGCGCCGAAGGAGCAGTAGTCATGCAGTCTACTGATAAGAAAAAGACACAAAAATACATACAAATATATGGAATAAATAACTAAATAAATAAGTAAATTCGATAGTAATACCTATAGGGATGTAAGACCGATGAAAATATTTGATAAATTGTTCAAAAACAGTCCAATAAGTATTTTTTACTTTTTATAGCAGATTAAACAAGTATTTTGAAACAAATATTAACAGCAATGGATAATACTTTAGAAAATGTTATTTTATTTATTCCATTTATACTTTATTACGACTGTTTTTACACATTTCTTTGCCTTAAACATTTTTCGGTGCCTGATTTCGGTCTTACCTAATTCTTAGTCTACCCTGTCCACTATGCCTTTATCCCGGATTCTACCGGTGAAACGGGGAGAACCTATGGCCCGACTCACTGGAATAAGTGCCAATTAGGAAAATCCGCTCAGGAGATTAGTTAAATTCTAGTCAGGATTTATCTAAGTCAAATCCATACATTGACCTAGTCATTTCCTATATATAGCTATTTTGCTTATTCAAAATATCAGATACACGTTTTGTGGAAAAAGTTTCTGTTCAGATTGCAAATCGAGAGCGATGAATCTAGAACCTTATTCTTCGTAGTGTTTGAGATGTTTCTCGTCATTCTTTCCTCGCTTTTGCCGAGAACTCTTTTATTTGTAAAAACTCTTATAGCGGAAGGACGGTACAATAAGACTTGTGGAACTTCCACGAGTATAAAAGTTCGACACGTTATTTTCGAAGAAATGAAGAGGTAACTTCAGGAGTAGAGAATCTCTTGATTTCGATCTCATTTTTCTTTTTTTGAAGTTATTATTGATGTTAGCGGGTATCTTTTGACAGACATCATAAAATATGTACCTAGCCGTTAGAGCATCAGCAATTCTGTTTCTTTTTAAATAACTTTGTTGTGAGCTTGGGAAAAATTACGTACCATACTAATGTAAAAATATGAATACTCATGAATAAAACATGGTGTTTTTTATTTGCTTTTCAAATGACATAATTATACAATGATCAATTATTTTGATAATCAATACATTAAATATATATTGTTTATAAATTCAATTTTATAACAGATTTTCATACATACTGTATATACAGAAATGATGATAGATAAATTACGGTCAATTATTTATGGTACTTTTTGCTTAGCTATTATTGAATTGTTTAAGAAAATCAGTTAAATTATTGTCTCGGGCGAAGCCGAGACGGGGGATGCTAGTATATATATATATATATATATATATATATATATATATATATATATATATATATATATATATATTATTCGTTTCTCTTAACAGTCTACGTTCTTTATGAATTTTCGAAATTCGAAACGGCCGATTTTATATATAACCAAGCTTATATGGAAAATAATACGCGGCTGTTGCAACCGTTAAGATCATTCCGGGCGATAAAAACGCCACGCGACGAGGTAGAAAATTCGTTATTCCGGCTCGCCGTGCATACGACGCTCTCCCCCTTCCCTTTCTACCGTGAATAATGTAAAACACCGGCGACTGTATAGCGTTGTGTGGCGCGCGACTCCCCGATATCTCGGATTATATAATCGCGTCAAAACGGGAGTATAAACGCCGGACGTACATAATTCATGAGGCACGGGCCAGGGTGGCGGTAGGGGGGTGGCGCATAATCGATCCAATCTCTGCGGCTGATGTAGAGGCATATATATATATATATATATATATATATATATATATATATTTGTCTTGGGAAGAGGCTTGATTCGGTCTCGCCTATGGCACTGCAGTTAGTGAATCGAATAGGATTATGTGAGAGCCTAATAAAGTTATATCCTAACGTCAGTGCTTTGTGAACAAGGATCGTATGGCTCAGATGAAAGGACCTATAATCTTAGTGACGAGCTCCGCAGGTGGACCCGGGTGAAACGTAGAGCAATAGTCTTCATTCAGTTTATGAAAATTATATTATGATATATATGTATAGTTTATAATTTAATCACACAAAAATAAATTATCTGATATTTTTTAAGTTAATCTAAACTAGTTGATAAATTTTAAACATTTAAGTAGTTATTAAAATAATTTTTTGCAGTCAGTGAATCAAAAAAATTGAACAAACATTATTTAAAGATAGGTCTATATCTAGAAAACATTGCAAAAAATACCAGCAAGATATTTATCAGTATAAGAAGGAAATTTCGAATAGCAGGGCATGGCTGTATAAGGGTATGGAGAGCGATGCTCGAGCAGCATCTTGGAAATCTATAAAATTAACGGTTGATAGCCATAGAAAGAAGAAAATAGTCGCTATTTTAATCAGAATTCATATAGATATTGTGTGTTTAAAAATCATGTTATATCGACCTGGTTATAGTTTCAAGAATTACATATTGGCCCAAATGACATTTTTATTTTTATGTAATTAAAAGCTTACGCTACTTATGTATGCGTTATGAAGCATACGAGTAAATGATTATTAGTTTTAATTACATTTAAATTTCTTTCTATTAGACATTCTATGATCTGTAAATTATTTTATTTGCGATGACAATGTAGTTACATTTTAACGTAACTCATCACCTAAATTTCTATAAATTTAATCATCAATCTGTCCGATGATTTAAATCCAATAAATAGTATAATGTAAATTTAATTAACCTAGTATTTTACAGAAATTAATTGCCTGACGATTATCATTATAAGAGCTTAAATTAAAGCGTTCAAATATATAATAGTTTAATAATAATACTTATATAAAAATTTCAATCCATCTTTTCAAATAACAAAGACCATTATTAAACTTAATCATATAAGCGAATTTTATAAGTCACATTTAGAGATCGTCAAAATATAAACCCTAGTAATTATGCAATTAACGAATGTAGTTATAGCCATTCATAAAATTACATTAAAATCGAGTTCTGTAATGAATTTTGAAAAGCCAAGGAATGAATTATTCCGATAAATTAAATGATTTCACGATTTGAAATGCAAATTTTCGTATTGCTAATCGCATTGAAAAAAATCGCTATTTCTTATATTATATATATATATATATATATATATATATATATATATATATATATATATATATATATATATATAGGTACAGAAATATACGATTGCTAGATACCCATTGAGATGTTGATGTGGAGATACATCAAGGTTTTATCATCCGGACAAAGTCAAGTGTACTATAAATGATCCGTACCTTTCGGCCAGTACTGCAGTTTCTGCGCTTATGGATATTTATATGTCTAGATTATATATATATATATATATTATATATATATATATATATATATATATATATATATATATATATTGGTCAGATGCTACAGATATTTTTGTTAGTTCGCGTTCAGTCATTTTTCTGTGTTAGTAAGTATTTTAACTCTTGATTAAAAGCGGTTTCAAATTCATTATGCCGGTTAATACTTGATTCTCGAAAGTTAATAATGCTATCAATACGAAAGATATATTGCCACATTCATTTCATTTATTTATGAACGAATAACTTTAATTTTAATTACGGAATCAAAGCAGTTTAATAAATATTTTGCTGACTTGCCTGAAAAATGACTAGAAGTTCTATGATAATGATTTATGAAAGAATTTTATATGCAAAGTTACTCAATTGAAGATATCACAGTGTCTAAAAATAGAAATTTACATTAGTAGTTTTTCATACGTTTTCAACGTTCAGTTGCTTTAATTATAGACTGTATTATATTTTGATAAATTGATAAAAATTCATGCGGTGTGATAGAAATTTTGAAATAAAATGTTGTTAAAACAAATTCTCGAAAGCATTAAAATTGTTAGGTTTACAGAATGGTATTGAAAAATTATTTTCCAATTGCGGTGTATGAAGTGAAATTGAGTCATTCCAATATAAAACTACAAAAAAAGTCAATGTTAATTTGTTTATAATATGTGAAATGATAAACATATAAAAATCGATAAATAACTATTTTGCTCTTATAAAATTGTAAATGACAATATCATTACTATAATTAGTACGGTAATAAATAAATTTTATGGTATCTTTATGCACTTTTCAGTTCACTGAAAGCTAATAAAAAGACTTGTTTGCTGAATTTGTTTGCTTGAAAATTGTAAATATTAAATATATTTTTTTAATTAACATACCTTTGTATTAAAATAATAAGAGTATTGTTATTATAATATATAGTAAATAAGATTATGGTGTAATGAGTATAAATAAATTAATTGAATCACAAACGAATTTTTTTATATGATTTTAAAAAATTTATAATAAAATAATATATTTTACGCAATCGTAACTTTTAAAGAGTTTTAACTCAGTAATTAAATGTGATGAATTTATTAATTAATTTTATACAATAGAACATAAAAATAAAGTAAATAATCCAAAACTTTAATTTATAAATGTAAATAATATTAAATTCATACAATAGAAATAAATGAAACCATAAAATTTATAATCAAGGATTCTGTATAATTATTTTTAATTAAATATTTCTATTGCGCATTCTAAATGAGATGTAAATATGATTTATGAAAACAGAATAATAACTAAATAAATTTTACAATATTACTCGTCAAATTCTATGACTGTTTTGAACCTTATGCTTCTACATACATTGTTGGAAAGTGTTTCAAATTTCTAAAATTATAGTTGACATACGATATCTTATTAATAATTATAAAGTTTCTAATATAATAATTGGTTGTAAGTTGTAAATAATTTACATAATCCCCATTCCCTGAACGATTCCTCCGGTTTAGCTACATTTGTGTAATTCTACTTTGGACTAGAATCGAAATTCAAAGACCGTGGGATTTTTCGGTGATTACGATTCTCCTTGCCCGGACAGAAAATCCGCATTTTTGAAAGGCGAGATATAATTCGTCGACATTCGAAAGCACGCTAGAATTAGAATCTGCAGTATAATGCATACGACTTGTCTCTTCGTTACGCCTATGCTTCGGAAAGAACGAGTTGTATGTATGTATATGTACTGCCATAAAAGCTCAATACGTGGGGTATAGTCGCATCTCAACGAGTCCGCGCGTGCTGTAGCCGATCGGAGCGCGACTGCATAAGATTCTGAGTATAATATATGAGGGATTGTGGTCCTCGAGAGCGAACGTCTACTACCGATTTTTATCGAAATCAGCAAGAAATTCCATTGTCGCAGTAGTTGTGTGCTTAATGTCACCGCGCGCGGGCGCGACAGCGCCTGTTCGTCTTAGCTTATGGGCTTTCGTTGCTTTATTCGTTATAGTTTTATATTTCCCTCTCATAATACTGCCGCATTTAGTGTCCCTTTTTCATTGTTACTTTTCATACTTTTTTCATCGTCATCTCCTTACGTCGCTTTGCTTTTTATACTTTTGTACCTTAATTTGACGTTATAATATAGTTGCCTTTACTTCGTAGATCGTAATTAATGAAATTAAAGCGCGCGATTAAAATCGATCGTTGGTCGTAGGTCGGAGGTGGGAGGAGGACTATTCGAATAGTGTAATATAGTAATCCTTAGGAATGAAGTGAGAGAGTACGAATGAATGAAGGAAAGGCCGCAATCGGTTGGTTACTAGGTTCCACCTAAGGTGTGTTATTTTTTGCTATGTCTATCCATGTTTTGTCTCTAGATATGCAAGTCTCAATCGAGATCTATGCTTCTCATATATATATATATGACTGATTTAAATCACTGTGTACATGATATATGTTTCTAATTATTTAAGCATTATGGCATCATTATGCTAATGAACCAAAATTTTTAATCGGTGTAAAGCGATACAATTTCTTTATGGGCCACGGCACGAAACATGACATGTTTCAAGTAACGTGAGTAGTAATGTCACTTGATTAAATATTTATTAATTAAAAATTAATTTTACCAGTAAAGTAAAAAAAATATATAGTACCCTTATGCTAACCAAAAATATATGAAAAACAGTTATTTTCTTATAAATAGTTCCTAACAAGCCACATGCTTTTAGACGTTCATCAATCATGAGTTATAGTTTGTACAGGTACTGCATAATTGACGTAAGAAAAATAGTGGTAGAAATATTAATACAGGTTAATCCAGAAAATTTGAATATGGAAATTGAACAATATGTAAAAAAGTTCGAAGCGATAACTATAAGCCACTTCTTTCGTATGCTTTTTGGAATATATCCTTCGTAATTAATTGTACGATAATTTTGAAAGTTCGTAAATCAATTTAGTCTGCGAGCTCAAAAATTTTAAGTAAACCTTATTCCTTTTTAAGTCGAGTTCTTCGCTTCGTATAAATTACGAGAAAGCAGCGCTGCTATAATAATGTAGGCACGAAAAAGGACTAAGGGAGTACGTGATAAAAATTTCGATATAAGGCAAAAATTATTGTTTGCCAAAGGAAAGGGAAGGGGGCGAGAATATTAATCTTCTATATATATATATATATATATATATATATATATATATATATATATATATATATAGTATAATCTAGGCTATTCGTGCATACTTTTGTACAATATAGAATAGGATTTATAAGAAAAGTTTTAGACGATCATAAAAACGGTCATTTTATTTCAAATTCCATTGATGTAATACATTTTACCTTCAATAGCTTAATATCTCTAATAAACTTTTTATGCACAGATGTTTAGTAAAAAGTTCGGCATTTTCTTATTCTTCCTAAATCTGTTTAAATTTAAAATAGAAAAACATATAACATAATATCAAAAAGTACAATATTTACCTTGCTTAAACCGTAAGCAAACGTAAGGCACAATTTTTCTACTAAAATTTCTATAGGTAACGTACGAATTTCACTTTTTAACTGAGATTATTTTCACATATGTGATCTTATAATTAAATTGAAAATTTTATATTGTTATATTTATTAGCAAAATGTCATTGTAATTTTCGTAGGGCGCTACATTTGCTATTGAATATTTCAACTGAAGTGAAGCATTATCCAGTTTCGGGATGCATAAATCCTAAATTTTTATCGATTTACTTAAAAGTTTTCTTGCGCGACCGACGGACTGTTTCATTTTGAATTCCGTGGATAATTTAACACACTAATGCAATCCGCTTACTTCTCCGAAGAGGCATCTATGTTTAATCGATACAGAACGGTCTAAACAGAATTTTCTCTTTAGAAATTTGTGCTTTTTTAAACGAAAATTTTATCGCATTTTTCTAGTGAGATAAGCAACCAATAAACTTGTAGATACTTCGATAAGTCTAAAAAATTTTTACATCTAAAATACTAAGTAAAGGTATTAAGTTAAGGGCTTCTTAATTTTCAGTTCCGAACTTTCTAATTTTATTTACGTTTTTATTTAATTTTATTTAACTTTATTTACAATACTTGTAAATATCTCTAGTAGCGAATTTGCCAATAACTTACTAGCAAATTTAGTGTATCAATATTATCAGTACATAAGTACATGATTATCATAGTTCACAGTACATTAGTAGATTAGTACGTTATTATCATAGCACATTAGTACACTATCATCACGTCATTCGTTAGTAAGCGTCGTAGATATGTAAGTAGTAGCAGAGACATTGCTGATGTTGGAACAGTCCTGCATGATGTTGGAATTGTTTGGGTAACTGCTCTGGGTAATCCCCTAGAACAATGGCTCGAAAATTCTGAGATCTGAATAATTTTTAAGTTATATATTAATGCTGAAATATTCATGATTGATTTCCCATTTCTTAAGTGTGTCAGTATTTAGCCATGCAGTGCTTCCAATATCTAATTTCTCCTCTCCCGTGTATTGCAAACTAATTCAAAGTCTAAATATCTACGATATTTCATTGCAAATGAAAATTAATAATAATTACATGTACATGAATACATCTATCCGATTTGACTATATTGTAAGTTGGTTCTGGAACATAAAATTAATCTTAACTAGAGTGGGAAATTGATTTAATAATATCCGTATTTACTTAGATTTCATTGTAATAATTCAAGCTAAATCAAGAAAATCTATGAACATATATACAATCTATGAGTATATATTACATTTTTGAAACATCTTCTCTAGAAGATGTATATAGTACATTCAACTCGTATTACAAAGATATATAATCCGTTACTTATTTACTTACTCTGATACATACAATACTTTGTGCACGTGTAATCTAATATCACATATTTCATTTTTTAAATTAGCTCAGAAAACTAGCGAAATATGAAGAGGTCATTTATTATTTCTGAACTTGATTGCACCTCAGTAATTAAAAGTATTTATTACGTCAGCTAGGTAAGAGCTGCTGTTATTTTGCCGCATTTAGGAAGAAGCTTTTTGAAACTTTTTTTAAACTAGTTTAAAAAGTTTGTTTTCCTTATACGACTTGCGAATTTACTACAAAGAAAATCCTTAGGAATTAGATTGGCTTGAATTTCGCTTTCAAGCAAAGTTGGTTGAGTGGAGTAAAAGCGAAGTGCTATTTATTGAAAAAATCATGAATTTAAAAAGGTTTTTCAAATTTATTGGTTGTATTATTTAAAATAAATGCATAAGTTTAAAAGGACGACACTAACAGAAATCTATAACAAACTAATAAAACTTAGACACAAATGAAAAAGCAATGCGAGTAATCTATTTTAGTAAAATAAAAAAGTAACGAATTTGAGTACTATAAAGGGTTACAACTACTCACGTTTTTATTGATTAAGAAATGATCGTATGAATCCTATGTGTTCTAACATTTCAAGGAGTTTAGCCGATTAGAAATTTAAATCATATTGAGTTAAATTATTATAATGAAGATATAGATTGTATCGTAATAAGAAAATAATGGAATGTCCTGTTTGAAAAATTATAGATAAGTAGATTATGATAAATAAAAAACAGTGAAGCAAGGATTTCTAAAATTAGGATCTCATCTAATTATTAATCAGAATGATGTGACAGTTTAAAAAAAAAACTAATCTAAACTAAAAAATCACATGTTCGTATTTATAGGCTGAAAAGTTTGTATGTGCACAGAGTAAATTGTTAATAATTTTCAATTTTGATAATGAATTCCTTTATATCTGATAACAATTCCAATAACACCCTATAAGTACACATTATTAGCTATAGTTTAAGACTTATTGAAATCCATATAATTTGAAGTACGTATAAAATCAAAATTAATTCGTAGGATTCGAATTAATCAATATTAATTAATTATATTATTCAAAATTAATATACGGTAAAAGAAACCAATGGATCGAATGAACTTAATTGTCCAGGATATTGTTCTTCAATATATTTATTTTGGTATAAACAGACGGAATTCAATTTGAATATTTAGAAAAAGTTTTATAATCACATTACTGATTTTTTAGTTGATTATTGATTAATTTCGGAATATTTATATTTTTAATTTTTTTCTGGTGACTTAAATAAAATTTACTTTATTAATATATTTACTAATAATATCCTTAAATTTGAGCCCAATTGTGTCATCGATTTATTTAATTAAAATCCTAGAGTCAGTGAAATTGAATTTGAAACGCACTTCCTGGTATAGGTTCAAATCCTATGAACTTAAATAGTTCTTAAATCCTTCAAATTATACGTAAAACTGCCTATTTATTATAGAAATATAAGTCCTATAAATAATATTTATAAATGTTTAAAATGTTCATTTTTTATTTTGTGATTTACATGTGATGTGGCCCTTTAAATTAGGTCAATAAAAAATAGAAAAAGAATAACACAAAGATATTTTTAAAAAAACCATAACTGAATTTTAAAAATGTATATAGCGGAAACAGGGCAAAATACTTTCAAATTGAATGGTTATCCATTTGACATATCCATTATTAATTGAATAATCTGGAAGCAAATGTATTCTACTCCGGTAGTAAACTTTCTTCTAATATTTAATTTTTGCTTACGTTTTTCTATCCACAGCATAGTAAGCCTATGACAAAAGCAGTACGCATAGAATTAACGCACTATTTTCTAATAATACCAGTGGTTGTCTTGGTGTATATCTCCTAACTTGTCCTACCTTGCGAATTTCGAAAATCTCCAGATGAATTTATGAAGGGGCAAAAATCAACGAGATCTCGAAAATAAAGAGGTGGGCGAAGCGAAACAATACCGGGACTTAATCCTCGGAACGTTTCTCGGACGGAAGGATGGCGTGGAAGTAGTTGATAAGGGTCGTGAAAAAAGGTGGATATATATATATATATATATATATATATATATATATATATATATGTACCCTCCTGATCGGGCCATTAAAGGGAAAGGCTCTTTTTTATCGCGTCGACGAAAGTGGAGCACTCGAGTGGGTTTGTGGTTTACAATACGTTTATACATTTATCAGAATCAGGAATAGCCGGGCAAAGTTTCGAAAACGGGCAGTGCGTCGCTCTTTATGCGTTGTCTTTTATGTGAATCGATATGGGTTGAAAATTGGAGACGCTTAAATCTCAACGTAGTAACGTTAGTGCGTTGTTTTTCAGTAAAATCTTTCACTGTTCTTAAAAAGTTTATTCGACTTTTTTGGTGTTCTTACATAAACTGACTCATGCGTGAATCCAAATTTTATAGAGTATAATACTGTATTATTCTCAAACGTTTTATAAATTCGAACTAGAGATTTTAAGAGTAAATTCGAACTAGGTTGCCCAATAAATTTTCGAGAAAAAGCATTCAGAAAATAATATCTTTAGCACAGTTAGTATAACAAGCTTGAGACATCCATCTACATTTATGGAAATTTATTTACTAACTTTGTATGTACGTTTCCTATTTTAGAAGATAGCTATATATAATGTGAAACTTCGAATTCAAAGATTTCCTCTGATGTATACGCAATTGCACTATCGACTATTATATACAGATATTTAAATAGTTCATTGAAACAAAATTAAAGTACTTTACTATTTCATTTATATTTCATAATTATTGACCAAGGATGAATTATAAGATAATTTATTTTTAATATTATATAAATTTATTTTATAGAACTAGAAAAGCTATTATGACAGCATTGTTTTCATTTCAGAGTCTTGCATGAAATAATTTCAATGAATTAAACATTAGCATCGTTAAAACGAATGAAATTTTATCAAAGTACCTTTCTTATAAAAGAAAGGTTTTCATAAAAAAGGCTTTGGTTTGAAACCAAGTCTCTTACATGCAAATTGGTATATGTCCGTTAATGTATAATTTGAAACGTCCAACATATTGTGATCCTTGCCAAATTCTGAATGTCACTATCAGAATTGTCTTCTCTATATAACATTGACTCCCGAAAATATTTGGAATCCAAAACTCCATTAATATCACAAAATTTCTAGAAAACTCGTTGCGCAATTACTTTGACAATTATCAGAACAAAAGCCCGCAATAATGCACTGATCGCGCTCGTCGTGCACATAAATTTCAATGACAGTTTCATAAATCTAGATAAAAAATTGATATATTCAGTTCATTCCTTGAATAGTAGGTATATGTGCAAAACATTATACACTAAAAACTTATTTTTATAATTATATTTTAAGTATTATTTAGGGATTATTTAATTTTTTAATGCAAATACAAATTGCAACTTAAAGTTTCAAATCATCTTAAGACATAAGTCCAAGGTTTAGTTCAAGGTCATGAAGGATAGCGAACAATAACTGAGTATTCTAATCCTTAACTTTAAGTCAAGAAGTTGTTCCAAACTTCGAACAGAGAGACTAATAAAGTTATCCATCCAATTCCAAACTTTTGGGAAACTCTATAACAGCTGTTATTAGAATACTTATTTGCCGAAAGGTTGATTTTTATATATATATATATAATATCTCAGACCTGCAAACTAATATATTGGTTCTATTTCGAATACGACCTTTACTTTTATTTAATATACGATCACTCAATAAATATATCTCCAATTTTGAAGAATATTACAGTATCAAGGTGGCTCTCTCGGAAACTGTAGCGATTGGTAGTCAAAATAGTACAAAACATAGACTTCGTTTGATTTTACCTGTTTTGTATTACGTAAAGAAATTTATAGGAAAGTACAATAAATATATTAATATTGTTTCAAATATACCAAATAAAACTGTCGAAATTATAAAATTCATGAACTTCATCTTTTTATAATAATTTCTATATTGATCCATTATTTTTTCTTATATTAAAGTGATATCTTATAAATAATCATTATAGTGGCATAATTTTATAGTCTGATAAAATTTTATGATTATGTAGAAAATCGAATTTCAAATTATAATTTATGATTATAATGTTTCTAAGAATATTTTGAATATTTCTGCAATTTGAAAATTAATATATACTGTACATAATTTTGGATTAAATTCGATAGTGGGATTAGTTAATGGAGTCAGTCAAGAACACTAACCCTTCGATTTTTATAAAGTGTCATAAAGCTCAACTGTTAAACATCTACTATAAAAGTATATAAAGAAACTGTTAATATCATTGAAATTTAATTAATTCCAACGCCCATCGTTTTTCTAAGTTATCGAAAAATTGAAACTTTGTTTCAAGTATTAATTATACATGCAAGAATGTTTTATTACGTTATCAGCTGAAATATTATCATTTTTGTCTCAGTGCGGATCTCCTCGGCGTATAATATACAAAAAGGTGAAATTCCTTGTTCATATGCCGTATGACCATAAAAAATAATCTAATATCGCCGCTGGGGGTGGAGGGATGGTGCGAGACTTCAATTCATGGAGCGCTAAGAATATATACTAATTCATTAAATTGTAGTAAAGCACACGTGGTGCCGGGATTAACAATGAGGTATAAAAAAAGGAAACTCATTACGGTGCTTTAATACTGATTTCCGTTGTAAAAATTATTAAAATGGACTCTCTGACTTTTCCTGCGATTAAAGAGTTAAATTAAATAAGTTCTAGAACTTAGATTAAAAAAGGTAACCTTGCTGGACTGAAATTAAAACCGTTGTTAATCCATTGGCTTTCACTTAACAAAACATGTACATCGCATTTTCTTAGATTAACTGAGCTTGGTTTTCATAATATATGAAATACTGAAGTAGAACTTCCTTATATTTTTTTATTTATCAAGAAGGAATAATTCTTTCAGAGATCTAAAATTAAATTCTTGCTCTTTATATTGGATCTTCTTAACGAAATGCATTTGCATCTTGGGTAAGTTTCATTCTTTTGTAATATAAAACGACGACACCACGTGTAATCGAATAACGAATACGTGGTATCGCCGAGCGTAATACAAAGGATATTGTCTTGCTAAAGTTGTCTAGCTAAAAATTGAACTTCGAAGTGAAGTGGCTTCAATGTTTTTTCATCTTTTTAAAATAGCCACAATTTTCTCATGCGGTTTTACCACGAAGCGTGGGCTTGGAATTTATCATGCAAGCAATAGTGCAGAGTTTTTGGATAGTATATCTATGAACGTAGAAAAAATTTCAGATATTAAAGGATACAATTTGTATTTGTAACCGTTTGTAATTAGCAAGCAGCTGACAAATGCAAATACTTGATTATTACTGTTCTTTTTTTCTTTTTGAAGAAAAAACATGTTTTATGATTTAAAACTTCCATTGTGTTCAGCGCTTACAAAAACGATCTTCGTAACATTACATTATAACTTTGACCATAGTTTGCTGATACGTGGATGCTCAACTGTCGATGTGATTTTTGTATGTAGTTCATGCGCGATACAATTTATAGGATGGAATATTTTGAAAGAACGTTTTCATACCTCAAATCGTGCAATCTAAAACTTAAATTAAAATTAAATGATTCGAATAAATTTTATAAATCAGACAGAATTCTATTAAGTTTGATGATCAAAGGTGAAGCAAAATTTATCAATTAAAATCGAGGTAACTTTATGTGAAAAACGTATTATGAATAATGTGAATTTGTTAAGCTCTTAATTCAACCAATATAATTACGTTGAGAAACTTTTATTTCATACATTCATTATAATGAATATGGAAAAATATAATTTAGAAGATAATTAAATTTTAAATATTAAACAATGTATGATTAAAAAAAAATTCGGAATACATACTGAAATTGGAGTTAAAGATTTCAAAATTGAGTATAAAATAAAGTAAAATTTATAATATTTTATTTTATTATTGTCAATGATCTTATATTTCATAGATAATGGGCGAGTTAAGTTTATTCCAGAGAAGTAGGCATATATTTTCCAATATTTCTCTACCCAGCTCTTAATTACACATTTAAAAAATATATATATCGTAAATCGATAAACTCGTTGCATTCGATGCAGCCGAAACGACACCCCCAGAACTATCGTGCGACTTGCAATGAAATGTTCCCGCTCGCTTTCCAACCGCGCTCCTTTCGCACGTCGGGCAACTTTTCTCATTACTGCGAGCCGATGCACGCACTCGCTCGCGCGCTCGGTTACTCCGCTTTATAAACCGCGCGCGCCTGACGTTAATGGCGATTGCGAGCTGGGGCGCTCTGAACAAGGCTCGCGAACAAGCCGATGAGCCGACAAGCCGATGAGGATGCTTATAATTTGCACGTACTGCACTTTACATAGCTGATAAATGGTTGTTTCGCCTTATTAGGCAATTGGCTTGTGGGCGTCCCATCTTTATTCTGTTTTGATACTTCTGTTCGAGACAACCAAAAAGGGATTAAATAAATAATGTTTAAGTTTTTTGAAATTATTTAATATAATAATAAAACTATAATTTTTACGACGTACCAAACAGAGGATAGCCAGTAATATAATGGACTAACATTCGGCGCGTTCGAACCTTTATAGGCTCGCTTCTCGCGCCGCCATCAAATTCTCCGAATTTATCGATAAGATACAAAGGCAAAACAGATCCGTCGAGAAGTTTTCATATGTAACCTTTTCTGGTTCAGATATATAAGCCTCTTTTTGAAGCTCTTCATTTATTTCTATCCATCATAGAAATATTTCAATTTCAAAATTCCCAAATTTTTTCTAAATTAAAGTATAAATTTCAGAAATACAGATTTTGAAAATCCTGAGATTTTCCGGTCACGGCACCGATGGATCTGAATTTATACATTAATCAATACAAAAAAATTTGGTATTTCGTGGTGCTTCATAAATTTTGCATGAGCACGTTTCAGCTTTCGAAAATAGTATCCAAATTTTCTTTAACGTTGAAAACCATACATTCAAAAAATACAGCTTTCGAAAACCGTATGGTTTTCCGGTCACGGCACCGATGGATTTTGAATGTATAGTTTTCTCGAAAGAAAAAATGGCATTTTCCAGTCACAGCATTGATAATAGTAAACTTCTCGAAGTCTGTCCAATTCAATCAATGTAAGTTTATTTATATTTTCTTTATAATTACATTATTCCCTTTTATTAAATATGTAAGTAAAATATATGTTCGATTAAATTTTCAAGTTCTATTTCCAAAATATTAGTGGCTTTCCTTTACATTAATTATTTGACCATTAATTTTTTAATACTTATAAAATATTAAATAGTTAAATAAATTTTCATTTTCATTATCAAAGAATTTTAGCCTAATGTTTTCTATAATACAAAGTAAAATAAATCTTATTCTTAATAATAACACGCACTTCTCGAGATAAATACACTTAATCTACGCGGTGATTACATTGTAATATAATATCTATACATCAATTTCCGCTTAAAAATATACACATAAAATCTTAGTTTTTTATAACCTAAATATGACGCAATTGTTTTATTATTTGCATATCATTAATTTAAACATTATTATTATTTATTATTTATATAAACTTAAAAACTTAATTCTACGCTATCTTAATAAATATATAAATTTATATAATTTAACTATCCGTAACAACTTCTATAGACGTTTGCTTGCGTCAGTCTGTTTTGAGGTCTATGATTCAATTTTCAGGTCAGAGATTAGTTTAAGTTTTATTATTTTTATTTTATTATTAAGTTTCGCGGATCATAATTGATATACTAATAGAACTTTTGCTACAAATCATTTATTTAATATTTTCTTTTATTTAATTCAACGAGCTTCTGATTGAACTGAAGGAATGAATAGTGCAGATGCAAAAACGGACCTATAATTCTAACCGACAAATATTAAGATATACTTTATGGTGCCAGAAAGAGTGAGAAAAAGTCGGAAAATAAATCTCAATAATTTTTAGTAATAAATTGTGATTATTTTTACTGACGGTAGACTTTCAGAACAGACTTAAGAGCTCAAATAAGTAAACAAGAAATTAAAAATTAATTTAATTAATAACATTAATTAATACTCAAATAAGAAAAATACTGTTTTAGATTTTTTAAATATATTTTTCTATTTAAGTAAAGATTTTTGAACATAAAACTAAAAAAACCTATCTTTTGAATTTTTTTTTTGTTTTTACGATATGAAATGTTACAGTTTTTGACAGATCTTCTCAGTACATACCTATGGTTTGATGGTGATGTTCAACGATGTCATCTTATGATAAATTTAATTTGATATATATATATATAATTGTTTACGTTATGGGCACTTGATGTAGTGTGTAATTAGTTTAACAAAAATTTCTTCTAAATTGGACCATAAAAGAAATATAAAAATCTATTACACCATTTAAAAAGATATTAATGAAATAAGAGCTCGACATTACATCATCATCTCTTTTGATTTAAATTATAAAGGAACTTTTTTTATACTTTAATACTATAATAAAATGTTTCACAAGATCTTAAGTGAAGTTTAATTGACTCTAAAATTTAACTCGCGTATTCCTGCAAAAGGAACATGTTTTTGATTTTATGACTCCAGAATTTTAGAGTAACCTGGTTGAAAAAGGTTCCCCAAATGTTGTTTAATACTTGTTCGGTTTAAGAAACGTAAATTTTTTCTGATCAGATTAATTTATCTTTTTTTATTGTACGAGTAGATACGAATTTCGATAAAGATCTCATATATTGCAGCATAGCATAGTGTAACTCTGGATAAAATTATATAGCCATTTGCTACTTCCTGATATTACTCTAACGTTTAACTTCGTTTTAAAACCAGGAATGTATCTACCTTTCTTGCAACGTAATTGGTTTCTTACTCACCTCTCTCTCTCTCTCTCTCTCTCTCTCTCTCTCTCTCTTTCTTTCTCTCCTCCCCGCTCTGTACCAGGCTGTTTCTCTCTGCCTCTCTCTTTCACACTATCCTATTATGTTATGAAAATTTGTATTCCCTAGGACTATTTGCGAAAGTTTTTTTATTGTAACTTTTCTTCTAACCACCGCAGGATAAGACCATTCCATACATAGTTATGTATTCCTCCGACTGCCAAACTGCTTTCCAGCCGAAGGTACGTCTCTCTACTCAATTTTCAGGATTTATTGTCTGGAGAAAAAGAATAACAAACGTGCATAAATTTCTTCCCAGCAATCGACATAAATTATCGGTTTTATCGAGGAATAATGTTCTTTATTTTCAAGTTTAACGATGTCTTTACGACTTGGCGAATAATGCTAAGACCCATTTGTTTTACAAAATCGATGGGATTCCTTTTAATGTCCCATATACGGAAATAACAAGGGTGAAGGGAGGCATTAAAAAGTTACATTTTGATGTCTAATAATTAGCTTTTGGAAATGCGAGATACTGTTCTCAATTCTGACCCAAAAAAATCATAGACGATTTTTTTAAATAAAAGTTGAATAGATTGGTATATTAGGTTTGAAAGAAATTGATAGATATTACAAATAATTTCGCATATGGTAAGCGTAAACTAATTAAAAAGCTTTTGATTTCTATACTTGTTTCCTAATAATCAATGACTTTGCGCGAGCGTTTAATTCATAAGGTCAGAAAAATGGTTAAGGCATGTACTCGTATAATTGCTAATATGGGAGGACATGGACAGTGTAGATGTACTCTATGATATGATTAATTCCGTTTGTTCGAGACGTTGACCATTAAAAGAAACCGAAGCTATATAGCTGTACGTCCAGGTATTAGGTTTAGGTCACGTGCGAAGGATCTTTGATTCCGAAGACAAAGAAAGATGCCTTTGAGATCACAAATGAGATGTGATGCGATGCACATCATAAATGTCAGTCATAAATTTTGCCCGATAATTAAGGGCCATTAAAAATGAAAAAATATACTATATGTCGACTGTTTTGAATTAAATTAATTAAAATTAAAAGTGTAAGTATTACAAAAAAATTATACAAAACTGAATTTTCTGAAAAAATGAAAAATTTTAATAGTTTTTAAAATATCTAAAACCAATTTTGCATCGAATAAAAGTTTAATATTTCTAACCTAAGTTTTTATTTTAATAAATATTTTTATCGGTCTTGCAGTCTTTATACTATAAGATGTTATACTAAAATAACGACAGTCAGACTGTCCTGTTAAATGGAGCTCCAGCGATTAGCTGGTATGTCGAAGTGTTTTCTCCCTCCCCACCGTTAGGAACAAAGTTATCGTCTCCTCTAAGGTAGATGCGAAAATTTTGGCGTCATCGCCGTCGCGTAGCTTCGCGCAACTCCGGTGCCCTTCGATTCATATTCCTGTACTACCGAATATCAACGCCTGTCTTCCAACTTTATCCTTATATATATGCGAGGTGCCTCTATAAAGTCAGTTGGTTATCGATTCTATGCCCTGATTCGCAGTCTTCGCAGTCAATTTGAGTCCTCCAAATGTCGAGCGAAGCTCATAATAAAAAAACTTGCCGATAATTGACAAGCTGGATCTCTTTTCTCTGGATCTCTATCATACTTTATGACAAATTCTTAATTTACTCTTTTCAAAAAAATAATTCCAGCTGAAATTTTTTTAACATTATAATTTAACACTACTTAACACTATATTCTTATTATTTAAATGGTATTATTCTACCTATGAAATTTAGCTACCTTTAAGGGAAGAATTACAAATTAACATGATAATGTAATTTTATTAATTGTATTAGTATAATTTTTGTCATTAATTTATATATCTCTTTATTTTATAGAATGTAGTTTGATTATTATATTATCAAATTATTTCCAATTTGCATTTATTTCCAATTCTGAAATCCATTTACAAAATATTTCTTCTCTTTTAAGGAACAAGAATTTTATTTATGATTTTACGAAATGTTCTCAGCTTCCTCCTTCTGAAGCTTATCTATTCTATCTTTCTGTTAATGAAAGTCCATCTAAAAATCTAATTGGTGCACTAATTGATAGGCTATAATAGGGATATCGGACAACATTGTTATGAGAATTATTATATATGTGTATACTTTCTTTATTCTTTTATACATACACAATATCTTTATTTATATATTATCTTTAACATGTAATACTACGTTTTTCAAAACATCTGTTTCTTTTTGCTCTTAACGCATATTAAACCTTTGTGATATAAAAATACAATTGGTTTTATAATAAAAAAAGAATTTTCCAATGACCTCAGTGAAAAAATACTATGCATTTATGTATTTCAGAAGCTTAAATTTTTTTTTCTAATAACCTATCTCATTTTCAATATGGACAACTTTTACAGTATCAAAAGGGGCGATTTGAAATGTCAAAACTTGTAATAAAAATAATAATAATTTTTTTTTCATATTTAATAAATCGTCTAACAGTAATTCGATTTTTTCTTTTAAACATAGTTAAAAAAAACTGTACAACTTAGTTCTTTTACTTCCACTCCAGTAGCGTTTTAACTTCATACGTAAAGAAAGTTTGCGTTCGAATGATCTTGAATTAAGATATTTGAAAATTGCAATTACAATCTAATAATAATAAACATGTTCAAAATTCTGAAGTCTGTGCAACAAAATCAATGTTTTTATTAAGATGATAAAATTATTGTACTAATACAATTTACTTATAGCATTAAAGAAAATTATTTCTAAATCTGCTTGCTTATGTTCTACATTCTTATTCCGTTGTTATATGCATTTTTTATTGATTAAAATATCTACATTAATTAAGTACCCATAAATATAAATTTATTCTTAATATTTAGGAATTAATATTATAGGAGTAATAAAGAAGCTGGTGATAAAAGAGTTAATATTATTTCTAAAAATCTAAGAATAACTTAACTATATATATATATATATATATATATATATATATATATATATTCAGGTGAACATCGTACCTATATTTTTAAGAAATTAAAGTTGGTAGAAATATTATTAAGTCCGTCTCCGTTTCTTTTTATGGTATCTAGGCTTGTCTGACGGACAGCCGTTAATTCCATAGGGAATTCAGCCTGATACATATAGGATTATTATTAGACCATGAACGTCCGAACAGAAGTGAACATATATAGATGTTTACTAGGGGCGTTTGAGGGCTTTCAAACACTAACATAAATATATAGACACATAACGTTTTTCGTCGGGGAGGGAAACTGAAATACAAACGTGTGGAGTTGAGGAGGGGTCCGGGCATAAGTGCGGAAAATTTAGGGAATAAAACCTTGAATGGATTTGAAAAGACCGTTACCTACGCGTGGACTTTGGCAAGCTCCAAATTTATTCGTTATGCATCTAACGATCAAGAATTCGGTTGTAAATTAATATGGCCGAGGGGTTCGTTTCTATATTCAGTGATCGTGCACTGCAGTTACCACCCTATCAGTTATTGACAAAGTAGTTATTGTAGGGTTATTGCGACTTCCGGGGAACTCTATAGGGATTCCAGAGAAAATTTATGGGCATAATTTCCTATGCTTCTAAGGCTTATTATTATGTACTTTATCTATATACAAATTTCTAGTATTAGGAATTATTATTTTTATTAAAAATGAAATATAAAAAAACGTTAAATATACTGTTCTACAAAATCTTTTTACCTATAAGATAATATGAACGATAATCCAATATTTAGTACATAGCACTTAATAAAATAAATATAATTCATATTTACAGGAAATAATGAAAAACTTTTAATTGAATATTTATTATATTGATATATCTTGTTTTTTTATTTGTATTGTGGAATTTCAATATTCTGACACATTATTAAATTTATAATACAATTTTTTCTGGTCACAAAGTACGATAATAGTCTAAGAAATTTAATTATTTTTTTAGTAAAATGTAATGTATGTAAGGAAATTAAAGTTATTTTGTAATATTTTGCTATTTTGTAGGCTTTTTTATTTTTCCCCATGCATTTTAACAAGTATTGTGTTTTCTTGAATTTCAAAATAATATTTAAGAAACTAATTTACGTATAAATTTTGTGAGCTTAAATAAGTAAATTTATGAAACATCGTTTATGAAGAAAATAATACTGAAATATCGATGAAAAAATTATATTAAAAAAAAATTCAGTTCGTCGTCATTTTACTCCATCAACCTGAACTACTGTATAAGTCAGCCTGTATTAACCGATTGATTGATCAGCGCACGTATTTAACTTGGCGTGCTCTAGTCTCACCTAAACGTTTTTTGTTTGTAGCGAGTTTATGATTTTTATTAATTATTCCACACTAATGATGCCATTCTATAGTGCGCCATTATCCGTTGTTATAAAGTTTGTTTTCTCAAACGTTCGCGTTGTTGGTGTAATAGATTTAGCATCTAATGTTTGATGTATAATTTGGAGTTCCTGCAATGTCGAATGAGTTATTAAATGTTCAATTCCTTTACTCAGAATTGAGAAGTTTTATATCAACCTCTTCGTAATTTGAATATTTTCATATTATCCATACAACTGGGAAATGTAAATTTTCACGTATCATAATAGAATCATCATGATCATCATTATTATTACTATTATTATTATTTAATTACTTTTAAAAAAACATTAACAGAACAAGTGATATAAACATATAACATTAACAAGTAAAGACACGTAAAATTCAGAGTAAATATAATATAAAAAAGAAAATAAAATAAAAAACTTCTAAATGGTGATATTAAACTGTGATAAGAGTAACAATTTTCTAACTGAAATAGTTTTAAATAATAAAATCAGTGTCAATATCATATAAATAAAACATTTATGTTACGTAATTAAAAAATGTATCGGTTGTAAATGATCTGATTAAAAATAATTTAATAATGGAAAAAAAAGCAAGTATCAAAACACCGCTGTGGAAGCCGATTTAGGACATCGATACTTTCAAATCGATTTCTCAGCTAAAGCTACGAGAATTTTTCCGATAGCAAATTTTTTAGTTTTTATACTTTCGAAAGCTCTTGCCAGGCGCTGAGCAAAGAATAAATTCCTTGAACGAGTTTCCATTTTATTTATTAGAATTATGATTAAAAATGCTCCGCAAGCCACTTCGGCATAAGAGAGTACGATTTTCCTCCTTTTGCCGCCTGTATAGAGCGTCAAACTGGAGCGGGAAAAATATGCGCGAAATATCTCTTTGGCATAAATTTTTATATCGGTGCAAGCGGGTCGACCCGTGTCGTCGCCGTCAAATTATGCGCTCGCGTCTTAAAGCGGAAATATAAGCGAAGGAACGGACAAGTGGACGCTGCCTTAAAAATTTCATAGTAAATAACCGAACCAGAAATCGATTATTAAAATCACGCTCGCAATGCGATTTATCCAGCTTAAATACTCGAAGATCACGAATACATAAAACTGTCGATGTCTGCCTTCGATCAATTGAAATATTTCAGTAATTAAAAATGAGTGAAAATATTTAAAGTTTAATTTTAATTCATTTTTTTTAAGCAAAAACGTCAAAACAATAAATTATTGTTACAAAATTTACCAGTTCGCAGCGATCATTTCAAACGAACCTTAATAAATATATTAATAATTTACACGAAATATAAAGGATTGCTTAATCTACCGATCGAAATTAATGTACTATAACGGATAGATTATAACGGAGAACGTCGGTGGTGTACTAAAATAAAGTTGCATATTACAATCTTCGAAACTAACAAATTTTGGCGTTAGTTTCGAATTTAAGCGGCGCGTCTCTTATTCTCGCCCGTTGAATACATCGACTTCAGCGCTCCTGTTTTGAGTTCTTCGCGTGCGGGAATTCGCGCGCGAGGGATTTAAAGATTCTAGGGCTGTTTGACACCCCCCCCCCATTCCTCAAGTTTTCCTCGCGCGGCAGATCCTGTTTACCGATTGGCTCGCTTAACTTACGACCTTCTTCCGTTAGAATGCGAAGATCGCTGCACTTCTATTCGACCGTTCGATGCATAATGCGCGATATATAGCACGCTATTGTTCAACTCAATTTTTAACCTGTTTAATGCTCTCGTCCCAGTTGATAAAACAAATGAAAAAAAGAAATGAAATAAAATATAATTGTGCGTTAGATAATTCACGCATTTTACGCTTGTTTTATGAGTTTGAAGGTCCTCGCGGTGAAATATTCTACTATGCAAATCAGCCATAATTAAACTCCGACGATAAAATGAATTGCAGAATGAGATAATTCAATATCGTTGCAATTTCACGGGTTATCCGGTGCTATAGGCAATAATTATGTCGATTATTATTTTTTCTCTCTTCCGCAAGGGAATGATTTTATCAATGATTCTAATATCGTGCCTTCATAACTTTACGGCTAGCTTTATCGTTAAATTTTTAATGCACACTCTGTTATGAGTATATTCTGAACTAGTGGTATTCGAATCTTGCTTGCATTTCGTCTAATACAAAGTCATAAACTATAATGGTATATAAAAGTTGCATAATTTTTTTTCTTTAACATTTTCTTGTGACTAATACAGGAACACTGCCAATAAGAAGAATTATTAAAGGCAAATCTGTGTAGCATAATCAATGAAAACTAGATCGAGAAACATGTTTCCTTGCTCCCTCAGCCTAAAGGACCCATTACGTTATATAGAAACAACGCTAAGGTTCTCAATGGACTTCACAGCTAAGGACATTAAAACTATGCTTAATTTCAAATACGATTAAAAGCAAATGCATCTTAAGTTCGGTATTCCCAGAGAGACGTTTGTCTACCAGCTTCGTTTTCTTTCTTTTTTCTATCTTTTGTTCTTTCTTCTCCCTCCCCATGATATGTTAGTATAGCTAGTTTTTTCTATCACTATCATACAGTTAAATTTTTCCTAGCGTCACACTCTAATACCTAACGTAAAGCGTTATACACGTCTACTAGTATATAAGTAACTTTGTATGCGACATCACGATTGTAAAAACTTATTGTAACGAGTGTGGTCCTTACCACCATTTTATAAGCGAAATTTATGTAATTTTTGTATATCTATTTGTGTATATGTATTTAATTTTCTTTTATTGAATAAAGCATCTTTAATAAAAAAAAAAAAGAAATAACGATGTGTCTACTAATCCAAAGAATTTGGTAACTATAGAATATTCAGATAAAAGCTACAGAATATGTCAAATTGAATACGAACCAAGAAAATGTCTAATTCTTCTTCTTGTCAGTTCATTTCGTACTTCATGATGATTCAAATAAAAAGTTCAATTAAAATCAATTTGTGACAAATCACGTAAACGTGCTTAGTAGCCCTATTAAAATAATCGTTAAACATATCACTCTGAACCAGCTTTGATAACGGCAGGCTCAAGGGAGGTAGCTTGGGATCTTTGGCTAAACGAATAGATATTCTAAAAATTAAATTTTTAGAATACATATATGTGAAATTTGGAATCAATTTTTATGTATTTCGAAAATTTTTAAAAGAGATCAAAAAGTTAGCCAAGAGCCAAAATTCTCTCGGGAAAATGAAATTATTCGTGCAAATTAATTATTTAACCTGTTCTCAAAACTATGCTTTGTCCAAATTAATTTGTATCTCAATGTCTTTTTTGTAGTATCAATTTAGAACAATAAGTTATAGATGATCAATATTTTAAATAAATTAAATTCTGTACAATGTATATTTCTTTTCTATATCTAATTCTCAATATTTATAGCCTTTCCCTTAAATATATGGAATATTTTTTTAAAGACTGGTTTATTATTGTTTATAAAAAAAGGAAGAAATGTATTTCAGGATTAACACAAAATCTTACAAAGTGTAGGCAACGTTTTAAATTGTGTTCATATGTGGAATCAGTGTTTACACAACTAGCACGGCTATTGATAGGCGACTGTAAATTCATATTTTACATCCAAAATGGGTATACTATTATATCATAGTATACTGTTAATTCATATGTCCATAACTCAAAAGAAATATCAAATAATAATCATTCTTCAACCTTTTTTATTAAATCTACGTGAAATTAAACGTTAATAGACCTGAAAATCAGGGATTCCAAAATAAATATTTCTATACAAAAGGGAATATTCTTAAAAATGAAGTTTACGACTCTACCGGTTTATCTGCTTAATGCCCTCCTTAATCGCCTCCTCAGTGTAAACAATTCTCGCGCCTAACTCTGAATCTCCCCTTCCGTCGCCCAGCATCGAGCACGAACAAAAGCTGCGCGCCAACTAGTGTAAATAATCCTTCGAGGCTCCCTCCCTTTCAACGCCTCTCCGGCCCCGATTTACATAAACTTTACAGTAGAGCGAAGGAAAGTCCATCTCTTGCTTTGTTCGCGAAGTTTTAAACTCGCGCGCCTTTTATCGCCGCCATCGATGGGATAATTTATGCAAACGAGATTTTTACGAAAGACGCTTATTCGCGGATCTGTTTTCTCGGAAGGGGTGGGGCAGAAAATCGAGGATCGAGTGATAGGAAGACCGCTGCGATCGAAGCATTGCAACGAAAAAAGGATATTGTTCTATTAAGGGTAAAGGTAAGCCATTTTGCATTATATCTTCTAATTTTAACAATCACTGATTACAGGCTGAGTACAAATTAAAATTCAAAAATTTCAAATTTTATACGAATATCGACTAAAATAAAATCCAAAACATGTCAGTATAAGACTACCTATATTTCTTATATTGTCAAATAAATTATGGTTTTAAGATATAATTTTTTCCTACTTCCCACGGATCTATGGAAGTAAGATTAATATGGAAACAGGGAAAAGGTATATCAATAGTAAATAAATTACAGTAAATAGTGGAATTAATGTCGACAGAATTAAATGGTAATCTTATATTCCTTTTTAAGGATTAATATAATAGTAGTATTAGAATCAGATCGAGGTAAACTCATTTAGTGTAAGTCCGATCAGACCAAGAATGATTTCTTTGGTTTGAATAACCTGCCATAATCTACTCGAGTTTTCCTCACAATGATTATGGACCAAACTTGAAGAATCTTAATGACATCGGTCTTTAATATATCCATGATAATAAATCATAATAATCAAATAGACTTTATAATTCTTACATATCATTTATGTAGTTAGTAGGAATATAGTGTAAGTTTATAGCTAATGTTTATATTTAAAAAAATATATAAAATTGCGTTAACTAAAAACTAGATATTAAAACATTATAAATATATAATACACCTTAACACTGCATACTGTTTCTTGAAAGTTATTTCGCAGTACAAAATATAACTTTACATATTTTGTACGTATAAGAAATAAATTTAAGACATACATATAAGTTACAGATATTATTTAAAATATGTTTAGAATATATTAAGTACGTTTTAAATGTAATGCATGTGGGTATATTGGATATGTATAAGAGAGAGAGAGAGAGAGAGAGAGAGAGAGAGTGAGAGAGAGAGAGAGAGGTACACATATGTCAGGTGCGTGGGAGCGATGCAAGAGAGGGAAAAATGAGAGAGGTAGATATGCAAATCAGTTTTGTATGCATTGCTGTTGAGAGTAATGGCTATTTAATGGTTATCATGAATTTTTGAATATATTTTTACCTTATACATTCGATTAAAAAATTTAAATAAAAATTTAAACTTGAAAGGCTCCAAAATAAATGTATCCGTTACATCTACGCAGTTAAAAACTGCGAACATGTATCTCGCAATAGAAATCAACTATGATGGCTCGCGATCCACAATCATAGAAAATATCTTGCAGACTGTCTTCTGTACGAATTATTTTCTAATGATCGCCTACCTATACATAACCAAATACTTTTTTATCTATATCCGACCTCGTCACCTGCGCGGCGACCCTGCCCCTCCCTTGTCACCTCGCCATACATCCGAAGGTAACTACCCAATCATTTAATTTCACTTCTGCTCACCTCTGGAGCCCCCTCCTTCAAACTATTCCTAATCTTCTTTCGCTTTTAGCATTTAAAAGAGCTTCTTTCAATCATCTTTTCATAGAGGAAATAAACGATTATGCTCTATTATTCTTCTAAATTCTCTTATTCCACTCTTTCCTACTCTTTTTCTAGTATATGTCCACTGCTATTTATACTATTAATGTTTGTATAACTTTAATTTTATATGAATATTATATTCAACATATTCTGTCTTCTACATGGTGTAAACTGTATAACATAATGTACATTATGTTATTATTATTATTATTACTGAATAAAATTCTTTCTCTCTCTCTCTCTCTCTCTCTCTCTCTCTCTGTCTGTCATACTCTATATGCTACATCTATACTATGCCGAAAGAAGAGAATGAGATCCTTCACAGGCATCATGCCTATTCATTATACTTTTCTTTGTTTTTTTTCATTACATTGTAACATTTGTAAAAGTTCAGAGAACAGCATTTTATTCAGTTGAAGCAAAAATACCTTTTTAGAAAAAGAGTTATTCACCACAAGGTGGAGTCTTTGAACAAGAACCTGGGAAGACCAATGATTCGTAAACTGGATACTATTAGAACTATTTTCGTACTAAATATTTGAAGTTAAAAAAGTTTATGCAATAAAGAATATCGCGAGCAGCTGCAAGTGAATGTCGGCTGAAGATAACTTGAGAATTATTCTTGAACGCGTATCACGTAAAGTATGAGAATATAGTAATTTTTAGTTTGAAAAATGACGTTGACTCTATGACGTGACCTTCTATGTTTCTATTAAACAGTTAAGTTTTTACTTTGTATTCTCTAATAATGGATAACCATTATTTAGGCGTTTATTTAATTGTCAGGGATTTCGGTGATGATTCAATTAAAAAATATAGATGATTGACATTGTACATACAATTACAATTCACAAATACATAAATATTTTAAAAGATTGCTTAGACGCGATATTAACAAGAATATAATAATTTATTTGATATAAAATATCAGCAGCTTTATTTATAGATCATTATAACGAAAAAATCACGGGTGAATCCTTTCCTTTTATCTCCGTAGGATTGCTTAGATTACAATTTCTTACCTTACAAAACAGCTCTGTACTGCTGCATCGGATTTTCACAATTCCGTCGACACTCGTCTTTTCAACTTAGTCACGTATTTCGCGAATCCTGCGAGGAAGGCGAAAGGAAGGAAAAGAGGTGTCGCAGGCTCGAAAGAGAAATTATTTGTTAAGGCGCGCGACGACAAGCCAGGGCGAGAAGGATATATATATAAGATGCCCGAGGGCGGCGTCTGGTGGGAGGGGGGGGGGCGCTGCCCATGTTGCAGAACGTTTGTATGTATATATATAAGGATTCAAAATATACGCGACAGATATTGGAAAATTTATGCGACGATGCGCGTCTAGAATATGCGCGACGATTATTGAAGAATCTGAGCGCGGATAAGGGAGGAGGGGTGAATGGACGAGGTTCTGTAATATATATATAATATTGGTTTGATTATAGGGGAAGCGAATTTTTTCGCTACAGATTAGTCAACGATATTTTCAAATATAATTTTACGATTTCTTTAAAGAACTAGTATTTACGATCTCGAAACTCCTTGAGATGAATTATTATAGACAATTATGTTTTCTAAAAAACATAAAAGACATGGCTAAGAAACTTTTTAAGAATGTTTCTAATTGTTAGGTCCTTCTTTTTAACGAATTTTTTCAAAGAATTATTTTAGCGAAATTGTAAACCAACGTATTGCATTTTGCATATCGTATGTATTTACATACGACAAAATTTTTAACAATTTTTTTTACAAGTAAGTATTTTGATTGGTCATAATTTTGCCCTTTTGTTATCTTAATAAAAAAGCAAAATTATAAAACAGTATTATGGCGTCTACACATATCTTCCATGATTATTTGATTTAACTAGTGTTTTTACTTCGAATAGAAAAATGAGAAATGGAACTATACCAGAAATGAATATGTATACGTTGATATATATATATATATATATATATATATATATATATATATATATATATCCTGTCCATTAATACTGCCCTAATGGAGCACGTGATTTTTCCGTAAAAAATATAGCCGAGAACGCTCCTTAATAGCGCTACTGCAACCGGTTAATGCACTCGCCTACTACCTCTGCGATCTTAACCAAAAGTCTCTTCTTCCTCCTCTGCGATCTTAACCAAAAGTCTCTTCTTCCTCCTCTGCTTACGAATCCCCACGAGCGAATCCTCCCTGCTCGTATACTATATATATATAGTAAAAAAGGAATCCCGAGATTTCCTAGTTCCAAGAAAATGGCGGCTCGAATCGACAACATCGCCTGTCCGTGCAAAAATTGCATAATCACGACGGGTCGGAACGTGTATATGTATAAAGGGCAATCCTACCTCACCCCGTGACGTAAAATACAGTATATAAGGGGCAGAAACCGGTAGCTTTCGGAGCAGTGAGATATACTTAGGGGAAAGAGGAAGGCGATGACCAAGTATATCTATATATAAAATCCCTGGAGGGGTCACGGCGCCTGAAGCGTTGGAGGTAAAAAGGGAGGGCAGTGAGTTTATTTCGAGAGACTCCAATAAGTGGCCCGTTGGTCGGTTTCTTTTTTTCAGCACATCCCTGCGGATTTTACAGAGAGTCGTGGGGGGATGGGCCGATGCGCGTGCAATTTGTCACGAAGAATTATGTATGATTTGAGAAAAATTTGAAATATGCATTGAATACAATGAATATTATTCAAACGTCGCTATTTCGTTGTTTTAGTAATTCGGATGACAATGATGTTCAAAGATCGTTTAACATGATTTAGAAAATATCAACATTACTGATTACATGGAATTAGGATTCATTATGATTCATCGAACTAATTTTCCAGTATGAATCATAATTCGAGGATGTTTACGAGTAGAATTGATCTATTTACTGCCTTTCCAAATAATAAGAGTGTCAATTGTTGTATTTGATTTTTTGTAAAGTAATTGCCTGGTTGCAAAACGATAACATTTAAGAAGAATTTACATTTAATAATATATAGCATTTTAATTAGAATTTACTTCTCTAATTCATATTTTTAGTATTATGCACAACTATTAGGCACACGTTGAAAGATCATTGGTTTATATGAAAACTTCAGTTTCATTTTAAGTTAATTTATCAATCGTATCGTAGTTATATGCTGTTCAGAGCAGTGGGAAGTATATTTTCTACTTTGATTTCTTAACTTTCCCGTTATAACTCAAGTTTTCGATATTATATCGTCATAAAACAAGTTGCTCTATATTGATTTGGTAATAATATCACATCTACATACCACAATGCTTTCTTAAATTATTTATGCATTTCTTATATTCTTGCGTCGCTTATATTATTTATCCACAATAAATCATCCCTAAAGGCTCTCTGATTTATATGAAATTTTAAATCATTATTAAATGACAATCATAACCAAAGAGTCATGCTCGTTAAACGTTGCTTTATTCTTAGCGATGTATTAATTTCGAAGAAAATATAATTTCGTTACTCAATGATCATATTACATATAAAATTAACATTTACTTGTAATAATAGTTTTCCGTCAGTCTTACTTCCTTAGAATTAAATATTAAGTGGTATCATCGCTTGGCTACACACATTGCATGGTCAGAAGCATGAAAAAGTATAAATAATATATATATAAAGTTATGTCATATAATATAATTTAGTTTGTATCATTTTGGTTCATTAATTTTTCTATAAAATAATTTATCTTTCAAATAGACAAACTCATATCTGACAAAAAAATTTTTAATAAAAAACGATTAAAATTAAATTTAAAAATTAAATTGCAGAAAAATTCTAGAGAAATTAAATTTTTTACTTCATTCGCAATTTCAACATACTTTTTTGTCGAAATCCTTCATCCTAAAACAGGCGTTAGAGAAGAGAATTGATAAGGAATTACACCAAGGAATTACAGTTATTATTTCGTAAAATAACTGAACAATGACGGATGAAGCAGAGATATGAATCTTATAAAGTTAAGAGAACGCGTGTTCTGTCTTTTTTTTACCGTCCGAGCTGAGTCTGCCCGCCACCCGCTGCTTCTAATTTATTCATTAAAGATGTCGAAGCACGCGCTCGGAGGCGACCTCCTATGCATTTATCTTTCAGCAAGGTGATAGGCGGACGGGGAGGGGCTTTAGCGTACTCGCTGTAAGCAGCTTTAGAGCCGTATAACTCTTTAGGGGAGGGGGTGCGACGAGGTTAATGGAAGTAAAAAGTAATTTCTAACTAAATTTTTACGATATCTTGTTTGGCAACAGAGTTCTTATTTTCTTGTCATGCAAAGCTCTATACGAAGTAAGTTTTAATCTTATGGACTTTTTTGACAATAGTGGTTATTTTATGTTGGAATAGAAGATGATAAAAAGATACACAGAGCTTTAGAGGGAAAAAATTTTTTTGGCGAACTTAGCTATGTTTAAACTATTTTTAATTCTTATTTAAAGAAAAAATCATCTCGATAAGGGAAAAAGATTTTCTGCACGATTCTAATATGATTCTTTTCTTTTTCATAGAAATTAACATAATAGCACAATATTCCATGAAAAACTAATAAATTGATGTCAAGACAGTAATACGCCATCTAAACAATTTCTCTCGTATGCAAAGAAGATCTTAATCGTCGCCCTCGTAATCAACTCCACGGCAACACCCCGGGAATTCTCCATTCTTTTTCCGCATTTCCGTTCTATTCCCGTGCTTCTTTAAAAATCTCGCACCGTTCCTCCCTGCGGTTTAATCAGGAAATATGCAAAACAGCCGGCTACGGAAGTTTCGAAAGGTTAGTTCTTTTTTTTACGGCGCCCCGGCACGCTCGCCCATATGGAGATTGTAAAATTTAAGTCGAGAACTTTCAGGATCTCCCGGAACTTTGGGCCTTAGGGTAGTAAGTTCGTATAATAAAATCTTAAACGGTAGGATGTATAAAATTAGGAAATGCGGTTCCAACGATTTTCGTACAGTGCAAAAATGTTTGGTAGTAAAAAGTTGAAGTCAACGATCTCTTGAATTTTTCATATTTTTTATACAGTTTTTTCTGAACGTTTTCTCCGTTACACTTTAAAATATTCGAAGCATAAATTCTAACAATATCTCGCTATTTATTGGCACTTAAATTTAATTAGTGCTATTTACGACATTATTACATCGTTGTCAAAGTAGCAGTTCCATTCAGTTTAACTTATAAATGCGGTCGATTACCTTTTTACCGATTGATTAAAAAATGCAACGGCTAAACTCGATTGTTTTATATATATAGAAAATTTTTATTGATCATGCTTGTTATTTGAAATATTTTACAATCACATCCTATGATTGACAAATATTGATTTCGACATATTTTATAACTTAAAAAGAAGTGAAAAATTTAATTCATTAATGAAAAAATTGTGAAAATTCTTTTTGAAAGGATACTAAACAATTTCAGCATTTTTCAGAGCACAATAAAATTCGATCATCGGGAGTCGAGACTGGGGAGAAAAAGAAACATCATTATTGCATCAGACGAGGCTCGAGCTGATCCCGTCAAAGCGATACCCCCGTCTATCCGGTGTCGATAAGTTCTCGAATATCAGTTGGAACTTTGTTTCGAAGAAAGACAATGTAAAATTGAAAATAAATTTTACAGAAGATAAAGGATCGGCAATTCGAATTGTGTATTCAATCTATCGAAAGATATACATCAAGGAACCGAGAGACAGTGAAACACTTATAAATCCGCCCCGTGTCTAAGGTAAACTTTGCTTTTAATATTTTCAAAGATATTCGACAAGAGTGGAGTCTCAAAGCAGACCGCGGGAAACTTTTTCCGCGCGCACATTCTGATCGAAATGGAAAAAGTGGCGCGAGCCCCGCGCGGTCGGTGGGGAAGAGCCCGCCCCCTCGGATGCCCCATAAATCTCCCTCGCGTTTCTTCGGTTCACAGGCGCGCGCACCGAGGGATAATAGAAATTTCACCCCGAGCATATAATGGCGTTGGGGTTGCGAGGAACCTTCTCGATATAAGGAGGAGGATCAGGCACCAGGTGAAAGCTTCCACGTGGGCACAAACTTGACCCATTTCTCTCTCTCTCTCTCTCTACTCTCTCTCTCTCTCTCTCTCCCTCTCTCTTCCTCCCTTTCTCTATCTACCCCCGCCCCCTCGCCGCGCAGCCCGCCACCCATACTCGAATCGATTTTCCTCGTTGCTTGTATCGTGCACCGATGATATTTCTTCCCCTCGCCCGACCTATCCCTTAAGTGATCTAGGCGTATTCGAAGGGGTGGCGGCAGAGTCGAGGGCAGTCGTGATTTTGCTCCGAGCCTTTTCCTCCGCCCCGCCACTCATCATCGCCGCAGGGGAGATTGCGTCGGTCCGATGTTCCAGTTTTGTTTCCGTTTACCAAGGGATAATATCCGTTGCGCCGCCGCGCGGAATAATTTTTCGATCGTGCGTTTGCACTTTTCGTTCCACGATGGGTGGATCTCGGGGAATGGCTCTTAATGGCGAATTAATGCCGGTATATATATATATATATAATGTGCTAAGGAGGAAACAGAAGTACTTCAGTGTGCTTGGAAGAAATTTGAGAAGAACGGTCTGCATGATTTGTATAAGGTGAGCATATTTATGACCGCGATAGCAGGCGTAATTTTCTTATCGTTCGATTTATTCAGCTCTCTTCAATTTTTAGATTAAATTTATCAGCCGTGGTTTTAATTGATAGATCTTATTAAGAAGAACGAAGGATGATGAATCGGGGTTGGGTATAAAAATGAGATCGACGAGAAGGGCTCAATTGTGCAATAAATTTCTAATCGGGAATCGATGCTGCCACGCTTGAGATGCGAGAGAAAATGACGATATAACTTATATCTAAGGTTATGGAAGTTAGTTAGAGTAAAATAAAAGGATTTTTTGTGAACTAAAATATTTCAGAATAATTTTTTACTTATATTAATAACTTAAACATTAGTTAAATTTGCGTAATTTTCGGGAGTTAGATATGCATCCCTATTTTACATACGTATTTATTTTACATCATTATCGAGTTCAGTCACGTTCAATTTTTTTTCTGGCGCATCCGAAATGTCAATTTGGAAACACCATTCGTTAGAAATTTAGGGAATGATTAATGACATCGTTTATATTAACTTTTAAACATGTATCGAAATTTCCTTGCCCGAAGCCATGGCTAAGTTCGACAGAGTCCACGATCGAGTCCCCATTATAACGATTTCTAGCTTCCTGCAAAACATGTTTACTAAATATTTTCAGTGATAGAAGCTAGGTTAATTTTCAACTATGGGGAATTGTGTACAGTGGCTGGATAAACATTAAATCGATAATTTTATCATAGAAATTCATCCAATAGATGAAGTGGTTTGTTACTGTAACAATCTTTTAAATCGCAGAATATTTCAATAACTGATGTTAATTTAAATCTTAAATCAGTCAAAAATAGAAGACTCGCCCAAGTGGGTAAAAAATTAAAAAGAGCTAAAAATATGTTCTCAAAAAAATCTTTTACGTCTAGTCAAATACATGGTAATCGAAATGTTCTATAGACTTCGGAGGAATCATATTAAAGATTGGCTAATAGCCACTGTTACAGATAGCCCTTACGTAATTACGTAAGCCACCTCCTAAAGTATATGAACTTCACATTGCCATATTCCATCGAAAATTTTTAATTATTCAATTTCTGACTTTACTCTTCATTTGTTTAATACTTTAATTATGCACTAATGGGGACATAAATTAAAATTTTACTTCTTGCGTTTTATATCCACATAAAAAACATGTAAATATTTTAAGAATGATAATAATTTGAAGATAAAGATTTTGTCGAATTTCAGCGACCGAAACAAATATTAAATGTGATTAATTGTAGACTCATTACATACGTGATTAAATACGGTTCGATGAATCAAATTATAGCACCTGCATGGAGTGAAGTGGAATCTTGATATTAGTACACGAAGTAACAAGTTTTGCAACTGGGGAGATATATCGAAGCTGTGAATATATGGAAACGATTAAGCATAACCCTTTACTTATACAAGTATATGCTAAAAGTGAAAGTTTTGAAACTCAATGTGATTATTACTGATTTTACACCTGTGATAAATCGCAATGTATGCCAAAAACGATTTTTCAAGATATACTAACACTAGCATTATTCTAGTTCAAATCCCAGTCCCGGCCACTTGTCACAGGCACCGCTGTAATAATTTACACGTGCTTTGTTTACAAACACATCGTAGACCTCAGTCGCCGATTAGTACCGGTATTTAGAAGCAAAAATAGAGCGACGTTAAATAACATAAAAAAAACTAGCATAATAGTGCAAAAAATAAAAGGTTAACTAATTTTCTTAAATATCTGTTTTTTGCTCCAAGATTTTCTTACCTACATGTATATTACACTATGGTGGATACACAAACATTTCAATATCAATGTAATATCATGGCAAAAATGCGAATTTCAAGCAAACTCAGCGGAATTTCAAAGGGCAAGAATTACACTTTAATAAGTGATACAGTTTTTTTTCTTCGAAACAATGTATTTATGATGCTATACAGAAACTAAAATACAGTTCAGCAATCTGATTTTCTTCCTGATAACATGCAGTTTAGCAAGCCGCACGCGATTTTTGCTCGCTCACGCCAATTATTCTCATAATTAGTTTCGTCGTCGATTAAAAAACTGCAATATCTATCTACGGTCTATATACTATAAATAGCAGTCGCGTCTCAATTTCCTCCTTTGCGGCATCCCCTAGCTTAATGTACTCTCGCCATTACGCCCGCGCGCTTCGGAATATTCATTCGAGACTCTCATAGCTATATATATACATGAGATCGAAGCGCGAAAAGCGGTTGGCAACTCGGCATCCCCATCGCCTCCGGCGGCGCCTATCTGATTCTCCTAATTAATTTGCGCTCCTCGCGCCTCGCTCGCGCTCTCGAGAGGCATAACACCTGCACACTCGGACAGCCGGAAGGGGAGGTTGGCTGGTGGCGGGGCGGTACTCTATTGGGTTTTTGCGGGGACTGCTTGCGCGCGCGCAATCGGGACGTGACCTCGCCGCCGCTCAATCTCTTTCGCGCGGCGATTTGGTCGCCCCCCTCTCCACCCGTCTATGACCCGCCACTCTCCTACTTTATTTGAGAGTTACTCTTAATTAAGCTCTCGTATATATATATATATATATATATATATATATATATATATATATACACGCATGTATATACGTGTATGTACAGTTCTATCCGAATGAATTCTGGCACGTGGATTTCACAGCGATTGATGCTTTGAGGAATAAAGCCACTCCGGGGATTTTTTTCAGTGCACCGAGTTGAAGAAGATTAATCGTGATTCGCTATCGACATTACATACACATATCCGGCATGCTGTCTTGTTCAATCATTCGCGGTTCGGTAATCCGATAAATGAAAAATTGCTCGATATTAGATAGCAGTATTTTATAGTCTATAAAATCATGCTCGAATAAATAATTGAAATCCACTGTAATTATTGTTCTTTTATTCGAAAAAGGGGCAAGTTTCTTTTGCTTTTAAGCAGGTAAAGTATTTGGGACAATTTCTTTCTTTTTCATTATGAAATATTCGATCGAAAAGTAGATCTGGGAAACCTATACATTACTGTGCTCTGTATAGGTAGAAAAGCAGGTGGAACAATATGTTACTTGCTATTATAATATTTATGTAAACATTTTATTAAGTATTTATAGATAAATCATGCTATAGTTGAGATATAAAAAATACTAAAAAAAAACTAAAGATCGACTGACATAAAGCAAACTAGTAAATATTTTAATATAACTATTAGAATTAGAACGATAACCAGACTGCTTTTATTGATAATAACTCTCGTGGAATCCGAAATGTAGAATATGAAATATTAAAATTCAAATTAATTCTGTTACTAAAGGGCAATCTGGCTGTCTCGTTCGCCAACACTTTCTATATCTGCAAAGTACGTCGTTTCAAACCGGCACCCTTGGATCCCTGAAGAGGAGCAAGGACGGCTCGAAAATTCGAAATATTCAGATGCGGAAAGTTTTGTTCAACGGGCAGCCAGATTATGCATTACTAACCAAATTAATTTCGATTTTAATATGACAGATTCTACAGAGAATCGTTATAAATCAGGCCATCTCGACTGTCATTTTCAATATATTAGTTTATAAAAAAGCTTCTCAGATCCATGAAAATACCTATTGGTTTGTTTAAAATACTAAATTTAGACATCGAGAAAGCTTCATCAATAATATTTATAAAGACATGTAATATATACATCAAATTAGAAGACCTTTTTTCACATTACTTATAGCAACCGTAATCTAGCTTCTATAGTTGTATAAACCTTCTGGACAGAGAGCGAATAAACCTTTTGTTGCAAATGAAAAATGCTCTGAAGTTCATATTACATTTACTTCATTTTGCAAAAGGATAAATACAAATACTTCTTATTCAAATAGCGCGAAGAGTAAAAGCTGTATGCAATATTATTCCAGAAAATTCGTACCTTAAATGGTTGCATACGTTCGCTTGAAGCTTTACCGTTCATTGTAATAAAAAGCATAAAAAGAGCAATTATCTACTATTCTTCAAATAAAAGTTACGAAAGACTACTAATGGACAGGATTTTTTAATAACGACATGTTTAATATATACCCGGGAAAGTGGAATTTCACATTTCCCGTCGGAAATTTTTTCATCAATTAACAATGAAAAGTAAACTTTTCAATTTTACATTATTCTTCTCGTTACTAACCACCTAACCTATATATTAATAATCATAAAAGTAATATTCAATTCCACGTTAGTGCTTTTCAGAACGATTTATAATTCATAGGCGCTTTGAAGTTTCTATTAAACAAATAGAACGAAAATAAATTTTCATATACGATGGCAATGATTGCATTATTTCATAGAAAATTTGTGCGAGAATTTTTTTAAAATAATCTTGCATGAAAAATCGATCAATCAATTTTCCTATTCAATTCGTAATCAGACGAGCTTCAGAGTGTCTAAAGAATTTCGCAGCATTTATTTTATATTCGAACTCCATTTCCGTACTTTTTTATACGTGCCTGCTTTAGTACATAATAGCAAACTTAAACCAAAAAAAAAAAAAATTAAAATCATCCATTATTACAATTATTTTGTTATCTGCGAATATAAAGATTTCTCAAAAAATAAAAAAAACGTCGAATTTCTTAAGCCCAAATTATATCGCTGCGCGTTCTGTTCATCGGCGCGTGGATGCTGCCCATGATCCGCAGGAAATCTTCGACAGGCCGAGGGCGGATAATTTCAGATTTCGTTAACGACTCGTACGGTGACGTACGGAATTTCGGGGCTGCTCCCATCCTCGCGAGTTGTGAGACGATAGATCCGTCCGGCATCGTCCCGAGTGCTCTACGTTACGGGACCATTGCTCATTTTGCGCCAGCCTCCCTCGCCCCCAGAAACGCGACGTCACCTTTACATTAGTCCGAATTAGGGAGTTGTTGGAAGCGATGACTCGTCTGCGAGCACGGCGCGACTCGGGGTTTAGATACGACTTGGATATTATACGGATATGCCCTCGTATTAATTCGTAGGGACCACGATAGGATGCGATGAAGTATAAAAATTTCAAATCAAATATCGAAGGTGTGTATAAAAAATTTTGCATTATTTGGAGAAGAGAAAAGTAACGCGATGTGGGATTTGGGGGATAAAAAAATTTTTCAATGTATTTTATATACAAGTCAGTCTATCTTTAGCATTTTTTTTTTAAATAGACAAGAAATAAAGATAAATAAGTTTTATCTAAATGTAACAATGAACTGGAAAGTATTGATAAGAATAATAATGTCAAACTATCTTCTGTAAAATACAAAAATCTTTATTTCAAATTTATTAAAATCAATATTTATTACCTTTCACTTTTAATGCGTAATAAAACTTGTGTTTCAATGCCGATAATGTGAAACTGCTATTATATGCGACAGTAATAAAAGATAGTGGAGAACTAAAAGGAAAAAGAATACGATGGATAGAATGCAGAATTATTCTGTTACTTTCTTAATATTACTCAATTTTCTTATCTGTGACTATTCGTTATATTGTACATATAAATAAAGATGGCATTGTACAGATAAACATTAATTTACTATAAATAAATATTCCTGAAAATTTCCTGCTTTCAGCAATTAATTAGTGATAGGTAATTATTAATTAATTATAAGAGCGATTAATTAGTAATAATTAATTGATTATTGGTAGTTAATTAGTAAAATAAAAAGATTATTCAGATTTTTAATTATTATAATTGATAGTTATTTGACATTTTTTCTATAAATACTTCATGCCTATATATCTTTAATCTTTTAAAATGAGATCGGTTTAATTGAAATGTTACGGAACAAGATCAGAGACTATTTTTTAATAATTTCAATACAGAAATTGTTTACTCAGCGGACACAGGTTATTTTTGCACATTTCTTTACTGAAATGTAATTCATACTTTAGTTTCTTTCATAATATCAGGAAACATTATGAAATGAACAAAAATTATGAAGCGGAGAAGAGATTTTATTAATTCAGTGGAATAATTTACTTTTAGTCAGAAGAAGAAATTTTCATTTATTAATAAAACAAATAAAAAAAAATTTTTACTTTAAATACAGTCATAATATTATTTCATATTTCAGAAAGCTGCAGAAGAAAGATTGAGGTGTTATTTAGATTTTGTCAGTAGAAGAGTCGGGTTTTGGTCAGTCTATGCAATTGGAATTTTTATACTTCTTTGCAATGTTCGTGTGTGAATAAAATAAAATTTCTATTTAAATTGCAGTCGAAATATTATGAGATATATATGAAAATTGCAGAATAAGATCAGAGACGTTATTCTGATTATTTACTGTACTGAAGTCAGTATGCCAGTTTTTTTTATCTGTCGATATCATTTGGGTTTAGACGCTTCTTAGCACAATTCCAAGCACATATAAAATAGAATTTGTAAGTAAATCAATTACAATATTGTCTATTAAAAAATATTGATATGTTTATATTATTGATAGATAAACTTAAAATAGAAACATTATTTTCATCAAAAGACAAATGTGAAAAGCTACGAATAATGAATTCCTACGAATTTCATTAATATTTATATATTGTACTAGAAAAATCTATTTCGTATACTGAGTTACGAGATTTAATACTAGAGACATCCTTCCGCTTATTAGTCAACAAGGCTGTATAGATAAAAATAAAATAATTTCTTTATCTAAATATTCAATCTATCGTCTCAATATCCTGCCTTGGCAAATATGAGGAGTTCACCAACTCCACTTCGCAGATCAGCTCTCACCGTCTGGGGCATTAACGAACCGCGTCTGCATTCTCATCCGCTCGATCAATGAATCGGTTCGTACGTTCTATTCTCGTAATTCACTTTTGTCCTGAAAATTATTAAATACAGCGTGGATGTAGACGGGGATCGATACTTCACGGCGGTACGGTGGTGTTTCGTTCGCCGCCCCCCTCCCACCCGACGACAAAATTTCTTAGGCTAGCCGAAAGTGATTTTAATAATGATCCATTGAGATGTTTATTACGCCCGTTATAACCAACACGTGTTAAAACGTGAATCTATTCCTTGGCGAATAGACTATAAACGCATTCGCTGTGTGACGCGAATTTTGATGAATCAAATAAGCCATGGGGTGGTTCGTACTTCTCTTTCTCTCCCCCCTCTCTCTCTTTCTCTCTCTCTCTCTCTCTCTCTCTCTCTCTCTCTCTCTGTTTCCCTCCCTCTCTCACTCATTCTCTCTGCCTCTTTCTACAATCGATAAATGTTACGTGCGCAGTTAGAAATAGATATTTTTACCCGCTCTCGTCTGCCTTTCAAGGATAAAGCTTTGTTTAACGTAAAATTAAAAATTGTCCGTTTATTTATTTCATAGAGCAACCATGATTTTTGTACATTATGTCAGTACATTTTCGGGATTAGTATTAATTATTATGCATGGTAACTTTTGATAGGAATTTCGTAATTTATTATTTAATAAACTCATTTTGAATGCATAGTGTAAATTTATTTGATTATTAAATGTGCTCAAATAATGGGAAATAGTATGTTTCATTTGATTGTGTGAATAATTATATGAATGGACTTACGTGTAGATTAATGAAGTACTTCTTGACCATGCTGCAATCAATTATTTTATACCTGAAAAATAAACATATGAAATGTTTGAACATGTGTAATATGTACAGAAATATTAGTTATACACAAAAGAATATGATAAATGAACAATTATGGCAAATAATTAAATTAAAAATTGGTCGATAAAAATATATATTTATTCCATATATGCAACGAAATAATCGAAGGGAAATTAATTTCAATCACTAGTCAGAAAGATGCATTTAGTATATAATTTTACAAAATCGATTGTTTTTGGTAAAACACAGTTTTTATAATCCTTTTATAATTCCTTGTATAATCCTTACTGAAAAGTTATTATACCAATTCTAAAATATATTATAATAAAGATACGGTATGTGTCAAATCAAAATTTGCTTAAATAATTTTACAGGCGTAGAAAAATTAAATACACTGGTAGCTGAATAATCCAGGCTATGCAGTTTTCTTAATGGTATATTCGAACTCTTTGGATTGCTGTCGGTTATAATATAATTTCTTATATTGACTAAAAAAAATATATGAAATTTTAGTTTTAAAGCAATTGCATGAAACTTAAAAAGTCAAACGGTAATTTTTCGCGCATGCCGCTTAGCTGGGGGAAAATGTAAATAGTTGCAAAACTTTCGTAATAAGCAATGTTGCTAATTGGGCGTTTTGAAGAAATCTTTACGTATTTTTTATGTAACCTAAGTTCTCGACTTTAACGAATCTGAACTTCTGAACTTTTTAAGGAAGGGGCGAACACATGGGGTTTTTTTTTCATCAAAACCAAAACTTCTTCTGTGTTGCGTCTGAAGAAAAAAATTTAACTCTTTAAAATATGCCGCGTTTTCTTTTACGAAGAAGTTCGGGGCGTTCCACAAAATTACACGTCTCAACTTCCCTAGTGACACCTTTAACACTACTTATAAGTTTCATAAATCTTTCAGAATGAATACACAATAGATGTATATGTAAGCACACGAATTCCATTATTTCCATTTATCCTTTGAGATTTTTACATTATATAGAACTTTTAAAGTTTTAATTTTCCCTACAATAAAATACCTGTCCAACTTGGAAAGAGCAGAGTAATATTTTTCCAACTTCGGCCGACGTTTAAAATCGCCGGCTTCTTTAAATATATCAGAAGCGCGCCCGAAACATATTCAGCCGCTTATACGCCTGTATAACTTTTGGAAAAGTGAGCCTTGTCTCTTTAACGTGCGCTCGACGCGCTTATATTATTCCATTTTTCTTGTTCGGTTATACCATAGATTTACTTTGGTTTTTCTGAATGCATTCGTTGCGCTGTATGTATGTGACATAGCTCACTCTTGTGGCCATGAGTAATGAAATGAGAAGTAACGTTGGAAAAAAGCTGTATTACGTTGATCAAATATCTTAGATTTATTGAATTCAGCAATTAACAGTAATAAATAAATATAAATTACTACGTTTATTGTTTGCGAAATATACATGTAGTAATGACAAAATTTAAAACATCCACAATATAACTCATCTAATTGTTATTATTAGTTTATGCTGGCTACACAACAATATAGATTATTCGCATGGTAAGTAGCATGCGATTATATAAATACAATATTGTTTATATAAATGAAATATATTTATATAAATAAAGTATGTTATGAAAATAAAACGTACTAATAGTTGTAGTAAGAAAGCAAAAGTAAGTTCGCTATAATCTGAATTATATTAAAAGAGTAACACTCACGTATACCAGACTGACATTCTGCTGTTGATCACAGTATTTATGAAACTACCATATTTACTTAGTTAAACACTATTCTTTTTCAAATATAAATCAGGAAAATTGATTAATTGTCATTTTCCTCAGCCCTGCTTTCGGCCACTTTAATTTCTGTGATATTTTATATTCCATACCAATAGAATAATCAAATTTGCATATATTTTCAATACCACCGTTTTTATATTTCGCCACGCAATACTTTTAATATCCGTGTTATTCAACGTACTTTTTTATAAGTGAATAGTAAGTGTCTCAGTATCTGTACGTTTCTTACAGTTCAATAAGACTTCTCGAGTTCTATTATCATGCCGATGGCTTTTTTTCGAAAAAGTAGAACGATATATATATATATATATATATATATATATATATATATATCGTATGGTCGATACGTATGGTCTGATTTTGACTATCGAAGGATATTATTTTTTTAACATACGTAATTATAATTTCCACAATTTTAATGGGCTTTGCTGAGAATCGGACACGAAGAACGGCGTATGGACCAGAAGACAAATGACCTACGAGGGTTCGCGCACGCATTCTTCAACGAAAACCCATAAATATCCCCGCTATCTCATTCAGTCACATTATGTATAATATAGTGTCTATCTGTGTGTGCGCGCGCTCGCGTGCAAGTGTGTGCTTCTGTGTGTGTAAATATTCATATAGTGGCCAGCGACCAAAATTGAGCTGATAGGAGGGCATCTGTACGTAAAACTTCTCTTGTACGCTATCGTCGCTTCGGAGTCGAAGCTCCTTCGTATTTTTCATCAACTATCTAGCCTCGAACTCTTGTCTTCTCCACTTCGCGAGTTGCTTTTGAAAAATCCGCGTGACAGAGGGGCGGGGGAGCGACCTTCCGTCGGTGGATTCCGCGCGCAAACACCGAAAGCCCTCCCGATTCGATTTATCACGAGGTGGGAGAAAGTTGCGTCATTGTATTTATTTATTTTTTTTTTTGTTTTTTGTTTGTTGTATTTTTATATTTTTTTCCTCTCGGTCGCTTTATTCGGCCGAGCTTCTCTCTTTTCATTTTTCTCGCACGCAAGACAAAGTGCCGTTTATGCGAGCTCTCGCACACATTTTGATACGGGAATATAGTCGAACGAAGGGGGAGAGAGTCGGTGCGCGCGATGCGTGCATGTATAAACGCAGCCGAGGCGATATTTTGCGGGGAACCGAGCGTTTTCATTCGTTCGGCCGAGCTTTGTAGATCATAATTTGCGCAATGCTGCCTCGTGGGGCAGCGGGTCGGCTGCGCCTGTACGGGGATTGATTTTTCTTCGTATAAGAAATAAATTACGCCAAGTATGGAAATTTCTTATCAACAGGCTGGAGGAACTTATAATTATTCAAATTAACAGAAATCTGCGACCGGTATTAAATTTTCGTTAATAGTTGATTAAATTTATTTTATTTGAGTGATATTGGACTTTATATAACCTTTATTGCGTTTTACATTAATTATTATTTTTAAAGAATTGGTAGTATTGAGCCGCATGAGCGATTTCTCAGCTCTAAATATGATTGAATATATATTTGTATAAGAATTAATGGCCTTTCAATGATCCCTCTGAAGATTAGATAATCAAGTAAGAGAAGTAAGAATTTATATCAATAAAAAGTTTTTGCAAATTTGATATGTGAAAAGCAAATTTTCTAATGACGTATTGTCAAACGAGACTTTTTTCATTAAAGAATCTGTCTGTAATCTTTTCACGATTTCGGGGACAAATTTTGTCGATTTTATAGAAGGTAAGATTTCAAAATGAGAAATAATGGAAAGCGCTCAAAATAGTCAGACCACTGTTGTTAGCATTTTTTGAAAATAGTTTTTCTGAAAATATTTTCCACAGCCTCAAGATAGAATCTCAATAGTCTTATGTTTCTCAAAATGGAATTTTTGAAACAATGTTGTAGTGGAAAATGTTGAAATTTTATTATAGAAAATGGAAGAAGTTACAACTGTCGGTGTAATTGGAAAGTAGGTATTTGGAATGGATTTCAACGCAGGATGTTCTAGAATAGAATAATATATATAAATGGGTAGTCTGATAGAAATCATCAATGTGTATTACAATAAAATCTGTGAATCCAAGGAGAAAAATTCTTCCCCAGAGTTGTATTGTGGACAGTGCAACATTACCAGATTTATTATAGATCTATATTTATATTCCATACTCGTGTAATATAAAATTACTTATTAAAATTAACATGGCAATTCGTTCTCTTAATTATTTTATGAGATGTACTCTTGCTATTTAAATTGCATTATATACTTAGAATAAATTTGCTTCTGCATCATTTTCTTATGCACTTTTAAACAAGATTTTATGATAGATGGTATACAATTATCGCTCAAACATCAAAAGAAGGATATTTTTTCCTTTGAAATTCGGCAAGATCAAATTTTGTAACTAAAAATGTCGATCGAAGGCGTAAAATTTTTCACCTTTTTGGACACAACCAATTTCCGAAATATCTTCTGAAACGAGAACTCCCACGCAATCCTTAGACCCGCTCGATTTTCCAGTCGTCGTGAAAAAAGCCAAACAGCGGAGGGACGTATCGACAAGATAAACATGTCGCCTGGAACATTGCATTTCAACGCGTACCCCTGAAATTTTGCCAACGTCGGGCTCAACAATGCTCCCGAATCTTTCGTCTTATATATATATATATATATATAGTATGCGTGCGGGTATCTTTATAAATATAAACGCCGAAGGCCCGGAAATGTTTTACTGACAAGCGGTAAACAAGTACACAGATATCGAACGATATATACTTTTAATAATAAAACGGACTAAGTCGGTTTTAGTAATCGAGTTTGAACTATCAAAATGCAATTGAAAAAGAGCTACTCATCGTTTGATAGGTCTTAAAAGTCAATTAAAAAATATTACACATTAAAGAAAATGACAATGAATCATTGAGGATCTGATGATTATTTCATCCTCTATTAATCACTGATGCAAATGTCTGCGTAAAATTTGCAAATATTCGAGAAGAAAGAGTCAGAAAATCACGCTTGATGAAGATAGTTTATGCCAAAATATTATTTAAACTCCGTTCCATCTACGGCGCGTTGATTCTTCGGGCGTGTAGTATCTGTTTGTTATGCCTGTTTATAAAGTGTACACGCCCCGTTGCACGCAGCGTGTACGTATAGTGGAGCCACCTCAACCCTATATACATAGGTCTAGTGTGTTGTCCTTGTCAAAGCCAGGATACTATAAAGGCTATACCACGCCTGAAACCTACCCACACATACACACGCATCACTAATTCGTATACAGGCCCAGGTGGTCAGTTGTTACTTTGAACGGTTACTCGAGCAATCACTGCTAGACTTTGAGTTAGAGCTTCGCATATATGGTCCCAAATGTTTATTATTATTTTTCGTTTATAGACGAGCGTTAACGACGCGTGGATGTTTCAGATATTTATTTTTATCAAATAATGCCCAGTATGCTTTTTGTTTGTTTCGAGCTACAAATTCAAGTCGAATACTTCCTTCCCATTTCTTTCATGTAAAAATAGTGCATGAAATTGTATGAAAGAATTCAATTAAGACATTGAAGTATTCCTTATAAAACTACAAGTATTTTATAAAATTCGACTGTTATTTTTTCATTTATCTATGTGATGTGTGTAACCTATATGTTTTTATTATTTATGAGTATCTAATATAAAATTATATCAAGAAAATAAAGTCTATTTTAGTACTTTGTATGATGCCTCTCACGAATTTTTATTCAATCATTTACAATATTTCACAATTACTTAAAATTTAAGTCCAAAAAATTTTTATAGTAATCAAGTATTTTATTATTCTTTACCTTAATTTTCGACTATAACAATACAACATTAATAAATATTTTTATCAGTCTTACAGTTTTTATACTATAGAATATTATACTACAATAATGACCGTTAAACTGTCCTTGTTTATGATCACTGCCGAATAATCTGAAATAGAAGTTACTACTAAAAATAAATTAGATTAAAAATTAAAAATAATAAAAATAAAAATAATAATAAAATAAAAATAATAATACAATAAAAATAATAAAAATAATAAATTATATCTTATGTTAGCAAAGGATAACCTGACTGCCCCCACCACCTTAAATTTAAATTCTCCTTTGGTGTCCGACGTTTCGAACCGCTACAGTTCATTTTCAAGGTCTAAACTACAGTTTAGTCCTTGAAACGTCGGTTGCCAAAGGAGAATTTAAATTTAAGGTGGTGTCAGCAGTCAGGTTATCTTTTTTTAACATAAAATATAGTTTATTATTTTTATTATTTTTATTGTATTATTATTTTTATTTTATTATTTTTAATTTTTAATATAATTTATTGTGGTAATAAGTTTTATTTAAGATTCTTCGGGGGTGATAATAAAGAAGAGAAATCTGACTGTCATTATTTGAGAATAATATATAATATAATAATATATATATATATAATAATAATATATAATATAATAGTATAAAGACTGTAATACCGATAAAAATATTTATTAATTTAATTCAAAACAGTCGATATAACTACAATTTTTAATTTTTAATATAATAATCCTAACATTCTACTCAAAATATCTATTCTTATCTTTCAGATTATTTGAATGCCAGTGACAGGATAGATTTTTTTATATGAACTCCACGCACACACACATGCCATCACCCAATCAAACCAGTTGGCCGCACCCGGCCTCACCATTATATGCCGCGTGAATCCCAATTAGCCCGAGATAGAGCGGCTCGCTGACTTTCGTTTCCTGCATTTGAGGTTTTGTCTCTCTCTCTCTCTCTCTCTCTCTCTCTCTCTCTCTCTCTTCTCTCTCTCTCTCTCTCTCTCTCTCTCTCTCTCTCTCTCTCTCTCTCTCTCTCTCTCTCTCTCTCTCTCTACTCTCTCTCTCTCTCTCTCTCTCTCTCTCTCTCTCTCTAACTCTCTCTCTCTCTAACTCTCTTTATTTCTCTCAGTTAAACTGCTCGACTTTTGATTTTACAGCATTCGTTTGTGATATTTTAAGCCACTAATAGAAGTTTCTACACAGACAAAAACATTGCAGTATTGTAGAAAAGTTTTTATTGGGTACAAAAAAAGCTTTGAAATTCTACTATTTAGTTTTCACATTTTCATTTTTTATTGTTTTGTACAAATAACAAATAAATTGTAAAACACATTAAATAGTTTGGAAAATACGTTGCGCAAAAAAGAGAATGTTTTGGAATATCCGTAAATGCTCGAAACAAAGTAACATTTTATTTAGTCGGAATTGCAAGTATTGAAAAGACTGAACATCGATAAGTCCAAACGCTCAATCTCCTTTTAAAGCGTAGATAAATTTGTTCTTGAAAAGAAGATTTAGCATTTCTCAGCAAGTCGGGGCTATTTTTAGAAAAGACTTACTCGATGTTTAAATAAAGATTTATCGTGTTAGTAAGGAGCGGACTTTTATGGTCCGAAACATAAAATTATCTACTTTTTACTTCTTTTCGTGTAAAGCAGATTTTTCGGCAGTAAAATATTACCTCACATATATATTACCTGAAAATTATATTATACGAATTGTGTGTATAACAGAGTGTAAAATAAAAACTCACGGTCACTACAGGATAATAATATATTTCAGTTAATGATACGAAATATTTATTTACTAATTGTTAGAACCGATTATTGATGAAAAAATTGACCTTAAGGTTGAATGTAATCAACGGTTTTTTTAACAGCCTTGCGGTGAAAAAAATATTATTTGAAACTGCGTCAGCTGATTCGTTGTGCACACAGACTAAAGTGTCATCTAGCGATTTCGAATTATAATGCCGACATTTTTATCATAGTGATTTAGGGGGGGGGGGAATCGTGAACTTGCTTTCCGCAATAAAATCAAACCTCATCTTACAGCATTTGTGTATAATAAATATGGAGCTAAATAATAGTTTTGTACAGTAATAAAAGTTCATTCAATTTTTGCATTGAAAATGTACTTCGTTTCTCATTACATATTACTTCAGTACATCATCACTTTCATTATGCAATTCAATCAATTCTTTGATTCCCTCCTACTACTGCAAATAGCGAATAGTGTAAAAAATATTACATGTAAATTATTTATTATTTACACTGTCAAATAATCGCAATATATGGATTAACAGATATGGTTGGATTCGTAATAACGTAAAAATCGGTCTCCGTTTATTTATTTGCTTACAGACGTACACTTAGAAATGAGGATAGTGTATAATATCAAACCTCGGCATGCAAATGAAGCTAGTTCGTGTGATCAAGCCGATATGATGAAACTATATCTACAAAGCGTTTGCTGTTACGAAATCCCGCTAATTGTCAGCTTTTTAAATTGAGAGATTACGTTTAGAATTGTAACGTGCGCGTAACGCACGTATATGCGGAGCTTCGCCGAACAATGGCGCACGCAATGCACGAATTGTAACAATGCTGCAAACCCTGTATCGAACACGTGAGCTTTAACAGGGGCTGACTTTTAATAAAGTCCGGCTCGCAACAGGGATTCCTTACGCGGCACTGAATTTGCCAGCGATAAATTAATCCACGATAATTCATAGCGTTAAACTGACTATTTTTCGGTGCCTTGAAAAACTGTACGTTTCAATACTTATCGATCGCAGTGTATAAATTCGCATTTTAATATACAGTTAATCCCTCTTATATAAACAATGAGTTTTTTTCGCATTCTCCCGTTCGTGTCTCTTTTGAATAAAGCGAGCAGCCCAAGCGGAGCTTAAAAATATCGCACAGATTGCGCAATACATAAGAAGCTTATACTTTTAATTAATCGTAAATACAGCAGAAGTAAGTCTGATTATTTGCGATAGAACTGGTTGAATCGCTGGGTCAGCCGGTTGATACGCTTTCGGTGGTTGTCCTTTCGAGCGCAAGCAAAAGGACGCCGCTCGGGGAATGAAATATTCTGGAAATTTCGTTTCAAGCATAATAATTGACGTTTAAAAAAATAGAATATATGAATATAAATGCGATTCTTCATGTAATCATTGTCGTTCAAAAATGTCAATTAAAGCTAGAAGCATTGTAAACAAATATTATCTTAGATTTTTTGTTTACATTTTTCAACGTGTACATTTTTGTTTACATTTTTGAATGATTACATCAAGAATACATAATTAAATAAATAACAAATACGTTCAACCATGAAAATTCAGAAGATAATCGAAAAATCGATTAATGAGCAGATACTCTCACGTTTATATCTCGAAAAAAACGTCATCATCTCTAATACTGAAACACAAATAAACAATCCAGAACTTGTTTTTTAAATTTTATCTTTAATCAAGAAATATTGATGAATTTGAGTAAAGAATATAGAAGTAATCTGTTCTTTAAATTTGCAAAAGTGGTTTTGAGTTAAACAGACTTACAGGTTTTCAGAAGTACATTAAACGTAGTATTTTCGGAATAAAAAAAGATCAGCGATGAAGCATTTTAAAATTCTTCATTTATTATAAAATCCAATGAATATGGTGTTTTACGATGTTGGACATTGATTAGGGAAAATTTCAGAAAAAATCATTATTTGGTAATCCTACAGCGCTATTACAGACAATTTATAGATAATAATAACAACGATAAATACATTTTTAATAGGATACCAGATTAAGACAGGTTTGTCATTAATAATTACTTCTTTATAATTTTATATTCTTATTCCCTTAAACGTTTTTTTTAAATTTGTAATTTTACAACGTAATAATATTTATTTGCTATAAGCAGTTTTATTCACTCGAGCGGTTATATTCTAAAATAATATTTTTTCACCTTGAAAAATTTTCTCGCCGCATCAATATTGCACGAGAAATTCCCTATTTTCCAGAATAAGATTTCCTTCCTGATTTTCCCTTAATACTTTTTCTCCAAGGACATCGCGTGCGTGCGCGTGCACGAGATCGAAGTTATTCCCCGATCAGCATAAAAGCCTGTTGCGAAAATATCCACGCGCATTTCCTACGTTTATTGCGCGAATCGTTTATTTTTTTTTTTTTTTTTGCAATTACATTTCCGACGGCTCAAACTCCTGATTTGATTTCTGCGGGCGGGAGGGGGGGGGGGATAGCGTGCCTGGAGACCGTGACGCTCACCTGCATTTAATAGGAAATTTTCCGCGATCGTGATCGACTTACACGCGCGCGCTGAACGAGCACAGTCAAGCGGAAGTCAGTGATCGAACTCGCTATTAGGGCCGACACTGCTAGAGCCCGCGTAATGGCAATGATTTCCGTCGAGTGCGGCAATTCTTTTCCCCTGCGTGCACAGAGCATTCATTGCATATAAGTTCTTCTCGTATGCTCGTGCGTCGAAGCTTGCGGCCGCTTAACCGCCGTTAAGCGATAAGCGTAACCAAAAAAAAAAAAAAAAAATAGAGAGGGTTATATGGGAGAGAGAAGGAGACGCCACCCCGTTTCCAGCCGCTCGGGCAGACAGCTGTTGCAAGAAATATACAAAAGACGTTTTTATATGTGTATGCGCGCGCGCGCGCGTATGTGTGTGTGTGTGTGTGTGTGTCGTCGACCTGAACTGGGGGGCATTAGCTACAATGGAAGGCGTAAACCCGATTCAAAGTTGAGAGGTCGAGGATGCCGCGCTCGGACGCGACGAGGCGACTCTCGCCTCTTGATAGCTTTCTCGGGGTGAATTTATGGCCGGGAGAAATTGAGAGCGGAGCTGATACAGTCATCGCTTCATAATCAAGAATTTATAAGGCGGGCATAGAATACCAGTAGCAATTGAAAAGCAATCCTATATTTCTCATGCACTTGAAAACAATAATTATTGCCTACATGAAGTGTATCGAATTTATTTGAATTAAATTTAAAATCATAGTTCAACTTTTTTTAACTAATTATATATATATATATATATATATATATATATATATATATATATATATATATATGATTAGTGAGAATCGTTGAAGTTTCATTTCAACGTGTTATTAATATTAAAAAGACCACATTATTATTAGTTTCATAAATATTCATTTTATATGTAGGAATATAATCTAGAAATTTTTTTGTTGATAAATTAAACATTATATATATATATATATATATATATATTGTAACGGTGCGCGTGTCCGCCTCGAGCACGAGGACGGCGGGCACGGCCGTTGCAAATCTGTGCCCGGCTGGGCTTAGCCCCGAATGATTCCGGCAAGGGAGAGGGGCGGTTCGCGAAGGGCGAAATATCGCGTTCGGGACTGCGCGTGGGACAGGGTGGCTAATGGAGCACACTTGATACTAATAAAAAATAAAAATAATTAAAATTTAAACAGGCTTTAATAACAAGGATTCGTACAGCGCCTATATGCGAGGCGTGTGGGACGCAGGCCGAGGGTCGCCGAGGCGACGGCGCGCGAGAAATTCGGGAAGAGAGAGAGAGAGAGAGAAAAGGGGCTGCCACTTACAGCGAGTCGGGGCTCGATGATCCCGCAGCGTGTCCTCGTCCGGCAGCAGCACCTTCCTTCACCGGGAGCGGCGGTGACGTCGCCGTCCAGAAACCCCGGGATGGGGCGGTTATTCCGCGGAGACGGGGTCTGGCGACAAGTTCGTCCGCTCGGGCCCGTCCTCAGTGCGAGTGCGCTACACGCACACACAATGCCGTGGCACAAACACGCTCGTTCGGGAGTGTACCCTCCCCGAAGAAGAGGTACGTAGCGAGGGGGAACACGTGGAGCACGAGGCGTGTTCCCGTAGACGATGACCAAGACGACACCGTAACAGCAAAGAAAACAAAGCACGTGGAGCGAAAAGCCGGCTAAAACGCGTGTTCAAAGCTCGCGGCCTTCTATCTATCTGTCTAATTCGCGCGCGTGGCTGTCTCTCCCCACTCCCCGCTCTCTCTCTCACTTACCTCTCCGCCGGTGGTTGTGTGTCGGCCTGAAACATACAAACATTTCTACATATAAATATACGGATAAATATGTACATGCTACGGCTGGAGAGAGAGCAACGGGACGGGGAAGGCAGGCGCACGCAGTGCTTGCGTTCCTCGTCACACGCCCCCCCCTCCAGACGCTGGTAGCCGAAGCGTGACAGCTCGACCCAACATCTCTCTCTCAGATCGACCATCGTGTCCGGATGAGGAACGGGGTGGCTGCGGTCTACCGCTGAGGATCACTGGGATGAGGAAGGACGGGTAAAGAACTCTCTTCCCTAGACGCAGTTGTTTTTGGAGGTAACAATCGCCGGTGTTCCTCCGTCAATAACGGCGCCAGTCAATAATTGAAGTTAGTCGGCCCGTTGACGGGCGCGGGCTTGGGCCCGAGTGCGGCGGGGAGATTGGTCCCGCGGCGGGGTTGAGCGTCCGCTCTTCCTAGGGCGACCTACTTTTCGCCTCACCAGGGGCACGTCATTATGGCAGGCGGCTCCGCTGTTATCGGGCTCCGCAGGGGCTCGCGCTTGGGTTCTTCGACGGGTTACGATTCGCGTCCTACGCGGCCTCCCTAATCTACGCGGTGCGATATCGGTCTTAGATCGCGTGGCATTGCCCGCGGGGGTATCGCTTCGCACGCTTGTATCGGAATTACAATGAGGCGCGTCGTCGGGGCGCCGTACGCTCACCAGTGGTGTTACAATGCGGATTCGCTCGCTCGCCTCGACATTACAATTCGACGCATCGCAGTCACGCTCTTCGCCCGAAGGCTCTTCCGTGTCGGAACTGCTATCATCTTCGGGGTCGTGATCTCGATGGTAGGGCTTCAGGTCGGCGACGTGATGCTTACCAGCATCTCTTCCCGTAGAGTCGATCAGTCGATAAACATTCGTGCCGAGTTTCTCCGTGGTGGTAAAGGGCCCGTCGAATTTTGGGGCCAGTTTGGCGCTGACGCCCTGTATGCCTGACGAGAGGATGCGATTACGCCGCCATACGCGATCGCCAATCGCGTAATGCACGTCGCGACGTCTCGCATTATAATAGCGAGCTTGCTTTGCCTGCGCTTTCTGCGAGTTTTCCGCTGCCTTTAGATGGAGATCAGATAATTTCTCCATGCGCTCTTTCCAATGTTGTAGAGCAGCCTCTTCTTGCGCAATCTGTGCGCGCTGCTCCTCCTGGCGACGGTGTGTGCCAGGGGCTGAGGGGTGACGACCCGTATTAAGGAAGGCCGGACTTACGCCAATGGAGTCTTGTACGGATGTATTGTACGCGAACATAAGCTCGGCGATGTGCGCATCCCAAGTACTGTGAGACTCCTCAATGAAGGCGATTATCGCGGTCTTCAGAGTCCTATTGACCCTCTCTACCGGATTGGCTTGAGCGTGATAAGGAGGTATCGTGGAATGCTCCACCCCACGCTCCACAAGGAATTTCTCAATGATTTTATTACGAAATTCGGTGCCATTGTCCGATAGGAATACTTCGGGCGTACCAAAGCGTAAAAATACGCGATCTTTCAACTCGCGGCGAATCGTTTGCGCATTCGCCTTTCTGATGGGGATACATTCTACCCAGCGAGTGAATAGATCCATGAAGACGAGCAAATACTCGTATCCCCGGGTAGATCGCGGAAATGGACCCATCACATCTCCAGCTACTATTTCCCAAGGGCGGGTGACCGTTCGATGGCCCATCAGGCCAGCTGGTGCAGTCTGCTGTACCTTACATTGTTGGCACACGGTGCAGTCACGGACAAATTGTGTCACATCTTTGTGCATTGATGGCCAATAGTATGATCGTGCAATTCGGTCATATGTTTTATGGCGTCCGAAATGACCAGCTGTGGGCTCCTCATGACATTCATGCAGAACGGTACGACGATCTTCTTTAGGCACGACTAACTTCCACGCATCCTGGTCGTCTACTAAATCTTCGACGGCAGGATCGGGACGGTAGTAGTATAGTCGCTGCCCAACGACTTTCCACCATGGGAGGTTGGTCGGATCGCTCACTACTTTCTTACGAAGGCGCAAATACCAGGGGTCTTGCACATCGGTGACGCCGAGGGAGGCGACTTCGCAGGTCGGCTCGTCTTCGTACAAACGAGAGAGGGCGTCTGGTACGCAATTCAAGGTACCTTTCCGGTGGATGACTTCGTAGTCATATCCCTGCAATTCCAAGGCCCAACGGGCGAGTCTGTCCGTGGGGTTGCCCAATGAGTGCAGCCAACGAAGGCTGCTGTGATCGGTTATCACCTGGAAGTGATAGCCCTCGACGTAGGGGCGGAATTTACGCACAGCCCATAGCACGGCGAGGCACTCGCGTTCGGTGACCGAATAGTTACGCTCAGCCGCAGTCATCGTGCGACTAGCGTAGGAGAGCACGCGCTCCTCGCCATCAACAGCTTGCGTGAGCACGGCGCCTAGTCCCGAGTCGCTGGCGTCCGTTTGGATGACGAACGTTTCTCCAAACGACGGTCGAGAAAGGACGGGTGCAGATGCGACGAGCGCCCGGATTTGTTCGAAGGCTTGCTGTTGCTCTTCTCCCCAATGGTACTTGATGTTCTTCTTGGTTAATCGGGTGAGAGGCTCAGCAAGCGTTGCGAAGTTCTCTAAGAACTTGCGATACCAGGACGCAAGGCCTAAAAACCTACGGAGCTGCTTCAGGTTCTTTGGTGCGGCGTAAGTCAAGATTGGTGCAATCTTATCCGGATCGGGTCGAAAACCGTCACGATCCACGAGGACGCCGAGGAACCGTACCTCCGCGAGTCCGAATTTACTCTTCTGCCGATTGATGGTCAAGCCTGCATCGGAAATCCGTCTCAGGATATGTTCGAGCCACCTGAGGTGCTCGTCAAAGCTCTCCGTAGCGATGATCAGATCATCGAGGTAGGCGAAAGCCACCGGCTCCATTTCAGGGCCGATCAGCTTGTCGCTTAACTGCTGAAAGGTGGCAGGGCCACCGGCGACACCATATGGCATACGGGTCCATTCGAATAACCCCATGCCTGGAACCGTGAAGGCAGAGAGGTGTCGCGATTCCTCACGAAGAGGGACCTGATGGTAGGCGCTGCTGAGGTCCAGGGTGGAGATGTATCGCGCATTTCTCAGTTTCCGTAAGATTACGTCCATGTAAGGAAGCGGGTACGCGCTGACCTTGGACACGGAATTCAATTTGCGATAGTCCACACAGAATCGGTAGCTCCCATCGCTCTTGCGAACCATCACGACGGGGCTAGACCATTCGCTGGTTGACCTGCGAATTACGCCCTGATCAAGCATCTTGCGAACTTGCGCATGCATTTCCAGCTCTATCTTCTGAGAGACCGGATAATAACGCTGCTTAATCGGCTTAGCATCGCCGACATCGATCACGTGGTCGGTCAGATGTGTGCAGCCCAGAGGCTGATCAGCCGGAGGCGGCATCCGGTCGAGGAGTTCCTCGAGAGCTCGGCGTTGACTATCGTCAATATCGGCCAAGCCTATAGAGGCAAGCGAATACGCCGAGGTAACTGAGACGGTGCAGAGTTGTAACGGAACGAAATCCGCAGCACCCTCGATCGACATGGTGTTGTCGCGCGGGTGGATGACCGCATTGAAGGCGTGGTAGAAGTCTGCACCGAGCAGACAGTCATTTTCCAAGTCTGGAATTATGATGACGTCTAGCTCCATTTCTACGTCTGCTATGGCAAACGGAAGGGCCACCTGGCCTATTATCGGCTCAATTTTTCCCGTGGCGAGTCGAGCGCCAGATCCAGGAAAGGGTCGAACTAGACGACCGAGGGCAGATGCGATCTGCAGGCCGATTGCTCCGAGAGCTGTACGAGCAGCCCCTGCATCAAGCAGTGCATGAATGCGAAACTCGCCTATGCCTACCTGTACCCACCATCGTGAATACCGATCGGGGTCGACACTTGTGGCTGAGTCAGCGGAGTCACGGTCGTGATGCTCCTCCTTTACAGACAGGAGGGGGCAATCATCATTACCCTGTGTCCTCGCAGCTGCATGCTGATCTTCAGAGGTCTCACGGAGCGTAGGGGCGAGTTGGACCTCAATTACTCGCCCTTTTTCGCATTTCCCGAACACTCGGGACAGCTGCGCAAGGTGTGGCCAGGCCAACTACAGCCCCAGCACAAGAACCGCGGATCAGGACCTGCTGTCCGACCTTTGTTCTTGTCACTGAGGGGCTCGTGCACCAGCTTTCCTTTGAAGGAGGGCTTCCTTTCCGACTTAGGTGAGGTCGACGCTCTGGTTTTTCCTGTACGCGGCGACCTCGGGCGTGGTTCGCGACCGCTTCTCTTCGGGATAAGGGCTGCGACGCCTGGCGCCTCTAAATCAGGTGAGGTGGCTTTAAAGCCAGCCTCTTGTAAAACTTCTCGCACCAGAGCTTTGAAGTTGGGCGGCTTCACGTCCACGGCCGCGATCCTTGGTTTCGGGCGCGTTCGAGACGTGTCGGCCGCATGGAAGGCCACTTCGGGCATTATGCAGTCCTCAGGTGATGGCGGTGGCTTATAATTTCGCTCCGCATCGAGGACGCATTCGGCTTCTCGAGCAAGCTCTATTAGCCGATTGACGCTCGTAATCTTCTCCCGCGGAACTAACTTCTGTATCTCCGGGAGTAGATTACGGTAGATCAGGGCGAGTTGCTTGTCGTCCGACCATGGTTCTTCGAACCGATTGAGAATCGTTAACAAACAAAACACGTAGTCACGTGTTGGCTCGCGCTTCGCCTGCGTACGCCGCTGCGCTTCGCTGATTAGCTCAGCTTGGAAGCGTCGATCGACGCCGTAGCAGCTCCGGGCTGCGTGGCAGAACTCTTGCCACGTGGTCCAGTCTTTCCGAGATAGACGGTACCAATGCAGGGCGACACCGTCGAGGAGCTCCGTCATGGCATTGAGCATGTCCTCGTCCGTGAGCGGTGTCAACCTGCGACATTCCGCGATCCTTTGCAGAAATTCTTCTACACTTTTCCCCTTGGCACCATTGAATCTAATTTTCCATTGGCGCACGGTCTTACCAATATCCGTGCGCTGGGCCAAGGTGCTTGACAGCGTTGATCGCGTTGTATTCGCGGGCGAGCTCATCACATCTCGATCCATGTGATGTCCCCCCCTTCCAGGCCCTTGGTACCGAGGGTGGCAAGGAGCCGAAAACGTAGGCTCGCCGGTCGACCCTACAAACCTATTATTGTTGATGTTTTTGTCACTTTCCACGTATTGCAGATCGTACGTGTCTTGGAAAGTGACACGGTCGCGTCGCGCCGATTTCTGCAGCTGCTGCTGGATGCTGGCTAGCGTAGCGTGCATCTCACTTTGCCTCTGCTGCAAATCTTGGACAGTGCAGTTTTGGTGTTGCATCCAAGTTTGCAGCATATTTTGCAGGCCATGTAATCCCTGACGAAGGTTTACATTGTTTTCGAGATCAGTCGGTTGAGGCTCGACTGTTGTATTTGTCGCCTGAGATGCGACTTGGGTTCGACGTGTGGTGTCATTCGTGACACCCAAGTCGGGAGGCGTAATTACGCTCGTGGTGGCTGCCTGAATCGGCGATTCGTTGGCAGTGCTCCATGCGAGCGGTTCATGCCTGTTCATCTCGGCCAAATTGAAGTCGATCAGATTTTGTATTCGGTGATCGACAGCTGTTGTTATATTTTTTTGATCTGTGCTCGGGTAAATTTCCCGAGCCTGCTGTATGTCAGACAATTCGTCCGCTTGTTCGGCGTACGTCGCTTCCATTCGATCCAAAATATAAGTTTTCGTTGCGTCGCGCATTGTTGAGGTGACGATTATCTTTAACAGATTTTTATCTCTTCGCGTGCGTGTTTTTATACTATCACTGTCACTCTCGCATTCCACAAAATCTCCTGGGCTATAATTTCCTGCTAGTCTATGGTATAGCCTAGCAGCCCTTTGAAACGGGGAACCCTCATTTTTTAATTCTAGTTCCGCTGTAATTAGGTTTGTTTCTTCCTCACATAGGCTTTGAAGCCAGTCGTTAAATTCGTTTGGCGGATTTGCCATCTTTTATTTCTTTTCGTTGAAAATTAGAAGAAGACAAACGAACAAACGGAAAAAGAAAAAAAAAAGTACAATGTGAGAAAATTAGAGCGTTACAGCCAAAGTTTTCGATTAAATAATTAAAAGCAAATAATTAAAAGCCGGCAATCTCAAGAGATAGTGGAGTGCGAGGGCGAAAACGCAAAAATTAGGGGCGACTGACGCAAAAAAAACCAGAAAATATAAGAGAAAAAGAATTCAACAATTTTCAAAAATTGTCAAAAAATTTACCAAAAATTTTTCCAGAATTCTTATTTCGGCTTTCGGATTCTCGATTTTCCAAAAAAAGATTTATTTTGAAATTGTAATAGTTTTTCCCTTTTATATTTTTTAAGCAATGTAAAAAAAAAATACAAAAATGTAAAGCAAAAAAAAAAAAAAAGGAAAACACAAAAAAAAACAAAAAAATAAAAATATAGTTTATTTTTAGTTCTTTTATAACTTCTACAAAAAAAAAAATTTTATTTTACAGTTTTCCAAAAAAAAACTTCAATTTTTGGTTTTCGAAAAAAAAACAAAAATTTCAAATTTTTAGTTTTCACAAAAAAAAAAAAAAAATTTCAATTTTTCGTTTTCAAAAAAAAAGGAGAAAAAAAAATTAAAAAAACTTTAATTTTAGTTTTCAAAGAAAAAATTTTTAATTTTTAGTTTTCGGAGAAAAAAAAATTTTTTTTTTTTTTTTTTTTTTTAATTTTTATTTTTCAAAAAAAAAAAAAAATTTTAATTTTTAGTTTTCGAAAGAAAAAAAAAATTTTCAATTTTTAGTTTTCCAAAAAAAAAATTTTTTAAATTTTAGTTTTCAAAAAAAAAAAAAATTTTAATTTTTAAATTATACTGCACAAATATTAGAGATATTACAATATCAAAATGAAGATCCGAAAGCGAAAAGCATAAAGGGGATAATCAATTTTGATCAAATTAAATTGAGAGCAAAGAAAAATTTGCGTTAGTCGCATGTACACTGTATGTACAGCGTAGAGTCGCGGTGGTGTGTGTATGTGAGTATACACAGATCGCTGACTTCGCTATTTCTAGTCGACTATGTATAATGAAGAGAACTTTTAATTATATTTAATTTACACTAAATGTTCCTTATGTCTGTAACGGCGAAAATTTTATTATTATATTATAATGGCGAATGTGAATCTATTTATATCAGTTATATTTTCATATTACGCTATCTTAAAAATTAATTATTGATTAATTTTAGTTTAGCTTAGATGGAATTCACATATTTAATTTAAGCTAAATTTTAAAGTTACATCCACTTAATATATATATATCAATATTATATAAATTAATGTATATGTGTCTATTTAACTTAAAATTAGTTTTGCTTGAAAAACTGCACAAATATTATATTACCGTATTCGGCATTATATTTCATTTGTGCTGCTTTTCAGCCGCTTTCGCCGAATTGCCGTTGGCCTTGGCCGACTTCGAGAGTGTTTACATCTACGAGCTCGCAACGTAAACACTCGCGATGTGCTGTGCGTTCGCACTCTGTAGTATTACAATTTTCAATATAATAAAATTATTAAATTATTTTTGCGCATCCTCGTCACTTGCGAATATTCGCCGGGGCACTGTAATATAATATATTATTACATATATATTATAAAATGTATATATGCAATAATATATATAAAGATATATAAAATATTTTTATATAAAGTGCGATCCCGAGATCGCGTTGGGCGCCATGTAACGGTGCGCGTGTCCGCCTCGAGCACGAGGACGGCGGGCACGGCCGTTGCAAATCTGTGCCCGGCTGGGCTTAGCCCCGAATGATTCCGGCAAGGGAGAGGGGCGGTTCGCGAAGGGCGAAATATCGCGTTCGGGACTGCGCGTGGGACAGGGTGGCTAATGGAGCACACTTGATACTAATAAAAAAATAAAAATAATTAAAATTTAAACAGGCTTTAATAACAAGGATTCGTACAGCGCCTATATGCGAGGCGTGTGGGACGCAGGCCGAGGGTCGCCGAGGCGACGGCGCGCGAGAAATTCGGGAAGAGAGAGAGAGAGAGAGAAAAGGGGCTGCCACTTACAGCGAGTCGGGGCTCGATGATCCCGCAGCGTGTCCTCGTCCGGCAGCAGCACCTTCCTTCACCGGGAGCGGCGGTGACGTCGCCGTCCAGAAACCCCGGGATGGGGCGGTTATTCCGCGGAGACGGGGTCTGGCGACAAGTTCGTCCGCTCGGGCCCGTCCTCAGTGCGAGTGCGCTACACGCACACACAATGCCGTGGCACAAACACGCTCGTTCGGGAGTGTACCCTCCCCGAAGAAGAGGTACGTAGCGAGGGGGAACACGTGGAGCACGAGGCGTGTTCCCGTAGACGATGACCAAGACGACACCGTAACAGCAAAGAAAACAAAGCACGTGGAGCGAAAAGCCGGCTAAAACGCGTGTTCAAAGCTCGCGGCCTTCTATCTATCTGTCTAATTCGCGCGCGTGGCTGTCTCTCCCCACTCCCCGCTCTCTCTCTCACTTACCTCTCCGCATGTGGTTGTGTGTCGGCCTGAAACATACAAACATTTCTACATATAAATATACGGATAAATATGTACATGCTACGGCTGGAGAGAGAGCAACGGGACGGGGAAGGCAGGCGCACGCAGTGCTTGCGTTCCTCGTCACAATATATATATATATATATATATATATATATATATATATATATATATATATATATATATATATTGTAAAGAACAAAGAATTACTTCATTTTCGGTATACTGAGTTACCTAAAATTTGCGAAAAAGGCGACTTAATGAGAGCAGTGCTGAAATTACTTAACTACAATGATTATCATAAAGTTGTTTCGTGTAAATATATATAAAAATTTCTAGCTAGGTGTCTTGGAAAGTATTCCCTATTAAATTCAAATAATATAAATTAAATTTTGAACAATGCACCCACTAGTTAAATAAAATTGTTTTTATCAATTTATAGCATGAAAATTTGTTAGCATGATGTGTAATATACTATTAATCTTATTTGTATCGATACAGGAATAATTATAAAAAAATGGATACAATGATATCTAATTTCTCGCTTCTGGATATTTTATTACTACCATTAGGGAGAAGTGAAGCACTTATGAGAATTATAGAACAATGACATCGATACCTTCTCAGCTATAATGCATGAGTTTATAAAGCTGCTTGAATTACGTTCTGCTCTGAATTACCTTACCCCATAGCTTCTTTTTAACAACTTTCATATTATTTACAAGTTATTTACTCGAGCACTCCAAGTATATTATTAAGCATAAACTTAGCCTTAACAGGCTCGCATGATCTCTGCTTTGTGAAAAAAAATCATCATTTTCGAATGATACGCTGGCGCGTGTGTTTACAGAATTTTTTTATGCGCAATTACTTTTACGGTCGGAAGAAACTTTCTTTATCAGCTGCTTGCACGATTTACGATTGCCTGTGTATTTACCGCTGTTATTCCGATGGCTACTAGATGAGATTGGGGCAACACCGGGTACTACTTTGAAAATTACTTCAGTCAACAGAAAAAGAAATTGATAGCTGTAGTAGCCTGGACTGGATTAAAGGTCATTCCTTCCTTCTCTCTCTCTCTCTCTCTCTCTCTCTCTCTCTCTCTCTCTCTCTCTCTCTCTCTCTCTCTCTCTCTCACTCTCACTCTCCCTCTCTCACTCTATATATATATATATATATATATATATATATATATATATATATATATAGATTGTAATATTGAATATATTCTCCTAGAAATACTTTTTATTGATACTGTATACTTCTGTTTATATAATCTCATTAGGTTTTCTTTAATTTTCTAGCAAGATAAATATAAAGATAATATTAAATTATTTGTCAATTATTAAGAGATATCTACATTATGAATATGCAATTTGTTCATAAATTTACATAAGACGACAACTATAAATTTTACGAAAAGGTTTTACTATAGATTATTAATTTGTATTTTTTGTGTAGAATCAATAAAATTTGTATATATGTGTATTGTATTTTGTGATGTAATTTACAGACATAACAATTGCAAAATATTATATCTTTAATTTATAAGCAAAATTATTAAAGATTCTGTCTGTCCTTTAGTTTACTTTCTCGTCAGAGTAAAAATGATTATATTGATTGAAATATAACGCCGGGAATTCCAGAAAAATAATTTATTTTATCCAGAATTATTCTTTATAGACTTATTTTTATTTACGAAAAGCAGCAGTTTAAAGATATGAATCTTTTAAAAAAATTATTTTATTCTATCGGTTCTAAATTTTTTCAAATTTGGTTTTATTTGTTAATGTTATTTTTATAATTAGCTTCTACTGAGGTTAACCTTTCATTCTAAATGCATATTATTTTGATATTATACTATTTTCATTATTTATTTGGGTATAGTGAGTTTTCCATACATAATTCAGAAACTTTCCACTTTATGAATTACATAATTCATAATGGTCAGTCATACGCAATAATTTTTCATTTTAGTGTATTAATGTTAATTTATGGATTAACTATCTTAATTTATTTAAAATTAAAATAAAATTTAACGCATTAATTTAGATAAGTTAGATTGATGTAATCATTTCGCGTTTTTATGAATTGTGAAAAAGCTTATTTTTATAGTGGATACAATAACATTTATGAATGTGTTTTATATTTCAAAATTTGTACGGCTTTCGTTTATAATTATTTAGCTTCATGTAAAATAACGAACAATTTCTCGTAAAATAATGTTTCCGTCTAATGATTTTTATCCGGCATCAAGAATTTATGATACTATACGGCACATACGTCACCGAAGAAATAATCGATACACGCATTAAAATTTCCGTACGTGCGTATAATAAAAGCACTTATTTATTGCATTTATTGCGCATTCTCTGTCCCCAATTTGATTAACGAGTCGAATTCTGGTCAATTCTTAGACCACGATGCATAAGAAATTATTTTCCTTCGATGGAAGAGTCAGACGGGACCTATAAATGTCCGGCTAGGCTGGACAGGTCATAAGGTCGAAAAAATTTCCTGGGATAACGAGCACGCGTACGCAATTAGCCGATCGGAGTTATTTTTTTAATAATTTAGAGCACCATATTCATCAAAGAATTGAATTTCTGATTGAATTATTGAAATTTTTCTTTCAAAATGCGTAAAAAAATATCGCTCTTGTAATTTCCCCATCCTAAACAGATTAATATGTGATTGAGAGTTAATACAAAATTAGACAGTTATTTGCTTTCACAAAATATTCTCTTTTGGTATGCAAGTATATTACTATAATAATTTTTACTCAAAAGGTCGCGTATAAAATATTTAAAATTGCTTATTTTAAATATTTAAACGGTTGAAATATCTAAATTTCTTGATAGACCAGTAATATTATATATGATAATTTAATACTTTTTTCAGCTCGTGAGATCACTCATAGGTCATAAAATAAAAATTTAACCACTCCACTGTCTGAAAAATTAGCATTTAACTCTCTCTCTTATATGAAAGTGTAAAATTACGTTTTACGCTTATTACTTTAAGAAATGGCGCCATGCAACGATTTACATTCTTGTATCGAGCGATATAGGTCTCGAATACGACTACTAGCAAGCGAGTGAAAATCACGTTTTGCTTGCATATAGTATAATATACTATTTTACTCTCCTATAATATCTTTACGACCTATATATCATTGAATCTTATTATAATATTTCCTTTCGATAAAGCTTGGAGCTTAATTTCATCCCGCGGGCTTTCAATTCAATTTGCATGATTAAACTATAACAATAAGAATGATTTTTCTAGCTTTACGTCGTAATGGCATTTCATAACGCCATTCATTGCAAGCAGGTTTCAGTCATTTCAGTAATAAAGCCATGTATTCGCTAAAATTTTGTCTTTAATTGAAACAGCATCGTAGTTGACAAAGAAGAGAGTAAACGTTCGTTTTCCGTATGAATTGATAAAAAATGAGAAAAGAAAAACAAAAGGACACGGAGGAACAGTTAATCCGTCTAATGTCACTCTATTATTGAAATCGAACAAGCATATCCGGCAATCGCTTAAAATAACTCATCGCGAAGAGCGCTCGACGTGCGCAGCACCTACGACGATTTATTTTCGCCGCGGAAATAAATCGCGTTCCCGCCGCGTCGGGCGAGCCGCCCGTCCCCCAAGATCCGATAAACAGCGCGATTTCTCGTTTAAGCCGACGTGCCAGCGCGGAGGAGCGCCGTTCGCGCGCGCGCGCGCGCAAAGGCCCGATCGGCAGTAGGAGTCGAAACCATCCCCCTTCCTGGCACCCTTTCTCACACCGCTGACGCCGGGGCGCGAGGTGCTCGTCACCGTCACAAGAGAGAAAAGCGGGACGACAGGCGCCTTGTCGATCGGTCTCGAGGAGAAAGGAAAAGTCTCGACAAATTGCGAGGGTTCTATACATTGGCTCGGGCTGGTCGATTTAATCGAGGGTTCGTTGTCGAGCCGATACGAGAACTTTTAACTCTTTGAGTGGAATTGTGAGGTGAAGGGGGGTTGTTGTCGTCCTTCGAGGTTCTTTTTTTACGTCGAGTTGGAATTGCGAAAGACGAAGATCCATTGTTTTAAAGTAATTTAAATGAAGTGGAATAATTTACGCGTACGGTGTGATTTTCGTCAGAAATATATCCTCTGTTCCATAACAAGTGAGAACTAGTTAAATAATTTTTATAATTTATAATTAAATTTTTAGCGCACAATTTTTAGTGCAACTAAAATATTTCAGTTTAGTTCATGTCATTTTAGTTTAGTTCCTCAGGATGAACCGTAGCGGTTCGAAACATCGAACACCAATGGAGAAAATAAGGTTGTGGGGGCACTCAGATTGTTCTTTACTAACATAGAATATAGTTTATTATTTTTATTATTGTTATTTTATTTTGTAATATTTTATTTTATTATTATTTTAAGTTATTAGTTTTAATTTTTAATCTGATTAAATTTAGTAATTAGTTTTATTTCAGATTTTTCGGAGGTGATAATAAGCAAGGACAGTCTGACTGTTATTATTTTAGTTAATATATTATATTATAAGGAATACAAGACCGATGAAAATATTTATTAATTTAATTTTAGATTAGACTTAGATCTACCGACGACAATTACTAAAGAAATACGATGCTCCAGCTTTACGGTATTCCATATATTGCTAAGATCGGGATAAAAAAGTTGAAATGGCTAGTCTACGAAAAATTGGTAGGAAACGCTCGTACGCTGAACGGGTACCATTCGATAATTTTTGAAAAAGTCATTAGTCTCATTACTTGACTAATTTATTTACAATCACACGAAACAAACACTAGCACTTCTAGTGCCATCTGTAGACTGAACCAGAGTTAGGTGGAACAGCCAAAACAGGAAGAACGTGAAGTCATAAACTATTCGCACAGGCGAAGTTTCGAAGTTTCGAAAAACACCCGAGACTCGTGTCTTGTGATCTGAGACTGTGAACTATTTTAGATTTGTTTCGGTTATCGTCTTTGAGATTTGAGACTTCTTTAATATCAAACTTTGACTGTCAATTGAGAACCACAAGTTGTGGATTGCGAAGTGCTGGAACTGATCTATGTAAATTATTTTGTCTATTTGATATCGAACTTGAGTCAGGCAAAAAATACATGTCCACTTCTGACTGGTCAATCATCTGCATTCTATCGTTCACAAACTTATCTCATGATACAGCAAAGCATATCTTATTTCTCCAGTTTCAGCTACTCAGAATATAAAATCAGCGCTTGTCTAAGTTTCTCATTCTTTTATCCAATATAAGTTTCGCATATGGAGGTGCTATGAGTGCCAACATTTATTTCATTTAATTCTTCTGCTAGCTGCTTGTTCAAAATTTTTCTTGTTAAGGGCTAGTTCTTAACGATACTATCACGTTCGACAACCAATTAGAATTGATGTATCAAGACTGTCCTTCTTGTCTATTTTTTGTACATCTATTGCTACAGATCACTTCCAGTATGCAATCCGGTCAATATTGAAAGTTACTTGCTTATCTAAGAATGATTAGAACTACTCAACGTAATTTTCACCAGAGTTTGCGACTCCGATGCCCATAAATCTCTATAATAAATAGAGGAGACTGGGTCTATAACCCGCATTTTTATAAGTCGTGTTCTATAGAGTTGCTCTACATCCAACTATAATCAGTTTCAAGCACGGATGGTCGACTACGCAGAATCCCGTCTTACTTTCATCGTTGGCCTAATTCGCCGGCTAAATTTAATTGCCAACACCTGCGCAGGATTCGTTCTTCGGCCGCTTAATCCTCGAGAGATCGAAGGTGCGCGGGCGCGTAATATAAACGAGCCGGGAGAAAGTAGGCTCCCACGCTGAAGGCTCCTCCTCGTCCGTAACTCTTTTCCCGTCCGTCCTCCCTTCCCGTTCGACCCATCCACATATCTCATTCTTCTCGAAAGCTCGTATATACGTCGATCGCGGGACGCGACCAGCCGCGGGCGGAGTTTCCCTCGGCCTAGAAAAGTTTTACGCGCGAGCGAGCGTGCGCGCGCGTGTAAGGCAGCGTCGTGGGTATTTCTGCGATATTGCCGCGGGCACATTCTTCTTTCTTCATCAATCCTGTACTTTGGTCTGCCACTGTGCCCCTGTTCCCCCTACTCCTTCGCTTAATTACAGTTTCTTTCATATATATATAGTACTGGGTCAGTATGCTGTATATAGGCAAGGTGTAATTCTTGGCCGCGGTGTTCGGATTCTCAGTTTTATTCTCATCGTTCAACCTATATTTTCAGATAATGTTTATTTCGTAAAGAAATAAAAACTGCTAAAAGTCTATGGATTTTTGATCTTCTGGTGACATTGCACCGTAATCCGTTCAGACGTTACTAATTAGTTTCAACTAAAAATAGATTTCCCAAGTATTTTTATAAGCAATCATTTTTTAAATTACAAGTTTAAAAGTTTTTTTAAGTCTAATTAATGTTATACCTGCATGATTATCAGAGAAGAAAGTTATAAAGGTAAAAGAAAGAAATTTTGGCATAAAATTCTTTTAACTGAAATAATTTTACAAACACATTGTAGACCTCCATCGCTGATTAGCACCGATATTTGGAAACATAAATAAAGTGACGTTCAATAACATAAACAAGAAAACAAAAAAACTGAAATAATTCATCCAACCGTGAATCAAAATTTTGCTATTGGTAACTAAAAAGAATAGTAGTAGCTTCGATGTAAAACATCCCTTCCAATAAATTAATTATATAAGATTGTATTTGTAAAAAAGTACTGGGATCAAAAATTCTACATTTCAATTCGAAAGTTTAATAAAAATTGATGAAAGTCATAGCAAGAAATTTAGTTTATTTACTTTATAAGTTAGTTTCCTTAGATTTATAAATTGATTAACAAATTTAACCCATGATAAAAAAGAATATTTTCGGATTGAATACAATATAATAACGTTCAAATCTTTAAACAAGATTAAATGATTTAAGCTTTAGTCTGTTATTACACAGACATTCTTTAGGTAAATAAAACTTACAGATTAATTTACCAACTAAATTCCATTATTTTCTGAATTTTTTTTATTTTTTGACTGTTAAGATTTTCCCATTCGCATTTTCAAAATCATTATTTACATTTATGTCCGAACATTTCTCCGGCCAGTGTTCACGCCCCCTTCCGCTCGCTTCTAGTCTGCCTTTCCGGCATCCCTTTCGGCCTTTTCTCAAGGAAGGCAAATTTTCCGTTTGTCTGCACGTTTATTTCACTCCTCGCCCCCCTCCCTACTTCAACCCATCTGCGCTTCGTCTCGGCTCCCCGACTGCTTCCGTTTCATCGATCTCTCAACAATCAGGATATCCTTTAGCTTCGACTCTCATATCTATATTTGTGCAACTACTCTGCATTCGTACTGATTTTTTCCCCGTGCAACGCGATATTTCTATTTTTCCAGCGTTCCACTTTCTATCTCAGTCTGTCTCCTGCGAAAAATGGCTTCTGTACTTTCCGACAAATGCCAGAGTCGGTGTATGGCTGACTGTCCAGTCCATTCACGTACTGTTATTATTGTTTCTAGCTATTTAATTACATTTGCTTTTCTTTTTATAAATTCGAGCTATATTAAATAAAACAGTTTTCACAGTCTTGAATGCAATTTCTTGTGAAGCTTATAAAAGCTTTGCGAATTAGAAAATGAAGCTCTAAATTATAAGCAGTCGCAGTATAGGTTATAATACTCATAGTAGCTTTTATAAAACATAGATGCAAAATAATAATTTATACCCTCTACATTTGGAAATTAATCAGTTACATATTCAAAAGATTTGTTTCAAATTTTATTTTACATCCTTTGAGCCACAACTTCTTTTTCCACAGCTACGATTGGCAGACGCAATCATTTTATGACAAAGCCCACTTATGGCTGCAGTAAGGATGAAATTATGAAAGTTTATGTGCGCGCGATCCCGATTATAAATCTTGCGACTATGTCTCTGCGACCAAGAACCCCATTGGTTAGTAAGAAAAGTAAATTTCAGTCCATTGGAGCTTCTCGAAAAAGTATCATTTTACTTATTCAATATGGGTTGGGAATATCATATTGCATAGGGTGGCATGCTAAGTTTAGTTGAAATATTGGTCGCGTCAGCTCTCTTAGTTTGCCTTTTATAGATCTGAAAAGCCACTACCCTTCCTAATTTCCACGAAAATGAAGAAATTTGAATTGTTGTTCTGACTAAATCTTCGTTTACGTAGTAATAATAACGATTATTGATACCAAGAACAAGCTTGGTAAATACTTTGAGGAATCAACACTGTCAATTTTAATGGTTAACAGTGTTATTATAAATTACAAAATTTCATCACCTTACGCTTATGATATGGACATATGCGTCATTAATATCGATCACCTAGCAAAGGGTTATCAGTGAACAGTGTGATAATTTCATCGAAACGATATATTGTTGCATACGCGTTTAGTTACTTTAAAAACAATTCATCAATTGGGTTATCATCTGACACATTGTCTATTTCCAGTATCCAAGCCTTAATAAATGACTGCCTTAAGAATCATGAGAAATCTTGATACTTAGAAGTAATGCAGACATTAGAAATACACTGAACCAAATGTATCATGCCAAAAGAAAATTCTGTAGAAGTATAAACCGATGTTTGCCAACAACAAGCGTTGAACTATCCTCGCATGCTTATCGTTGTAAAAAATATTATGTGACAAACGTGCATAATTAATTTTCCCAACGAGAGAACATTCTATGATGATCCAAAGATAGCGAAACAATATTTAAAGCTATGTGTGGAATATTATATAAGGTAATATTAATCGTATACTTGTAAAATAATTGACTTAACAAGTGGTTTGAAAAATAATAAGTACATTACACAATAAGTGCAGGAAATTAAAATTTCCTATGCATATTGAACGACCTAATTTCCATGGAAAAGCTTACTTGGCTTTCCCGCAGATGGTGGTATACGATAATATTATCAAGTAATGATACTTTTTCAATCGTATCTAGTCATCTTGAATTAATTTAAATAAAGGAATCATTGATCTTGGTTCGCAATACTGTTCGCGCCATTGACGATGCTCTTCACTATCGCTAAATCCCACTTTCGTTTGAAGTTATTGATACGGAAATTAGTTTTTCTCGACTATGAAAGTGATCAAGTTGTGCAGTTTAATACCTGTCTTGGAATATTTGGGAATGTAGAAGATTTGAGAATTATTTTTCCCCTAGTAATTTATTAAGTCAGTTTACTAATATATATATATATATAATGTGTGTATGTGTGTGTGTGTGTGTGTGTGTGTGTGCGCGCGCGCGCGCGTGTGTGTGTATTTATACATATATGTTGGTGGTACGTCGGTGGATATATTAGTAGGTGACTTAATCAATAATCAATAACCAATAGCTATATCATATGGGATTTCATCTTTAATGATTATTCAATCAAATCACGTCACCGAAGTCTGGATATTTTAAACTCAGGATATGTAATATATTATAGTATTTTATCATTACAATTTTTGGACATTATGCATACAAGAGGTTCTAAATAATTATAATATGATATTAGATAGAATTTAATATTCTAAGAAAGCTGTTAGGATTAATTATTAATTTTCTTTTTGCTTTGCTATAAAAAAAGAACTTTTTTATAAAAAAAAATAATATTATTTTACTTATGATGACGATTACACTTAATTATCTTAACTACTATCTTAATAAGGACGAATTTAAAATAAAATTTACATTAGTTAATGATACATTTCGTTAACTCGTAATAATAACATGAAACAGTAAATTTAATAAAAAAAGGCTTATACTATACTGTGGAAATATTTACTGATTTAAAAATATTAAGACTGTTATACGATCTGCTTCGGTGCAGAGCGACTGTGAAAGCCCATTACCCATTTTATCGATTACTGATTAATGGTAAGTGCAAATAGCGCGGATAATAGCTGTATATAATCTCATCGATGACTACGCTAATAGTACTTTCTGTTTATTGCCCCAATACGCAGACCAATTAATGAGAATGATTCAAATAAGTCCTTCATTTTAATAAATACATTAATTCCTATGTGAGGAAGGTTTTGCCTAAAAGTTGATTATCCGATTTATCTTACTATAATATACAGTACTTTGAAGGCTATAGGAGCCTTCACTCAAATTAGATATGCAATACATACATAAAATAACGTCATTATCTTCAAGCTTCTACGTAAAATCGACGAGAACAATAAATGAGGATTGAAATAAAAGGAAAAGAAATTTAGGGATGCCGAGATTAGCTCCTGTATTGATTATATAAAAAATTAAAAAGAAGTAGGTTCAAATTCAATATTTTTTTGACTGATTCTACGTTTTAAATTTCTTGTATCATTAATAAATTAATAAATAATTAGTTAGCCGTCATAGTCATTTAATAACAAATGCATAACATGGACTATATAAATACGTATAATTAATTTAAGATTATTGAAAGTCAATATTAATCAAACTCTTAGATTGTCGATGATTATGAAAAGTACTAGAAGTTGTAGCTACGTCCATTCATTATTTTATAATAATAATATCTTTTATGATTTTATTTAAATGGTAACAGTGACATTTAATAGCAATAAAAACAGAGAATGTCAACGAACACACACACACACACACACACACACACACACACACACACACACACACACACACACACACACACACACACACACACACACACATATATATATATATATATATATATATATATATATATGAAGGGTACAAATAGAGACATGGAAATAGGAAAATGTAGAATTGAAAAGGACAGTGCTATATTCAGTAAAAAGAGAAGAAATGAGCAGTAATAAGTAGACAGTAATTTTAACCTCCATTTTGTAAATAAACAAGTATGTAGTCTGTAATAAGCTCTCATCTCGAATGATTTTCCTTTAACATTGTGCGTACTTTCAATTGGTTATTTTTTGTTTAATAGTATTATTTGAATTATTATATGTTAATTAAAAATAATATAATTCTTCAATTTAATAATAATACATTACTATTTCTAAGATTTTAAGATAATGTTTCTTTTACAGATCTAACATTAACAATATATGTGTTTGAACTCCAATAGAGAATGAAAAAAAAACAGGTTAGTTCCTGAGGATGAACCGTTGCGGTTCGAATCGTCGGACAGCAAGTTAATTCTAAATTTAAGGTGGTGAGGGTAGTCAGGTTATCCTTTAATAACATAGAATATTGCTTTTATTATTTTTAATTTATTTTATTTATTCTTTTATTTTTATTTTTAATTTTTAATATAATTTATTGTAGTAATAAGTTTTATTTCCGATTCTACGGGGGTGAACATAAACAAGGACAGTCTGACTGTCATTAATTTAACTAATATATTATATTATAAAGACTGTAAGACTAATAAGAATATTTATTAATCCAATAGAGCATGACTTATTCATATTGCAGTATATGTCGTAATAATAATAACATTAATAATATTGAATACTCATAAGCTCGGTAAGTATATATATAAGGGCAAGAACGAGAACAAGACTCCATTCTTAATGAAAGCTTATACGAGCGAGATGGGTTAAGAGAGAAATATCGTTTCGCAAGTACTTCCTGCTCTTTTGCCCTTTGATTTGGATTTATTATGGTTTAAATTGAACGATGGAGAATAATTAGTTTTCATTGAAAAAAAATAGAATTTATAAATGAAAAAGATAGTTCGAAGGCAAAATGCAATTTTAGTTCATGAAACATGAACTAAAGATATTCTACAGGTAGTTTAAATATCACAAATGTATCAAATAGGCATGTTGCTCATCCTTCGTAAAGACTGATAGCTCAGAAATATTTGATATACCTCATGGTCTATAAATTTGATTCTGAAGTGTGTTCAAATTTGATATTGAAGTGAATGTCAATATGAGTTGTTGCTGTAGATTTATTGTATTCTCAAGGACCACTTAAGTTTTAAAAGGATATAACTACTAAGTTAAAGATGATATTCTTTTTGAGACTGTAATCAATATATCTAATACTTACCGAGTGAGTCCTTATAGTACTTTGGATATTACAAATGGTATATTGCTGAATGTAGTACAATTTGAATATTTTTATTCTTTTCAGAGTCTCATAATCTCACTCATCACATTTGTATTTTCCTCTATTCAATCGTCTGGTTTATCACGCTATCGTCTATCACCACAAGTAGATATATGGGCATAACTACATCAACTACTTAATTAAAGTTAAGCAGAAAATCCTTTTTGAGTTTTTTTGTAAAGAGAAAAGTTAGTTTATGATGTGTCATTAACAAAATGATAGTTAATCTTGAAGCTTTAGCATAATTATAATTTCGGGTAAAGAATGTATCAGTTCAAGCTGTCAAAATACAATTAGCAATGAAATTTGTAGTACTGAAAAAATTTTTTTTACATAAAAATAGCGCTTACACAGGATCTTTTTCTAATATATATAGTTACAAAATAATATAGTATACTAACTATCCTAAAGTTAGATGAACTAGTGGTGTTCATAACTAAATGTTATGGGTTAATTGTGTTTTCGTCCTCCGAAAAACTGGATGATGTCAAGTAATGTATCCTCGGAACATATATCATGTATCATATGTATTATTAAATTAGAGATAGCTGTATTACTCATATTAAATGGACTAGAGATTATATTTCATCGTCAATAAATAAGGTTAGTACCATACTTCGCCCATGATTTTTAAATTACTAAGGTAATAAAAAATTTATCAAAACTATAAATGTTAAAGTTATAACTTATAAATATACAAGTTAAAATATTCTATTAATGAGAATAATAATAATAACTTGTGAATATTGATGAGAAGAGAGATGCATACATATTAGAGAACATATTTACTTATATTAGAAAATATCTTATTGTTTACTAGCATTTATGTTGAGCATAGATCAATTTTGTGTGAGCATTATACGTATTCATGTGGTGTGAAATGGATTTGTTTCAGTATTTCATTACTTAATTTATTTAATGTACTGTGATAAAGTACAGTATTCCGGAAAACAAACGTCACAGATAAGTGTTCAGGAGCAAATAACTTTCATCCGATGTTCCAGGGAAAAGTCACAACACCCCTTATACGCTGGTGATTTTCTCTAATGAATTTTTAATTCGACACCAGCTACCCTACTTTTTCAAAGTGATTTCGCGAGAAAATACCCGGGGCCGATCCGGATAAATGTGGGATCTTGAAAAATTCATAGCACTTACTGTCCCTTAATTCTAACAGATAAAAGTCAAGACACGTAAGTCACGTGGGTCAGCTTTTCGCGTATCAAATTAAGGCCAATATTTGAAATTTACGGCTCGCGGTGTGTTTGAAATTGGTCATGAAATTGAAATGAAATGAAAAATATAGATATAATTGTTAGTTTGGAATTTAATTCTAGGTAAAGTTAGTGGAAGTTCGAAAATAAAATAAGCTACTAGATTTCCAATATTACTTTTTATAGTTTATAAGAAAATGTAAAAGGTACCGGTCTTACAAAAGAATCGACAATGGTCGAAATTCTACCAACTAAAAAGTGATTTTTGATAGTACAATTTTATGTATTTATCCATTTAAATTGTGAAACCTTATATTTTTATCTTAGTTAATAATATTAGAGAATTATTATCGATATAATGTCTGCAACACTTACTTTTTATATAAATAAGAAATAAAATTTAAATAAATTTTGAATAAATTTAAGAAATTAACAATCTATGTCCAGTAAGTTTACAATTTCGAAAAAGAATATAATATACAGCATATATATATATATATATATATATATATATATATATATATATATATATGCACGAACATATAATGTCTAGTTTAAAACAATACATATTTAATGTTAATGCGTGAATTTAAAATGCTCTTTCAACTTTAACGTAGAAAAAGAAACAAAATTAAGATATTTTATTAAAAAATTCTTGACTTTGTAAATAGCTGTGTTAGGCTTGTTGAGTACGCAAGAGGACTAAATAAGAAGATATGGAATTGAAAAAATTTGGTATTTTTGTTTGCCCTGCTAAAGTTTCCAAATTGAAGCCCTGATCATCCATTAATACCACGCATAGAATAATACTACCATTAATCTGAAAAACAGATATTGAGATACTGAAAGAAAAATTAAATTTTATTCATTATGGAGTAAATTTTTGCACACACACACACACACACACACACACATATATGTATATATATATATATATATATATAATAACTGCGAAATATATATAATCATGCATTTTCTTTTAGATATAATGAAATGTATAAAGCTGGAATGAGTTTGACTTTAAATTTGAATGATCTATTTTATAAAATGGCACCTGTTAAGCTTCAGTGAATGGTAAAATATAATTTTTTAAATTAAAAGTAGATAATAATAAAATTCAATATTAAAACAAATTAAAAAAGGCATTGGTAAAAAGTCATATTGAAGTCAAAGAATTATTATATTAAAAAACACACACACACACACACACACACACACACACACACACACATCATTCATTTTATGCATGAATCGCAAGGTACGACATAAGCATGTATTAAATAATAGATTCAATTGCTTGATTCGATTGATAGATATAAAGTTAATATATGTCTATAATATATTGATATTATGAATGAATAGCGAGGTATCACATGAGCATGCACATCATAGAGGGCACCTCTAAACTCTCTCTCTCTCTCTCTCTTTCTCTCTGGATGTACCGATAGATTTGATGGTTTTTGTCTATAAATTGAGAGAACTACATGTAGTAATCCTCATGATTGACTAATGACGAGAATTGAAGGATGCTTGACGCATATCTCCCCTTCTAAACCCATCTCAATACTCCAGCGCTCTCGCGTGCTCTATTTTTACATCTATTGCTAATTTACTTACTATAAAAGGATTTATATTTTTTTATATTTATAACGACTTATCAAAAGCAAGACTTCGGAATATTTTGAAATTTAAAAATACGGAAATGTACACAAAGCTTTTCAGATTTTTTTTTATTTTATAAAAAAAAAAACTCATTCTGGAATGAAAGGCTGTGAAAAAGTACAGCTAGAATGACCACGAGAGGAATAAAATTGGCCAACAGCAAAAAAACGTAACCAAATGAAAGTTCGAGTAGGCCACTTCAGCTCCCGTGTTTTTATGTTGTCTATTTTAAATTCACAAGGATTAAACTAAAAGCAAAGAATTGAAGTTTATTTTTAATGCTATTATTAGAATATCATTACTCATGGATAGTTTGTCCCGACAAAGTGAATAAATAATGAAGCTAAATCTAATTTCTTTAATATACTATTATCTTCTTTTACTAAAAGTAATAAATATTACACAATATATTCAAATACGTATTACAGTATTTTTGTGTCAGAAGTTTTGCACTTATATTTTTCATATTTGCAAAAAAAGTGCTAACGAATAATATGACGAACAAATGGCCAAATGGCGAGATTAGCTGTAAATTTTAATTAAAAATTCAAAATTGTATACGGAAAATTTAGAATAACTTTATGAAGCAGGAGACTTTAATTAAAATAACTTCAGCTGGTTCTTTTTTTGATACAACACAATGAAAACTATGAGAAAAATACGTCGTTAAACTTTCATGAATATCAAGCGAGCTGTTTTCTAGCGAATGAGAAGCGCAATAAGAAAGACAGGTGGTTTTGAGAATATAGTATTATTCAAATTCTCAATATACATGCATCGAAAACAAGTGGCAAATAAAAAAAAATAGATCTGGACTGCTTGGGCTTATGCATAATATTTTTTGACAAAATTTTGGTTAGAGTTGTTGTAAGAATAAGAACAACTCAAATCAATAAATTCTTAAAGCTAGCCACTATTGTAGAAGCAATTGAATTCCAGGATATTGATGGAAAGCCTCGTAGTCAATAATGTCTTAATATCACAAACGTATAATATCCATTTTAATATAAATACAGAAGTTAACGTTATGTGGAGCGCATTAAGTGGTTTGATAATAATAGTGGAAGCGAATGGCACACCTGCGGCCGGTATATTCATTGCTTGCCTGTGTGTCTGTGTGTCTGTTTATATATCACGAGCTTTATACACGGCTTAATTAACGAAAACACCGAAAAGATCACTGATTCTCTTTTTCTCGTGAAGCCGCGCAAGTGAAGTAGAATCGAAATAGAAAAAAATAATCTCGGCTACTTCGGTTACATTCGCATGGACGATTACGATAATCGCGGTTGCAATGAGCGCAACGAGTATTATATTTTACCTTCCTTTTCTTTTTTAAATGAGAATAAAACTATGCTTATTATCTTTGGTATTTTTTTTGCAGTATTAATTAATGCAAGTTAATTATAACTAAATTTTGTATCCTACTTTGAATATGAAATTTCATTGCAACGAATTTTTAATTTCCTTTTGCAGATACAAAAAATTTGTATTTTTTATTTAAAATTAAAATTGCCAATCTTCAATCTTTAAAGATTACCATAAAATAAACATGAATAATCTTTTGAGATATTTAGATACTTTCAGAGGGAATTTTATTGATAATCTAAGTAGATTTCTGAAAGATTTTTTAAAATTGCCTTCGCGAATGAAAAAGTAGTTAGTGCTAATCATATAACTGTGAAATTGTCTCCCAAGTTTTGGAAATCGTTTTCTAAGTTCTCAATAATTTAAGAAAATTCAAATCCGTTTTAGAGACGAATGAATTATCAAAAAATAATTCGTGTCTCGCGTTATATTGTAAGAACTACGTATAAAAAAATCAGTACACAATTGTTACCAGTTCAAAGTATATTACAGCATTAACTTCTATATTATAGAAAATATTCGATTTTATAACGTAAAATTCATTTATCCCTATGTATTTCATCGATTTTACCAATAGCTGCGTCCAAAGGCGGTCGCGCGTATTAGAATTCGTCGTCTTTGCTTGACTTCGCGCGGATGTAATTCGCTCGAGCCCCGATCGCGCGAGTATTGCTCGAGATAATGAAAATAGGATGAAGTAATTTCCGCGCCCGCGCGAGAGAGAGCCAGAGACACTGTGGCGGTGCCTCTTCCTCCTCCGTTCGTTAATTTGCGCTATAGCCGCAGGGAACGAAATTGCAATATATATATATATATATATATATATATATATATATATATATATATATATATATAGCAATACCTCGTTCCCAGAGGATGGTGGAATCTATCGCTTTTTATGAGTTTCGAATTCGATAAAATGCACGCGTGAATCGCACACGACTTGCCTGTCGTGTGAAAGGGATGAAACTGTAATTTTCAGTTAAAAGAGTTGTTTTTGTGGGTGGCGGGGACGATTCGATTGTTTCAAATATAAAGCAATATTAAATTCTTTGCACTTTAAACCATTTCAATTCAGGCATTTTATAGGTTGACTCGTAAAACACATTTCAGGTACTAAAATAATAATATAGAAAACGAATTTAAGATGTATTGTTCCCTAAAATAATATTTGATCAAAAAATCGACATTTTTTAATATTCCTTATTTTAAAAAAATGTTTTATATTATTAATTAATTTTATTATTATTAATTTATTTTATTTATTTATTTATTTTATTTATTTGAACGAGCGAACCTATAACGGTTCTTGCAGGAACCGTGAACGACGGCATCAAATGTCGTGATAAATGAGTTTTATTTCCAGGATTCATTATGATTTATCCCGAATTCATTATTCGTAATGTTATACATTTACATTGGCGGTTTAAAAAAATGTGTATGAACAATCTTAATTGAGGAGAATATCTGTTCCATAATCTATAAGCGTTAAAAGGATGAATAACATACCTAAATTGTGAATGAAATTAAATAGTACTAACAGCTTGAACGAGTTTATAAAACAGTAAGATGGGTGTTTTAAGAGCAACATTATCTCAATGAATATTATTTATATCGAAACCTATTAATTTTCAATGAGCGAAAACTGCTTTTTGCTCCATTATCGTTAAAAATATACTATATATAAATAATAATATTCCTTGATTTACGGCGTTTCGTTTTCAATTAAAAAGTATAATAATATAATTTATTATTAAAATTAATAAAAACCAATTGTAATAATAAAATATCTGTAACAAAGTAAATTGTTGTGTTCCTTTGAAAATCCAGGCTACAAAATGTTACTTCACGAATCAAGCATAGGAATAGAAATCGGATTTTTCTTTAACGCCGACTGAAAGGAAAAAGAGAAACGTACATGAATCATGGCAGCTGCCTGTAATGCTGTAAATGCAAATGTTACATTTGAACTTATTGCAGGGATTTTTCTTAGTGACGCTTTTGTTTGTAAACATAATTTACGATGTCATTTATCATTTAAAATCCCGCGAAAATCTATATATCTTTACAGAGAAGAAAAATGTCACGAATTTTATTAAATTTATTTTGCTCTCGACTGCTGAAAAATTCAAACAACTTCTTCCAGCTTAACATACCAGCTGTAAAAATTATCTAAACACTCCTGGAGCGATTCTCCGCAAAAAGCCTCGTTGTTCACACAGAGGTATTTGTGAAAGCCCGGAAATATAATACCCGCGTCATTGTGCCGTGCCTGCTCTCTCATAAACTTTAATTTAAAACGGATTTTCCATAGCTCGGCTTCCCCGTCCCACCCCCGCCCCATAACACAGCACCATCGCCACCCCTTCGCATGTTCGGCGCTCTGCATCACGAGCGTCCGTGCTTACTATAATATTGTGTATAAAAGACATCGGGTCGTCGGGTGCGCGGAGAGGCGGTGCTCGAGGAACAATTCGGGCGAAATTGCGACGGCGAAAAAATCGCGCCGATGGCAACGAATTTGGAAGAGAATGATGGGCGGGGACGGGGGTCAGAAAATCTACGACCAGAGTGTAATATCGGCTCGCTGATTATAACCGTCCACCCGACCATACAAACGCTTCAGTATGGAGGATTTTCTTCCGGTCGCTCTAACATTGCGACGATTGCAAATACGAAAAAACTACCTCCGCCTTGTATGATTCTTCCTATACTTTTCTAATATATATGTGCTCGCGTTTATGTGTGTGTGTGTGTCTCTCTCTCTCTCTCTCTCTCTCTCTCTCTCTCTGTGTGTGTGTGTGTGTGTGTGTGTGTGTGTGTGTGTGTGTGTGTCCACTCTTCGTATACATTCTATATAATATAGTCCAGGCGCAAATACCAGGACAAGGGACGGAAAAATTGGGAATAGAGACCGGTGGAAATGTAGGTGATCAAAGGAAAATGTCAAATTTTCGAAGCATGCGACCCGGGGTATCGGAGTGTCTGGAAATTCTCTTGAACGCTGGTGAATATTCCGTTCGGGCAGCCAGGCATAATTTTATTTGGACGAAGATTTGAATTCCGAAGTTCAGCACAACATTTTCATCGATATATTAATTTTCGTGGGAATATTTACATTTTGATTGTAACTCTTGCATTTTTTTCCTGAATAGATTCTATCGATTAATAGTTTATATTTATTAAAATAAAAAAGGATAAGAAATGTAATTGTGAATATTAGTAATAGTTAAATTTATGGGATGTCGATTCAGTAAAAAATTAATTATACTATTATTACTTATATGTTCATTTCATTGGTCATTTTTGTCATTTTTGTCATTTATTGAATTTTAGTAGGCAGAATAATAATGCTTCACAATAATGCTCTTTTACTATAGATTCTTTTGGAAATGTCGTAAAGTTAGATCATCAATAAAGTAATTATTGCTGCTAAAAATATGTAAGTATTTATTTCGGCGACCTTTCAAAGGTCTATTATGTAATTAATAAAATAAAATTTCATTATTTACATTAAGTAATTTTTGAAATTTCATGTATTTATTGATTTATGAAATAATATTTGAAATTGCATGTATTGATTAAATAACGACTATTATTTATAGTTTTCCCGAGGTTTTCTATAACATCGTCAAACTAAGCTGTACAATAAATTGTCTATAATTGTTCCAGAACCACATACTTTTATAGTTAATAAATCTTTATTACAATTTTCAATTCGAAGAATACATACAAAATTGTTCGTTTGTATTTAGATTTCCAAATTTCTGTAAATAAAACGTTCTTTGAAAAAACTGTTTTTTTATAAAAGGTTCTCAGTCCCTTCATATATTAATCAATAAATAAAGAAAAAATATTGAAAGTAAATAAAAAAAGGACTTTGATAGTTTCAAAAAAACAATAATGTTATTATTGACGATCGCTTTGTCAATTCAGTCGTTTATGGGCTATAATATGATGTAAAACGGTGACCTCTTTTCCATTCAACAATGGGGATAATGAAACTATTGCTTTTAACAAACTAACAAAGTATTTTAAATGATTTCAAATACTTTATGTTAAATATTTTGTATATTTAATGTACAAAGAGTCTTCCATTAATTCTGTCTTATATTTCTATTGAAAATAGAATTCTGTTAAATTAAAATTATTCTTATAAATCAAAAAAATTCGGTTATTTATAAATTTTCCAGAACACGGGATCGAAATTTATTGAAGTGGGGTCACTTTAATATGACTAGACGCGCACTGGGCAAAAGTATTCATTGAACAAAATTTTACCCTAGAGATTCGCCCAATAACCCGTTTCCTTTGCGGACTACCTCTGGAAAGCCGAGAATTTCCGCTAATATTAGAGAAAAATCGTAGTAAGCATCGCTGAATTTCATGAGTTCGTATAGTAATTAGGAGGTATTGGAATGGTTTATAGGTGGGATAGGAAGACTGATACTCTAAACGAAGATTAGCCTACGGAGATCGATTCTTCTCTTTTAAAGAGGGAAGTGACAGGCCAGTGGATAAGAAGCGGAGTAAAGAGAGATAGAAACAGCACTAGGGATATCTATTTTTCTCTACTTATAAAAGGAGTTTCAATATATATATCACATGTTTATTTACAGTAGTGTATGGATGAAGGAATACGAAGGCGGACATTCTAAATAAATGACTGCAAAGACAAGAGACGAGGGCGTAAAAAAGAGCGAAATGCAATGGGCCATCCGAATTTATAGTGTTCGATGTGGATTCTGACTGGTCGGAAAGTTCCTCATTTGCCCAACGTATTTTCCCGATTTTTTCCATTTTTGTCCCTCATCACAGCAACTGCTTGGCGTTGAAATCGGCGGAAATGGATGGCATGCATATCTCTCGACCATGTCACTTTTCTGTTGTCTAACAATTTCTTTAACGTAATAGGACACAACAGTTTTATAATAAATGCACGATTCGAAGAAGTAATCATAATAATCATTGGCAATAAGCTATAAAATATTGATAATTGTAAAATAAAATTATACTGATTGGCGGTTTAATTATAGATAATATTTTAATTGTAAACTTGTCATTTCCTGTAAATTTTAAATGTGCGATTATGCTTGCATTATTTACTGAACAGCTGCTAAACTGATTTAGAATTCAATTAATGAGAAAAATAACGAACGACTAATAAACAATAAAAGAATTTCTTTAGCAACATTACTTTAATTTCAATATATATTTCTAAGATTTATATTTATTGACTGATTAATATATGAACTTTCACAAAAAAATTTATTTTATACAGCAAGTTTTTTTATAGAAACAACTTGTGAGTATTTTTCGAATTGAAATTTGTAACAGTAGATTTAGTAACTATGAAAGCATGTATTTCTGGAACAATTCTAGGAGGCCATATATTGCACAGCTTAGATCTAAGGATGCTATCAAAAACCCCGACTAAAGTAGAAATATTAGATAAATTTGTTTGAAATATATTAAAATTGAAGCATATGAAAAATAAGAACTGCATTGTGTTTTAAATATGATTGAATGTACTATGATTAAGTTTGATAGTCAGTAATTCTGAGTTGATGGTAAATGGATCTTTTTGCCAATTGTTCAGTTTATGAATATATGATTGACGTCCTGTTAAAACAACTGCCTAAATAAGAACAAATGAACCGTAACAAAGACGCGAAAACTAAAGTAACGGGGACGCCGGCCCACCGCTCTTTTTACGAAATATCCGCCCGCCTCAGCGGAGCAGAGTAAATGTCGCTTTAATTTGTCTCCGAACGAACTTCGCGGCCGGCGCGTCGAAGCCTCCGTCCGTTCCCCCAGTGTGCGCAGCCCACCACGCTCTCGCCTCGTGCGACTCCGCGCACGGGCACCCCGCGCGTTTCCTCGCCTTGCCCCCCCCCCCACTCGTCCCGCCATCGCCACGCCGCCGCTGCTCGATCCCCCGTCTTTTACAGCAATTAATCAATGGTCCGTATGGAACAATAGGAGGCCAAAGACGGAGAGACTTTTCCGCTGATTAGAAAATCAGCTCCTACCCCCTCCCCGCAACCACTGCTGGAATTTTTACTGCGGGTATTGGAGAGGGGCATGAATAGATTGAAGAAGAGTTTGCCAAAAAAAAAAAATGCTCGGATAAGATAATTTTACTAGTTCTCGATAATGTAAAGGGTAAATCATATTTTTAATAAAGTGATTAATAAGATTAACTCTTGAATAATAGACTATTTTTTCTTTATTTAACTTTTGATAATCGCAAATAAAAATAACATGAATTGTCATTTAAACACAGTACAAACAATTTGTGCGCTCATTAACCTTCGAAAGCCTGATTCTTTAATCAGAATTCTTTCTTTATATAAACTGCTTATTTTTCACTGAATAAAATGCAATCTTAATGTAAACTTCCAGTTTAAATTACTAAAAAGTAAGTGGTAAATTGTTTTACTTGTTTAAATTAAATTATTTAGAATACCGTCTCCCGCCATTTGCCGTAGATTATATTTATTGTGATCAAACTAATTATTCTTATTCTTTCTTTACGTTATACTTTTGGCTTGTTTATAATATATTATTGTTTAATGTATTAACTTAACTTATATTAAAAATACTGTGATCATTATATATAAAATACTATTGATACTGTTTAATATTTAAAAAACACCGATTTTTAATACATTCATAAAATTAAATGTTATTTTTTACTAAATATAAGAATTTTTATTCTATCCATATCAATTTTATTTATTTTTTTAATAGAGAATTGAACATAAGATTGAAAGCCCGTTAAAAAAGTTCACGTTGACTTTGCAATGTTTTCTGTCATTTAGCAGGGTGCGATTAATTATTTTCTGTCCTTGTCTGTTTGAAAGTTTAAAACAAGCGTCGAGAGTCCAGCAAGATGTCGAAAGGACGACGATTCATTGTGCTCTTATAATGTTCAGAAAAAAGTTTTATAATTATCAGTAGAAAAGAATGACATTTTCTTTTATGAATCGTTGCGAAGATATAATATGCAATATAGATAGTTAAAACTACTCGTTGAGAAAAAATATGATCTCACTCATAGTATTCCACTTAAAAACTTGCATTCTATGGATTACTTGAAGAATTTAAAGTTGACGATTGTTCTGGTGCGGTTATTTCAGCAATATACGAGAGATCTAACTGTGGAATATGGAAGGAGCTTCTAAATTCAAATTCTCGTAGCACACATTATCTATTATACTATCATCAATAATCCGAATAATCGTATCTGTCATTGTTAGCCGATTATGTGCTAGCGTACGCTTACTATTCTGTAACTGCACTTATATAATTCCATTCGTAAAATTCTATACATAGCTTCGTTATACCGATAGTGCATCAAAGCGAATCTAATTAATTCGAAAGCCATAAAACTATAATACCTGACATCGGTGTTTCATAATGCGGATATAGTAGCTACGATCGACAACGACTGTTCTATACTTTTTTACGATTATATTTTATGTAGAGAACAAGTAACGGTTTTAATTGCGCTATTATAAAGGTAGTTCGGGGGTGTATAAGCCACTGAAATTGTTAGCTTGAACATATTAAAGTGAAAAGTTTCTTGGCAATCCCGCGGCGAAAGTTTGATAAAAATAAAAGCTTAGAACACAGTTGATATAGTTCTTGGGAAGAGTTTTTTTTTAGGTCTGCTATGAAACTTTGCCTGCTGGTAATTATTTTTCTTCTTTTACTTTTTTTGTTTCAAACGTTTGATTGCAGCCCCCGTTGCCGTGTCGTGCTGATAATTAAAGCTACGGGCACGAAAAACTGTTTGTAAATGCTTTTTATTGAAATTTAAATTGAATAGTTGTAAGTCTTATTAGATCGATTTAACCTATAAAAAAATCTGTATTTTACTAATTCGCATTTTATTATATTGAAACAGACAATCCCAAACGCATTCAGAGAGGCGCTTGGAAATTTTTGTGTATATGAATTCAAAATAGATTTATATCCTTCTGTTGTGGAGAAGTGAGATAGATAAAGCCTTTCTTTAATCTTTAATGTGTTTGTTGGAAACAGCGTTGTACTGTTACATTATAACTGTGAATGCAACAGTAAATTCATTACTGCAAAAGTCTCTTAGATGTAACTTGCGTTAAACATTTTTTTTGTCACTTATGCATGTATCCTATTTATAATAAGATTTATTTTAATTAGTTGAAAATGTTTGAAATTTCATGTTCTTCGCAATATAAATGAAAAGTTAAAATGTTAACTATACTAGTAATATACAGACTGATGTCGGGACTGTAATAATACCTCCTAATAATTTTCCAGGGCCGCATTAATCGAAAAAATAGTTGGTCCACATAAAAATAATTAATTAATGACTTTAAATTTAATCCCAAATAATTGTTAAAGGTCAATATTCCTTTTTGGTATATAGACACTTATTTTGCATCTTGAATTCAAGAGTAATTGTAAATTCGACGCTTAGATAGTATATCGTATGTAGTGCAAATTTTTCTATTACATTAGTTTCTGTTTTTCATGGACTTTTGGATAATTTTGAAACTCACATCTAAAATCGAATGAAAGATTTTCAAAATCTAAAGTATGAATGGCAGCAACTCTTATCTCAAAAACTTTTCGCTAACATTGACGTTTTTTCGGCTTTTCCAGTATTATTGAATCAAAAAAGATCCACGTTTTCATAAAATTTTCGATTTTTTGAATCGAAAATCGATACAGGAGTTGCTATTTTAAAAAAAGAAGACAGTTCCATTACTGTAAAAATGACCGTGTGCTTGAACTCGAGGTCATCAGCTAATTCTTTGACGAAACTCTTTTTTACGATCCATTGCATTCTTCTATTATAGATTATGTTTTTATTTTTTCTTTGCTTAATTGTGTACTTGTGAATTGTGACTTCTTTCGATAATGTAAAGAGTATTGAGTTTATTTATGATCAATGCAGCGTATTTCCAATAATAAATAACCCATTCTAATAATTAAAGAGAAAATCCTTGAAATAATATGAGTGTATGAAGATAAGTATCTAAAATATTCTAGGAATTGATTGATCAAACTAACAAATACATTAATCGGTCTTACAGTCTTTATAAAATAATACAATTATACGATAACGATATGAGGACAATCAGACTGGCCTTGCTTGTAATCACTCTTAGAATCTGAAATAAAAATTGAGACAGTCAGATTGTCCTTTGCGTACAATAATATATTAATTATTTAAAATTTTTTTTTATTTTTTACTCATAGATTTTTCTTTTTCAAATGTTCCGGGGGTTCGTGTAAATAAGACCGATTAATATATTTGTAAGTTTTGTGAACAACAGTCTATATAAGTACAATAGAACTCTTCATTGATCAAATATAGAGTTTCATTATTCAAATATAGTTGACGAAAACGAACAATAATAATTATTTTATTTCCGCATTCGATGTCTAATTTTTATGAGCATCGACTGTTTTAATTGCACGTGCTACGGAATGTTTTATTTGAAGTCGCATTCTAATGACAAAGATATCAGTTTTTTTCATTCCACTATATATAACACCTCATTCAATTAAATTATATTAAATTTAATTTTAACTACAGACTCCAGTAAAATTCTCATTTTTATCACGCGGCACTTCTTAATATACTTTCAGGCACGTTTATAATTTAATTTTGTCGAGCAGTAATTATAATGGTTTAATTTGGATAAAACACGAATAAAACAGTTCAGCCGTTCACATTTTTGTGATAAATTGCTTCCGAATATTTATCTTATTAAATGGTCACGAGCATATTTCGACCGCAAAATATTTATCATTATAAGGTCTGAATCTTGGAGAAAGTTTTCTGTTTAGATATTTATAAGTGAATTTATAAGCTGCTGCAAACCGCTTTTACACAGTCTATCCGGATTATGCCATCGCTGAAGGTAAATAAATTCGTGAAAAATCTTACAGTTGCGAGAAAGTAGTAAGAATGTCATTGCTCATCTTGTGAAAAAAAGAAAACGTTCTAAAAATTTTAAGATCGTGTGTCAATATTCAGTTGGCAAAAATGTATAATTTTCTTTTTACTTACTAATTTATATAATAAAACAGTGAAAATTTCCTAAACAAACTCAAACAATATCTCATACTGTCTATCAATCTCACACGAAAAATAATAATATTCGATTCTGTTTAATATTTTAGCAAATATTTAGCTGAATAAATAGCTATATTATAATAAATATTAGTTATTTTAAACAGACATAATTTAGTCTATTCTAATTCTAAACTGCTATACTTAAGAAAAAACAACTGAACTTTCGTTAAAATTCTCTGATATTTAAGTTATTCATGATTAAATCGAGAACTTTAAAATTATTCGAGTTTGTTTCATGGTCGATAATGAACCTGACTTCGGAATTCGAAATTTTAACTCGGTATCTGCATTAATTAGATCGAAAATTAGATTTTGAATATTTCAGGAAAACTTAACGTCATTTATCATTTTTAGCCTTTCAAGAGCGAAAAGTGTAAATTAACAGTATATCGCATATATCTGTACGTATTATAACACAATATCCGGTATGAGAAAAGAGGCAATATCTTACACGAAATAACTTATTATAAGCATCTTTGTCAGACACAGAGTTACAGCCACTACTACCATTAAAAAAAAAATCAAAATCCCCCAACGTTTTCACTCAGATTTATTGCCCAAACAAGAACTACAGCGACGAGTGCGCATAAAATAAATCCTCAAACCTGCCCCTTACTTTAATTAACCTCTTCGGGTACAAGCGACGCGTGGGCGCAATTGTAATTCTTCAGTAAATGCTCCCTATAGATGGTGCAATAAAAGTAAAGCCGTATCTTGAATGATTTTTTAGCGTCGCATTATTCGTGAATTTGTTGAGACAAACGTTCTAATGTTAGGTTAAAGCAACAGATTAATGACTTTGATTTCATACCCCATGATTATGTTTTAAAGCCATTTGAAAGTTTGCTTTCCTTTTTTAAGTACAGAAACCCTATTTTTGATCATAGATTTGGAGAAAAAACGAAGAATTTTACCTTGCAGATATCACATGCGTATTTCGTTAGGTCTGTTAAATTTTAAAATAATAAATTAAAAAGATAAAATTAAAGATAATTTCGCATACAATACTTTGGCCACATATAGCATTTTCACTATTTCTGAACTCGAGATTAAAAATATGACTTCCTATTAAAAAGAAAAATATATTCAAAAGAAAGAAAAAATGACCTTGAAAAATGACCTTCGTGATAAAATCAAAAGCATTAATCATTCCTTTGATTAAACCGTACAAATCTTGATTGCAATATTTTTTAAAAATAATCTGGTCCTGAATTCTGGTTCTTCAACAAGTAGGAGAAATATCAGGCAGGGGTGCGACTTGAATTTTTCTATTTTACAGAAATAATACTCATACTTTTAAATCTACAAGAAAGAATAGTAAATTTCTTTATATTGCTCTCTGTATAATAATAACGCAAAAAAGGATAAGAAAATATTTAAACTCTCAAAATCATAGCCGTGCTAAACTGCAACTTTATTTTTCTAGAGTGTTTTTACGTTCTATGAGATTTTCTATAATAATAAAACGATCACGCGAATAAATAATACTGAATTTCCAATTAACTTTGAAAAGCTCGTTAGGCTTTCAGTTTATGTATGGCTTAATTTTCGCATGCGTTCCATACCTGCTACAGCGTCAAATTACAATTTCGAATTTATCGTTTCTTCTACGCATTTTTCGGGATTACCCCGTTCTATGCTCGAGTAGTATCGTTGTTCCTTTTTTCTCTTTGACACGCCAGATATACGGCACAAGTGCGGCCGAGCCGCAAGCAAATTATCCATATTCGCTAATAAAGCCGAGTATTAGCCCGGCCCGCTGCCGCCGCCTGCGCGGCAATATATAGGAATTTCCGTTGCACTGCGGGTGGAGAGAATTGTTGCTATATTTATATAGACACACATATATATATATATATATATATATATATATACATATGTAGGTATATATGTAGGTATATATAAGGCTGAAAGGATATAGATAGGGGTGAACGTGGCCGCGTACGCGTGTTCTATGTCGGTCGCGACGCGCCGTTTGCGGCGCGGTGTAAAGAACGATAAGCTCGTTAAGTTTAAACGGTGAAAATTTTTATTTATATACGGACGGCGTGGGGAATCTCGTAAGCTCAACAATAACTTTCACTTAATGAACTCGCGGCTCGAGGGGAAGAGTTTCTTGAATCAACGGCATTAGCACCGATAAATGACGAGATCCTTTTGTACTTTGAATTAACTATATGTCGGTGTAGGCGGGAGAGCAGTTCTTACATTTCTCAAAATTTAGCTTTTTCGAGAGTGCATGGGGTTTCGACAGTTAACTATAGGCGTATATGCGTCGGTGTTTAAAAGCAACGTATTTTGTAATGCACTAAAACACTTTAATTCACACAAAATTAATTGACATTTTTTTAAATAAGCAGATAAAATTATGAATATTTATCATTTGATTCATTGTGCAAAGTAGACCATAGTAGATAGTATCTATCCTACCGAATTAATATTTATCAAAAGGTTAGAAGAATTTAGAACTAGAATTTATCATATTAATTTTTTTAGAATATAATTTTTTCAGCTATTAATTTCTGAACCCCACCTGCCGGCTAAACTAATCATACGCAATTGAATTTTTTAGTAAATGCATTATTAATATTATTTTGGAACTGCTACAGAGTGTGAAATTTAAACAAATTTATATAAGTTTAATGTAATAAAATCGCTATTAATTTTATTATTTCTAAAACTGAGTTTTTTCTAAAAATTAGTATAATTGATTTATAGTATCGAATTTATTAGCGTCGCTAAAGATGATAGGAAAAAAGAAAAGTACTTAAAAAAGTATGAGATATTGCTGAAAGAATAACAAGAATATTTATTTATTTATTTATGTAAAGTCAGTATATAGGTGCTTTCGACAATCGAAAAATCAAAATTCGACCTATAAAAAAATATCGACTATTATTCTAAGGTTGTCAATAGAACTATATTTATATGGCATATCGTATGTCCAACTTTATGTTTATTATTGCTAAAATTGAAATTGAAAGAAGTCCTCCGAACATTTTAGTATATTTTTTTATTGATTTTTTATCTATCGTTTTGGACGTTTGAACACGACGGTCGTCTGAAATGTGCATTAAATTGTAAGAATTAACGCCTATGATATTATCAATAAGTATGTTCACTGCATTTCTATTTAATTCATGTTATGGCATTGTTGACATATTTTTGAGTTACTTCATCCTCCCGCCCCCTCCTGAGCAAAAAAGAGTTAATGGAGCACTTCAAAATTAATTAAGCGTACTGAGGTATTCAAAGTTTTATTGCAATTTTATCGATGCTCGAATCGCCAATAATAGACTTTCCAACTAAAATGAAAGCTTCTTTAGTACTGTCGAAAATGGCATTCATTACGTATTCTTGTGCAAGTGTAAATGGGTAATTAATTAATTAATTGCAGACAGAATATTTAATTATATAAAAGTTTAACTATATCGATGGAAAATATGGAGAGATCAATAAGAGAAGCACGTTACCAATATATTTATCTAAATGTGCATGTATGTGCGCGCTTGTGTGTTCTTTTCTATGCACTCTGTATCTGTTATTTTCTATAAAAACAATCAATTGTCAAAGAAAATTTAGAATCTCTCTAATATTTTTCTTGAATACTTTTCTACAAGCAATATATTTCCCCTGACTGACATTTATTTAGTGATTGAGTCGAATATGTTCAATACATGCTCAATATAATATTGATATATTATTTATTGGAAAATTCTTCGTACTTATATAGCAAGAGGAGTGACTTGACACAATGGGCGTGTGTTATCCATATATTTATCTAGTAAGTACTGAAAATTTTATAATGGTTTTTCAGAAATCAATTCTCATATGAATTTGCATATATGGTACACTCTTATCAGAGATATATTGTTTTTATTAAAGAATTTATTAAATCGTCAACGAGGGAGTAGAGTAAAGCGTGTCACGGAATTTTCAATTTTCCAACGACTTAGGGAAGTTCGACGGCAATACGGATGGATCAAAATCAACAGATTGAAATAATACACGTGAGTGGGCGGGAAGGAAGTGGAGAAAAAAGGGTCCGAAGGGTACCGACCAAATGTCTGCTCCGTAAAGGTGACGCGAAATATAGGCGAAAGTTTATTGTGTGCAGCCCCTCCCCCTGAACCGCAGTCCTCCTGTCTGCCGCTAGCGAGAAAATTTGTTGTATTTCTCTCTCTCTCTCTCTCTCTCTCTCTCTCTGTAATTCTCTCTCTATCTATATATCTCATTCTCCGTCTCTTGCTTCGGGACATCATATACTACGTCGGAACGGAGTCGCGCTGTCCCTGTGTAGTATATACTCTTGGGAATCGAGGACTATATACGCTGGATCCTGCCGAACGTTTACTTTTTTTAATATACCGAAGTATCCCCATAAATTTTTGGATATTATATATATATATAGATATATATATATATATATCTATCTATATATATATATATATATATATATATATATATATATATATATATATATCCCCGTCGTTAGGTACATGTATATCTTATCGGATAATCCCCTTGTATTTCAGCGTAATTTTGTTTTTTCAGCGCTTTGAAAGAAACTTCGCCACGTACAAATTGGTTCATACGAATTGCCTATCAGCACCTTATAAATATTTCCATTTTTATTTATTGGCAAAACAATATGAAAGTCTTTAGACAGATTGACTATCCCACAGAAATAAAAGGAGAAATTTCTTTTTGAAATATATGCGTTACGGTAACAGTGGTAAACGGTATATAACCTGTCTCTAAGTAGACGATTATTAAAATTTGGTTATAAATGCTAAATTTTGTATCTTGAAGTTTTTTTTATAAAAGAATTTTCATTTTTTTTTTTCTTAATAATATGAAGCTCTGACTTATGAAACAATAGAATTTTGCAGTTTGAGGTAACATCAAACGAAATATAGACAAGAAACCACAATGAAAAATATTATTTATACGTAAAACTACTCGCACTTGTCAAATAAAAAATGAAAATTTGAAAATATTTCATAAAAATTTTGACGTAACTATGTCAATCATTAAAGCATTAATATTGACATAAAATTAGTTTAAAAAATTTAAGCAAGATTATCGCTTAGAATTAAAAATTTTACTTGTGTCGACTTTTCCGAATTAAATTAATAAATATTTTTATCGGTCTTACAGTCTTTAGAATATAATATATTACCTAAAATAATGATAGTCAGACTGTCCTTGTTTATATTCACCCCCGTAGAATCGGAAATAAAACTTATTACTACAATAAATTAGACTAAAAATCAAAAATACAAATAAAATAAAATTAATAATAAAATAAAAATATTAATAAAATAAAAATAATAAAAATAATAAGCTATATCCTATGTTATCAAAGGATAACCTGACTGCCCCCACCGTCTTAAATTTAGAATCTGCTTGGTGTCCGACGATTCGAACCGCTACGGTTCATCCCTAGGAACTAAACTGTAAGACCGATAAAAATATTTATTAATTTAAGATTATCGATTATCGATTGCGCCGTTAAGGTGGTTCAAATTGTTCTCGAAAATTATTCCAAATGCAGAATCTCATACGGCTTCTAATAGTATGAAAAGTATTTCATTTTTTTAATATTTCTGATATTTTTATCAATAATCATTTTATCAAGAAAATGAGTTGATGAATTTCCCAAAATAGTAAATGAAATAAAATTAAGAAATTTTTTATAATTATAAATATAGGAACATCAAAGTGCGTATACAATATTAATGTTAATTTTGAAACAGAATTCTGAGATACGCTTATACTCTGAATCTGTTATTTTAATTGAATACTCGATTTTCGCATCCTCACAGTGGAACTACAAATACGCATACTTGCTTGGATTTCTATTGAAGAAACTTCAGTGAGTGTCTCTGAAACTCTGCGTGAAATTTAGTTTAATTCGAATACCTTCCCTCGTTAATTTTTAATCTATTAATTGTAAATTATCTCTTAATAGTAAATGTTTAGTTTCCTTTTTAAAGTATGCGTCTCTGCATACTCTAAGTCGCTGTTAAACAACTCAACAAAACTTTAAAGTTAATTTCGCGGGAATGCTCGAAATTTCTAATTAAATAAATATACGAATAAGCGTGTCAACTTACATTGCCTGGAACTCTCCGTGCATCATTACTTGTTTGAATTGTCTGAAATAGAAAAAAAATATTATAAACAACGTAGTTTTATTAAGTACAGATTTTGAAGCATAATTATACTTATTATTTAGTTAAATATAGAGTCATTAGACATATATTGTTCAGCTGCAGCGCATAATATCAACATTATACATCAGACTGACCTTTCAACTTGTGGGACGAGCGATCACCTTTTGGAGGGTGCGCGAGCACCGTAAATTTTCGGTACAGCTCTGACAAGACGGTGTCGCTATCGAGAGGGTTGCCGAAAATAACAATTGGTAAGAAACGGAAAGTCAGATACAGTGGCGTTATCGCGTCTATCCTATCCCGTCGGGAAACAGACAAGGGGCCAAACGCATTTCCGCAGTCATCCTCGCGCGGGCTATGATTAAGAGCGACGTTATACCTACGGCGCTGCCGATATTTTTCCCTTTTCCTACCGACCGTTCCGCGGCTTAACGGGAGGTCTGACTGGCGCCGGTACTGCGGCTATTTTTAAAAGCCCCCCAGAGGTCCCGAGACAGCGAGGCTCATATCGGGGGACCTCTCTCAGGTTTCCCTCTACCCCTCGCCACCCCCCCCCCCGGAAATGCAGACTTTGACGCGCGCGGCTGTAAAAGTGTTCGGAAGTCCCCGAGGGTATTCCTCCAGCGATGGGGCGCGAGATCATTCGGGGACGGATCGCGAGGCGGTGGGTTAGCTCTTACAACGCTCTTCATCTTCCGACCTCCTCCGTTTTTTGTTTTCTTTTTTTCTGTTTGCTTTTTATTAGACCGCTTGGAGGATATTTCTCCAAGGATAGATCGCAGCGGAACGTGTGTTTTTCGAGGTGCGCGGTGTTCAGTGGAGATTGTAATGATGATGGCGGCTTTTCGTAGGACTGACTTTTAATTCGATTAAGAGCTTGATTTAAATCAGTGGATTTTTTCAAGTCAGTCAGGTGTGAATTTGAAATGACGCGGATTGAATGGTGCGAAAAAATCAAAACATGAAATAATTAATTTACATTATAAGATTATACGTGGTCCCTGTAGTTTCATCTATAAATTTACTCAAACAGCTGGATGGGTGCACCTCCGCTTTTCGTAAATTTGACGAAATTTTCATGAAGTTGTACAAATCAACTGCGCTTTCAGTTTCAATAGAAATGATTATATAAATAAAGCCTTTTATAAACGGTACATAATCAAGCAGCAAATAATGATAGAAATATTTTATTTTAAATTCCTTCGAAAATAATTCCTATGCGTTATTTATATTTGTAGAATTATTAACAAAGCGAATTTCAAATCTATTTTTAATTCCCGGAACGAATGGCATTCCAATCAACTATTTGGATAAATTCCTGAGTAAAACAGAGTGCGCGTTATAAAAGTTAATGTCGAAGGTATTTTGGCATCTCTACGTGGAACAGTAATGTTTTTAAGTTTTTACAATTATACGAAAATTTCACTTAGGAAAGCGATAAATTGCATAGATAAAAAATAGTGCGAAGCGATAGAATAGTAGAAATCCTTATGCAAAGTTTCAAAGAATATTGTGTTTCAGTAATATTAGCTTTCATCTGTCGATTGTTGAACTATAATATAATATATTTATAAATAAAATCAAAAAGAAAATTTGGTCGATTTAACAAATAGTATTTAACCCGTTATAGATTGACTAAATTAAATCTTGATTAAATAGTTTAAAAAGTCATTAAATTAATATTTATTATGTTATACATTATTTCAATATAATACATTTCGAAACATTTTCGACCCTTTTACAGACAATTTTGAATCTGAATTTCTGATATTTCAATAATGATAAATCAGAGGGTTTTGTTTACTCTGTGTGCATTCTCTCGAGCTTTGAAGTAAAGTTACGTGAAACGGAATGGAGAAAACATTTATTGAGAAACTTTTCACTCGCTCATTTTAAAATATCGTGCATTTAGTTAATTAAAAAGTCGGCATACTACACTTCAATCGTTACAAAGTAGCAGATACAAACGGTCTAGATTGCTTGGAATAATTAATTGAATATAGATTTCAAAAAACTTTCGATGACAATATGGTACAATTTTTGACTGACTAAAAGTTGTCATAATTTATTGCCATTTTGCATAACATAATTAACTATTCGAATTTAAAGTTTAGTAAATATTTCGTGAATTAATTATTAAACTAATTTTTTATTAAATAAAAAATGTTTCACATAATGCAGATTAAAATATTAAGTTCATTAGTAAATTAATTTCATTTACCTGTTTAGTAGTTTAGTACAAATTATTTCGTTTAATTTCACTACTCATACTTTGCTCACATTGAGAAAATGATCTTTGGAAATTAATTATTTATAAAGAGGAAGTATCAGTAAAAATACGCTGGTACTACTTACTTGACTTAAATCCAATGCTAATACGTTACTAGTATTTATAATACGGTGTGCGCCAATTTACTTATAGAACATATGACTGATTATAGGCAAAATACACTACTGATTTTGTATATGTTTACTGCTGATTGAATACTTATTCATAATGACGTTGTACAAATCAACAAGATCTTCCGTTTTTTTTTTTATATTTCTAACACAAGTGTACCTTAGTTAGTATCCAAAGATAAATATCTGTTTATAATATATTATTTATGATTATATATTTATCCATAGATAAATATCACTAGAGGATTACCCAAACTACAATAGTTATCATTTTCTGTAAAATTACTTTCTGGTACAAATAGCGCTCTTAGCGAGGCTCTTAGCCACTCACATAATACTTTTTCTAAGAACTCTTATAAATGGGACATGCTAGCCGCTAAAAGTCATATCACCAAAGTATACTAATTTAAATCAATTCTGGTCACAGCAGCGAAGTAACCACTACATCATTCACATAAGTATACTATGTCGTACTTTTAAAAATTTCTCTAAAAAATCCATAATTATCATTCCACTAAAATGTGCTCTAATGTTTGTACATAAACTTAAACTTTCCACGCCCAGTCCTGGCGGGCAGTTGCGCAATATATCACTGACGCTGGGCGGTGCGTGTGGGGGGGGGGGCAAACTATGAGCCAGCCTGTTATACGGAACACACCGCGCTGTTTTACTACGAGCCAGCATGAACCAGAAATTATTTATCATTTTATGAAAAAAATGGCGAAGGGTGTTATTGTAAATAGGAAAAGTGGTTTATGATATTGTAGATATAACGGATAATTCATTTATTAAAGGGTGCAGAAGCCGGCTGAAGATAATTAAGCCCCGCCAACAGTCCGATTGTGTTTGAAGCAGGCTTGACGAAGTGTACTAAACAGCCCGCTTATATAATTAAAAATCAATCCATTCGCACCAGTGATTTTTCTCGCTCTAGGATAAAATTAACTCAGAAGCTTTACAATGTACACAAAATAATCGAGTTTTTAGTTTTATGACCATTGTCCATAGGAAAGAGCAGTTTAGCGGATGTTAATAGATATCTTTGATAATGCAGACTTTAAATATCGATCGAAATGCAATATTGAATTTTCAGAATATTTCTGATAATTGAAATATGATTTTATTAAAAGACTGTTTAAACCAGTATTTTTTTTTAACAGTTTTAACCAACATTTGAATCTTTATATTGACAAACATATGCTTTTCAAATATTATAGGTTGTTTATGACTTGAGAAAACATAATCTCTTAACCTCTTTCGTAAACCTCAAAATTTGCCGAAGTATTCGGTCACCTTGTTTGTGAAGCCGTATAAACTCTATTTTATAGGAAAATCTTCGATTTTCCAGTCACGGCACGAATAAAATGTATACTTGCATACACCTCCTAGTGGCTTGAAGTAAAAGTTCGTTCTCGAAAACTTGTTTACGTCAGTCAATCCAAGCTCTTCAGTTTGTTTGTTTTTTAACACAATATTCATATATAAAGCAATAACTGCTTTATGATCCATAAAACCATATATCCCTTTCATATCTAATTTACAGTATTCATTATAATTATCATAAATATTTGACAATATTTTCGAGCCGCTTTTTATATGGAACGTATCGAAGTTCAACGAATGGAAAAAGACAATGCATTCAATTTTCTTCGTGCCATATAAAGTATACAAAAATTACAACTTGAATGTAAATTCATTAAATTCTTTTACTTTTTTCTAATAATATTTCTCGCAATGTTTCAAATACGCAAATAGCTTAAATAGATCCAAATATCTAAATCATCTTTCGCCGAAATAGAAAGTAACAATAACTTTAATTTAAGCTTGCGTACAGACATGCTCATGTCTTATGCAAAAATATTTAATATATTTAGTACAAATAAGACTGGTCAATACTTATCTTATTTAAATATAATAACATAAGAGTTAAGTGCAAAAATTAGAAAAATTAAAAGTTTAAGTTTAAAATAATTAAACCTACAGTTTATTATATAAGGAATAAAGTGCAAATTTACAAAACATGGAAATATTAAATATAATATATAATAAACTAATGCTAGCGCGCGGAAGGTAAATTATGTATGCATACGATATACTTAATATTGTATATACTACAAATATTTGCTGTATAATGTATATTTTGATATAGAGAAATGGGAAGGACGATTGGGTATACAACAAAAGCCGCAGTAATTAAATGATCTTTATTTTTATTAGTAGCATTGTTCTGGAAAACTAAAAGTATTGGATCAAAAATTTATAGGATATAAAGAGTATCTTTATATATACACAAAATTGTTCAATACACAATGATTGTTATAGATTCGTCATTGGCACTACAGAAATACAGTTTGTCCCAATTTGTTATAATTTATTTATTATATATTTTATTTTATATTAAGAATTGATAATAAATAATTTTTATAATTAGCACATCAAGCAAATATAATTCTATAAAATTTCAACAGAATCGATTATAAGAGCTTTCCAGAAATGAAAATAAAAAAAAATTCATATTAGTAATTAACATATTGACATGTCTGACGCGAAATGCAATGCCAGCATGTTGCGAAAAAGAAATTACTATGAAAAATGTGTAGAATGATTTGTAAACATAAGTAAGTAACAATTTTTGATGAAGTTAAATAAACTTATTTTGTAAATAAACTTGTTTTTAATTGTATCCAATTTTTATAACTTATTTAAATATATAGAAAATAATTGATAATATTCAGAAACGTAAAACACGTTTTAAATATTTATTGTATCATATTTTCATTTTGTAAAATTAAATGTGCATTTCCTAGCAATCGGTTAGCTAGAAATTCTTTACAATTGTAATTAGACGGAAATTCTATCGCATTATCAATATTAATATGCCGGTAAGGGACGAGAAAGTAATGACGACAATGGCGTTATCATTACTTTAGTCCCTCTAGGCTTTGTCAAAAACTAAATATAGCATATAATCAGGTATAGAACGAGCGCACCGACCGGGAGACCGCGCAAAATGTCGCGAAAAGAGGAATAAAATTTTCATACGGGGCGCATTAAAATACGTGAAAATGGCAGGACGATTATTCGAACAGAAGTTTGCCATCGATGCACAAATACTTTTCGTCAATCTCTTTATTTGGAATTTCGAGCTTTTAGAAAATCGTTGACCGTCTCGTTAACCGCGTAATATGTACGCCTCCTGTGAGTATAGTTTCGAATTCTCTGTATTCATTGTTATCCAGAATTTTGCATATGTCCAGTTACTCGATTTCAAAACTCTCCCGCAATTCAGGCCGGGGATCATTTGCCCCCAACAATAATCAGAGATTGGGTCTGTATAAGGAAAAACATATGCACGCCATCTAATAAAAATATACAAATCACATTTGGACTTCATCGTTTCTTAAATTACTTTTCGAAAATACTCCAAATTCCAACGAGCAATTATTTATTTCATTAATTTTTGGAGAATAATCGCCCTTACGAAGCTAAAGAAATAAAAGTGCATTATATTTAAAAAACACTGATTGATCATAGGATGTAAGTGCAATGGAATGTTCTGAATTAATGCATTGCGACTAAAAAACATAAATTTTATATTTGTTAGTATACCACTTTGAAATATCTTAATACCATCTGAAGTATTGATTATCTGATATACACTATATACACTATCAATACTGATCTAAATAACTTTGTACATAAAAGTCAATAATACTTTAATTAACAAAAAATTATTTATTGGAGATAATGTTCTAAACAATTTAGAACATTTTTTTATTAATAAAAATCAACATACGCGTTTCCGAGTGATTATATATAGTGGATTCAATGCAATGAAATGCATTAAAATGCAATAAAATTCATTTGTTTTAATCCTCTGTCTCTTCAGATTGGACACGCGAGATTCACCGTTTTCCCCGAAAGCGCAGTCGATCTTTTCGCCATGGCCAAATTCCTCGACTCTCCTGCTGTCTTTTTCACTTCTTAATAATGAACGGGTAAAAATCCCACACACGCGAGAGCCCAACCAATGATGAATTACTGACCAGCTTCCGTACGTCTTTGCCCGCGGCTGAAAACCGTCACGGGACATTTATATTCATCCAGCAGCGTAGGGTGCTCGCGGAGAATACACATACAAAGAGAGACCAAAAGAGAGAGAGAGAGAGGGAGAGGGCAAACGCCGGAGGGCGCGCACGTATTTTTCAGGCTACTACTGCGTACCAATGCGCGTCTCGGAGACGGGACTCGCCGATGCAAAAGGTCGAAAAAGAGCCGGCGGTTGCAACTCAATAATCGTCCCCTTGGGATAGAAAGAAAGTCCGTCGGGAGAGAAAGAATTGCTCTCTCTCTCTCTCTCTCTCTCTCTCTCTCTCTCCCTCTCCCTCCTCCTTTCACTCGCTATAGGGCAAAACGAAGGCAGCGAACAGAGGGGAGAGCCCGACCAAGCAGTTTCACTTGCTGCTTATTTTGCCGGTGCTTTTCTCCCACGTCTTTGCGCTGCTTCTCGTCTGGGAGAAGCTAAGCGTTTTCTTTTTCTTTCTTTTGTTTTTTTAAAGCCCTGCCATGATGTTTTTTCAAAAGACTGCGGAAAGTGTGCAAAATTTTTGCCAGATTTCTGACGCCTGCTTTGTTTTTCTAATTAGTTGGTTTGTCATAAACATTTAACATTGCTATTAATGGATATAAATAGTGCACGATAAATCAATTGTTATCTAATGAAAGGCTAATGTCTAACGACGCATTAAAGTCGTTCGCATTAGCTCCTCAGTTATTCAAGTATTTAGAAGTATCTAAGAAATTTAAAGTATGAAGATGACATATAAAAAATATTCGTAAAATAAATGAAAAATTTAACGTAAATTTTCAGAAAATTTATCAAAAGGTTCGAATGGAACATTTTAAAAGTACTCGTCGACAAAACTTCAAAATCACCACTCGAAGCGCAATGTTTTTATACGTTATTTTTATACGTTTTTATACGTTAAAATACGTCAAAATCGTGGGCGCTCACCGAAAGGGGAAGCTTTCCGCCGACGCGTTAATACAGTTTTAACCGAGCTGTTCGTTTAGCGAATGAAGAGCTTTTATCGAATCGGTCGATTTCCGTTACCGGCCAAATAGTTTACCTTCCCTGAATAAAGATCACAGCGCTTCGTATTAATTATAATCCAAAATATTCAAAGTGTCCGGTTACACGTTCTCGAGCAATCAAACGACACTTTCAAGCTGTTGCACTCGTGGATTTGCGTGGCTATTCTGTGCATTCTCAAGCAATTTTTCGTATGCTTAATGTTAGGATCGTCGGGAAATATGTGTAAAATAATTATTCAACATATTAGAACTCTCAAAAAACAATTAATTAGATTTTTAATCATGTGATAATTTATTAAAAAAAAATTTCAACGGAAAATATTAAAGTAACGTCGGATTATAACAGCGCCGATTAATCATTCCAACGGGAAATATCTTTTTGCTTTCACCGCATCCGTATTCGTTTTTATTGGTATTGAAAAAAAGCTTATGCATCGCATTTTTATATACTCTTGTTTTACGTTTCACTGCCTAACGATCGTAAAAAATTAAAATAGCACTTTTTGTTGCTTGCAGCGTGCGCACTACGGGTTTACCGTAAGGCGTGTGTAAAATTCATCACGAACGCGCCATATTTCCCCTGGATTATGTATCCGTGAAGTTGTGAATAGTAATAAATTTTTGCTTTATAAGTTTATCATAATATTGTAAATGAAAGTTCTTAAGTTGTAAATGTGGGTAAAGCTCGAACGCAAGCCACAATTAGTTGCTACTAATTTGAATAGTAAAATTTCTATAGTTTTAACAACTTATTCAAAGCTATTTCATCGAGCTGTCGGATAGAAACGTAGACGTATTCCACTGATTTTTCACGCTATTCGTATTGAAATATTCAGAAAAAAAATTCGGGCAGGATCTACGGGATTTTCATACATAGCGAGAGCTTCTATGTAAATCCCAATCAACTCTGTTGCGACCGCTTTTGTACTCGGCGTCATTAAAATAAGAGCTCTGAGCAACCCCTGGAATTTTTAAATTAAAAAATAATTTTTCTTTATACGTGCTGTCGTTGAATAAAATTTTAATATATCATAGTCGAGGATTTTTGGCGAAAATTATTTCTCGACAGGTGCACTCAACGTCGTGATTCACTCAATGGATACATTAAAAATAAAACTAACATTAATAATGTGTATCAATATAGTCGGTTCCATTTAACTACTTTATTTATCAGATTAATAGGTTCTTAAGTTCTGTAGGTTTTATAATCGTTTATTTCGTATCACATTTAATAGAATACAAGGCAATTTGCATATTATTTCAAAATTCTGTCAAAATAGATCGCAACAAACATTTCTTATTAATTGCAGCGAAAAAAATTTAAGTATACTTAATCTATTAAGATGGTAAGCTTATAGAATTAATTTGTTTACTGTAGATGCATAATAAGAAAATATAACTTTTTTATTATGCATATATTTGTTATTTTTGTTGTAATATTGAATTATATATATATATACTTCTTATGGCATATCTTATTACATGTACTATTTCATTATTTATTACATGTATTATTTTATAGAAAGTATATGCAGTAAAGCTTAATTTTTTCAAACTTGTGGATCTTCTTGAGAAATTAGTAGCTTTATAAAAACCTGAAGGACTGTTAATAAATATAATATGTTGAATTATATCGCTATACACTATACGTAGCTTTTAATGTATTTTAGCAATGAAGAAATTTAATTAATTAAGTAATTAATTAATTTAAATTATTCCTTGAGGCCTACGATGGCTCGATCGCTAGAGCGAAGGACTAGTAACTTGGTGATCCGAGTTCGAATCCCGGTCTCGGCCGATTGACACAAGCACCGCTGTAATAATTTACATGTGCTTTGTTTACAAACACATCGTAGACCTCCGTCGCTGATTAGCACCAATATTTGGAAGCATAAATAGAGCGACGTTAAATAACATAAAAAAAAAAAAAAAAAAAAAAATTATTCCTTAATTTTACAGTTTTTAAATTAATTGGAGATTTAATAGATAGTGATTCACTCAGTTTTAGTAGGATTAAGTATATGTTTATTTGGAAAAACCACATCTTGAGATTCTTTAAATCAACAGTAATTTATGCTGTTTGATAGATGGGACCACTAAAATAGTGATTAAGTATAATTTTTTGACAAAATGGTAATAAGACTTTTGTGATAAGGCAAATGTGAAATGAAGTTAGTTGAATAATATCTAATCTGTCAGAAATGTCTAATTTATTGTAATATACGTCTCTACTTTCAAATATTGAGCATTCAGAAACTCTCATTCGAAACTATGAAAGATAGAAATCTTTTGTCTAGAAGATTTGACAATTAGTACGTAATGCCAGAAAATCTTCCCGTTCTTTTTCTTTGTCAATAAAATGTGAAGGGATGGATTAAAATATTTCAGCTTAAAATTTTACAATTAAAACAATGAATAATACAAAATTGTGATTTTATGTATATAGAAATTCATTTTAATATGAATTTCGTACTTTTGTTTTTAAATTATGACGCACTCTTGCTTTTCAATGCTTTTTCCAAACCTTCTATTATTGCTATGCATTGGTTTTTCCAAAATAGAAGTTTTTTTGCCTAGAAGCTATGAGATTGCATTATTTTGTTCATACAGATCGAGCTTTATTACTTTTGACTTTGAGCTTTCATACTTTGATCCTTAAATATTTAATATTAGCAGCTGTTTTTTCTTACTTTTAATAGAACTCCATAGTTCAAATCCGAGGGCCTTTTTTAATTTGAATGAAATCTGAATCGCCCTGCTATCTAAAGGGCGGATTTTCATTAAAGCACACAATTGAGCGCGCTGACAATAAACGCCGTAGTATGTAAAAAGTTTTTTTTTTAATTTATTAAGATCAATTGAGAATAAAAATTTATTCCAAAACATTAAGAATCATATAATATATTATACTGTACTATTCCCAAGTGTCAATTACAAATTCGTTTATTATAAATTAGATATTCTGTTACGAAAGTCTTATAAAATTTCAGTCATCTACGAATAACCGATAAAATATTCATAGGTGTTGTATTATTCTATAGACGAGCTGTTCATTTAATTATTTACGAATTAAAATTATTATGATCGATATTAACGTTGCAATTTCGTGTTACACATTCCAGTTTTCGATAAAAATCTTTCTTCACAAATATTAAATTCCGAATTGGCTTTTTGCCATTTCGGGAGAATAATAAAACGGACATTGACTGATATCTGTATTTCAGGCTTCGTATTACAAGCACAAAAGGACGAAAATAGGGGCGTATCGGACCGGAGTCAAAGTGAACTAAATCGCTGTATCCCGGCTCCGAATAACAATATAAAGGCAGAAGTTGATAAATAAAAAAATTGGCCAAGCATAAAAGACGGGCAAACCTTTTCCAAGACCGTAGTCCCGAGGCATTAATATTCTCCCTCCTCCTCCCGGGATGATTCATTTTGCCCCGGGGAGTCTTATTTTTGGCGCCTCCCTCCCCAATCGCCACTCGCGCGCGTCTAACTCTTTTGGCTCCTTTATCTCTATTCCGGGAAGATTCCGGCGTGTAGTTTCTAAATTCTTTACTGCCGGTGCTTCTCTTTCGCTCGTCTGATACTCCCCGTGTCGCTTTCCTTGTCTCTGTTCCTTTTCGCCTGTCCTCACCCCGCCCCGTGTCGTAGCCAATGGAAGACACGAGATTGTCTTTAAATAAACAATTATTTCTCTGCTATCGTGCAGTTCCGATTCGCGTCTTCCGCGCTTCCATTTTTTTCTCGCTCGCGACACGGATGAGCAGTGAACGGGATAAAAAGCTCTCGGCTGGGCGAAAAGGAAATGGGAAAAAATCAGCACGATCGCGGCTGACAAACAATAAACCGTCGTTCTTTCTCTCTCTCTCTCTATTTTTCTCTCCTCCTCTTTCGAGCCATCTCGAAATGCAGTTACGCGCTAACTTTTTTATGTTTCACGCCCCCTCTGTCTCCCTCGCACCCTTTCCCCGCGTTCGTTACCCTTTACGCGCAGTTTGTCGGGCGATTTGTTTCATCCGCTGTTTTTCCCCTCCCTCCACTTCTCCCGCACTGCCCCACAATTTGCACAGAGCCAGCGCGGAGCGGCGCCAGCGGCGAACCGCGAGCGCGTCGACGATCGAGTTTTGACTTTAACTTCTCAATGGCACTTGGGAGCTTTAGTTGGTTCTGTAAGCACCCCTCTTGAACTTTTGCCATTTTTTTTCTCCTTTTTGTTAACCTCAGCCAACTGCGTGACCTTCGTTAAGTACTGTCGTTTCGTTTCACTTCGTAAACGCATTTATATTGCGTTTGCAGCTCGGGCTGGTGAAAACATAAAGGCAAACAAAGTATTCATTGAATATTTTTTTTTTATTATCGACACTTTATATTCGTGTAATTTTATTTGAATGTTGTTACAGTAGTATGAGTGCTGTTTTTACTATTTGGAAAATATTATTAAAGAATATGAAAAAAAAATTTTAATTTACTATGTATCAGTATAATAAATATGCGACTGTAATTATTTGTTCAATTCAATACAATTATGAAGTTTTATTGCAGATATATTAAACTTGATATAAATATAAATATCATGAAATCTATTATATAATTTTATACGAGGAACTATTCTCCTGATTATATAGTGCCCCATTAATTATGAAATTGAAATTACAATTAATTACAAATTAATTACAAAATTATTACCTTAAAATTAATTTAACTAATGAAATTGGAGAAAAATAATATATTTCAATATAATATACAATCGACGAAATTTCATATAACAAATGAATCGTAGTGAATACATACTAAAAGAAAATTTCATAGCCAGCATTCAATTTCATGTCCATTTTATAGTGCACTTGTGCATTAAATGTAATCAATAAAAAAGCCATTTTCATTCGCTTCAGTTCATTTCGATAGAATACAGATAAAATATAAATTAAAATTTGTTTTGAAATAGAAAGAAAAATTTAAAATTGTACTTACATCGACTGTTATCGATTACATGAAAAAATATTTTTATCATTTTTACAATCTTCAGAAAAACGTAAAAAAAACTTTTACAATGAGACTCGGACTGTCCTTGTTTATAATCACCTCCATAGAAACATCTGTTTGGAACGTTGGGCGAAACAGAAATAAGATACAATAAATTGCATATATAAATAGAGTTGCTTGAACTAGTCCGTTTCTCTTTTAATAAGCTAGTGTATTTAATAACTTAGTAATTTTTATTTCAAACTCTACGGGAGTGATTATAAACAAGAAAAGTTTAATGGTCAATATGTAATTATCTCTATATTACTTTATTTAGACTGAAAGGCCAATAAATATATTTTTTAATTTATTTTTATAGTGTTAAATAAATCGGGTTGAAAAAGAAATGGAGGGAAAATAGTTTAAATATCGTACGTCCACGTTTATGAATTTTGTTTATATTCATTATACGTTATTATAATTCAAAGGTAGTATTTTTTACTTTATACGCGATATTACTACATGTTAAAAGTGTGCTAATTATAATACTACCAGCATAGACGCCGAGAATCGCTAAAGTATAAAACTTATGGCGAAAATGCATTCCGTAATTGAAACAAAAAAAAAAGAAAAGAAAGATAAGAACGCAGATCGGTCGCGTTAAACATCATTAAGATAGCGGACTCGATAATTGAAACAAACAGCTTGTAATTTTCATGGCGCGAAAGTAGTTCTGGATAGATAAGGTTTTTGCATCGAAAACACTGTGGCTCCATAAAGTGACCGAACAGATAAGCATTAGTACGATAGTTTCCGGATTTTTTTCACATTTAAAAGCTCCCTCGTTAGCGAGGACCCGGAAACACATAGTCGACGGATACGAAGTGAAACGGCATTCGAAAGAAGAAAAAAAAGCACTGTGCTGCGCGCAGTGTCAACGCGGAATTCCGGGGAGCCATCGGTATGTACGGCAAAGAAAAAACAACGAGCGCGCAGCTTTCCGTATTTATCCGCAGGAAGATGGTCGGGGTGGGAGGGTGCAAATGGAGGAGAATCCGAGAGTTCCCAAAGGCTGCGCGATTAAGGGAAACGAGCGAGTCGGGACTGACCGCCGATTTAGGAAGGGGGGAAAAAATTTGTACGCTTTCCCGGGAGAAGTGAGTAGCCGGACGGGGGGCGGAGGTTCTTCGGAGTGACGCGCGCATTGTTAATCCAAAACGAATTAGGTGGGCGTATAGTATGGGCGAGTTTTGTTTTTGACGCAACGACCGCCCCCTCCCCTTTCCATCATCTCTTCTTCTGTCCCTCTCGGGTTCAACGCACGCTTTATGATGATCGTGATGAAAGCCATCTCGGTCAAAATTTATTGTGCCCTGGCAGAGAGTTAGACGGATAGATAACTGGACACATAATAATTTATGTGTAATAAACAAAGATAATATATATATATATATATATATATATATATATATATATGAAATTTTACATATCAGAGTATACTATAATTTTCATACAATATTGTAATTTTCATTTCTTGTGAATTTTATGATTACTGTTACGGACTGATTTATATTTTGTAATATTCATATTTTATTATAACATTTATTATTAAAATATAAGCTTTAGGTGTAAGTTTTCTCAAGGCGAAACTTAATATAATTTCGTCGAATAGTTCTAATTACTGATAACGTTAAGATTTTGTAAATGTTTTAGTTATTTAAATGGAAGTGCTTATTACTACAATAAGATATAAAATACAATCTTAAGATGTACCGTGTGTATGTAGTGTTAAGATTTAATTATTATAATAAAATCAATTCGTGAAATTGAAACTGAAATCGGAGAACTGTTTGTATTAGGATAATATTACTCGGCGTGACTAAAATTATGAATACAGACGACTGATAATTATTGGATATTAGTCATAAACAGAATTATATAATATAATACTATTAAGCTTTAGAAAGTTATGATAGAAATGTAAATCTAGAATTATTACAAATCATGATTTTAATGGTGATTTAAATATTACACGATGCTTTAAAATTATATTCGACTATATTATCATCTGAGAGAAGAAAACTTGTATTGTTATTTGTAAAGGAAGTCAACGAAATTTCTATATTTTATTATAGTTTTTATTTACGAATTTAATTAAATCTATATAGTTAAAGTAGAAAATACGCATTCGAATTTAGTAAGTATTATTTAAGTATATTATATATATTATATATTATGACATCTCGAGTGGCGTTGTAATAATCAGTGCTGTGACTGGAAAATTTCTTACATAATTTCTACAATGAATAGATGTATGCAATTGAGAGATTCGGTGCCGGGCCCGGAAAACGTAGGTTTTCGAAATCTCTACTTTCTTTGGCATGTATTTGTTTGGTGGAAAATATGTCTTTTTTCGAAAACTGTTGAACTCTATCAAAACATAGAGATACATTCTACAAAACGTAGGAATAAAATTGTCCACAAAGATTGGATTTTTTTTTCGGGCCATGTGACTGCGAGACAAAGCTGTTCGAGATTTTCGCGTAACGTTACATCCTTTATCGTTAAGTTCATGGAACCTACGCCGATTAGTGGAGGCCGAGACTATAAAAATACGACCGTGTTTATTCGAGTCATGATTATTTCGCTGGCATGAAGTTTTATTTCATAGTCCATCAGTTAATAATAATTACTCTTAAATCTATATACACAGATTCGAGCATGCGGACAGGCGTACATATACAGTCACGAATATATCCACATTATGATGAAATCACTAAATATTGTAGGTTTCTGGTGCAATTATGAAGTATTTTGTTTTTGTATTAAAAAGTTACGAAATATTTTTTTTGTTTTAATTGGTTACATTTTCGAATCTCGTATTGTAAGAAATTTTAAACTCACGGTTTGAAAAGATGTGAAAAATAAACGACTCAGGCAAACTGAGTGATAATGAGCTTCAGGTAACAAATTTCGGTGAACTCTGAATCGAAAAAGGAGTTTCGGTATTCGTAAAACAATTGGTATATATATATATATATATATATATATATATATATATATATATAAAATCATATAAAATATAGATAGATAGCAGTAGAGATACATCATTTCTAACAGGTCTGAATCCTGAGTAATATCTATCGTGTTCTGTGGATTATGAAGACGTCATCAAACATAAATAAATAAATACATAGATATAGATGTACATTTGTTTATATAACAAGACGCAATGTCTTAAACACAGTAATAAATTTATTAAATTATACTTCTGAAATTTTCTACAGTATCTGGTGATATATTGTTGAAGATGTAATGGTACTGAAGCTATAGTAAATACTGTACAACATAGTATTTCGAGTACAAGTAAGTTTCCAGCGTTTTTTTCTCGAGAATTTGAGGTGTTATTATGAAAACATGCTTGCATATCCTTTACTCAAAGTACCGTGCATAGGAAGCTATAATTTTTTTCCATCTTTCTGACTATCATTTATGAATTCCAGACCAGAAAATTGTTTTCCTTTCTAGCCCAAGAACGTATTGAATCATTTTTTGAATCCCTCTACAAGTAGTAGTCAGATGATGCCAAGTCTGGACTGTAAGGTAGGCGAGGTAGAATTTTCCATCCACTATTCTCTAAATAGTTTTTGACCAAAATCGCAACATCTGTCTGAGCGTTATCGTGATGAAAAATGACGGACTTATGCGTGGTCTCAAATTCTGTCCATTTTTCCTGAATTGCTCGCATGAAAAGAATAAGCTGGATTCTGTACAATGGTCCCTTGATGGTTTGACCACTCGGCAGTAGTTCGTCGTACAGGATACCCTTTTGATCCCATCTTATACAGAGTATGGCTTTATGTACGTGCATATTTCATTTCGACATCGATTAGGCGGATTCGCCGGACTTTTTATACGATTCTCTGCATTTAGGGTGTTCATAATCAATCCATTTTTCAACACCAGTCACAATTCCTTACAAAAATTATTGATTTTTATCCGCTGTAGTAATTCGTAAGACATTCAGTTTCCAACCTTTTGAATGAATCCCAATGCTTTAGATTCGGCTTGTTATTTGGTGCCAAATGCTGCAACAATTTCGTCTTGAATTCAACATGGATCCTCATCCAGCAAAACGTCTAATTCCTCAACTTCAAAACTTTTCAGCTTTCCGGAGCAACCCTTGTCTTCAACTTCAAAATCACCACTTGTAAACCGTTTCAATCACTTGTGACACGTCGATCCACTAATATTTTCCGTTCCATAACTTTTCGAAAGCGAACGATAGGCCTCAGCACTATTGCTTATATTAAAGAATAGAAACAGCGCTTTCCACAAATGACGTTTATTTTGCTGGAAACTTGCTATAATTTTGCTCGATAAAATAAACGACACCGAAAGAAATATTCAAATATAATTCTACAAAGTTATTGGCAGATACAGGATCTACAAATATAACACATGCAGTCCAATATTTCAGCCCGAGATCCACTGATGAAGCCATCTTTTGAGAATCGCTGGAAACTTATTTGTAGACCCAATAGTAAGTTGGTATCATAAAATGTTCTTGATATCTTGATTACTATGGTTACTGCATATAGAACATTCTATTATATATATATATATTTTATTCGATATATACATTATACGTTATCAGTAAAATATTTAAAAGACAAGGCACATATTTAACCCAGTCACCCTTTCAATACATACTTCAGCTATGTCATAAATATAAAGTTCGAATTTAGAAGTGATAAGTGCATAAGAGCGTCAGAGAGATGACGAGAGAGAGAGAGAGAGAGAGAGAGAGAGAGAGAGTGAGGCAGACAGAGAACGCAATAGATGTAATGGAATAATTTGAAAGATCTACACGTATCCATCTTATAAGTAGAAATAGTCAACGTGTGTTCGGACGTATCTAGTGTTATTCGATAAGTATCATTATTACTAACGTATTCAACCTTTTGCACGCCCACTTGGAATTACAATCGCCCGTAAACTTTGCATGAAAGAAGCTCAAATTCCATTATTCCTATTTGCGATTTTACGTGCAAGGTTTGCGTAAATTCCAACTGAATTCAAACACATGCATTGCTGAGATTTATCGCACTTAAACTTGGCCTTTTAGCAAGTTATGAAATGGCAATGTATCATTGTTCTTTCGAAGCAAGCGTCGATAAACGATAATATTTGACGTTCTATACGGAATCTACCGCTACCTAACTTCGATATCTGTCTGAGAAATGCGTGATTTTTAAAAACATAAACGGCTCTATAAAATTCAATGATTCATACATCAGCGACATTTACTTATTTATCTTGTTTTTACATTAAATTTATCATATACTACAGTTACCGGGTCTGCACGGCCTTGGCAAGCGAGCGGGAATGCGGTACATTTGATTCGCGCTCTTGTGACAGTCGATAATCTCTCCGTTAAGGAGAATCCGAGGTCGAGTCGGATGAAGCGCGGATACGCGCAAGGTCGGCCTCATTCCCTTCACCCTCGTAGATTCTCGACGTCGAAGGGAACTCGAGCCTAGCCGTACAGTTCGAGAAAGGCGCCACAGGAATTCCCCCGAACCTCTCTCCATCCCCGATTTTGCATACGGCAAGTATACACGCACATAAACGCGCAACACTCGGGCTATCCTAAGAGTTTCTATGGTCTCGATCGATCTTTTCCCCTTCGTTTCCGTTAAAGGCTCAGGGAAGATGAGAATTGGAGGGGGGAGAGGAGTCGGGACACGTTCTTTCTTTTCCCTGCCCCTGAATTAATGGATTTTTTTTCACCCTGACAGTTGTACACTCTATCTCCGTTTGGATGTCGGACTATTTTTGCATTATGAAGAACGCTATTTTTAAATTCAATTTCATTATTCGATCAAGTACATTTAATGCGCTGGTAGAAAGGCTGCGATAAAAAGAAAAACACGTCCAATAAGCATGTTATACGAAGGATTTTCAGTTTGAAATTTATTTAATTTTTCGAAATGATGTGCTGGAAAGAATTTCCTTGCAAATAAATATAAATCTCGATCGTCAATATTTTATTTGGATAAAAAGGCGTGATAAATTTGAATGAGTTCTGTTACGCGATGCACTTATTCTGTATTAATGATCCGGGCACAAGGCATGCGAGTCTGTCGTTTGTTATAAGAGTGCGCAAATCGTTGAGTCCGTCTGACGCACGTCGACGATTATAAGAATCAGTAGCATTTTTCTGAGGTAATCTCACTACATTATCTATTCAACTTTTACTGCGTGTACATGCCCTCAAACCTTTTTGCATCTTACTTACAAGAAATTCCGGTTCACAGCTGAATTCATAGATTTTATAAAAAAAATCGGACGACCAATGGTTCTTTATTTCATGATATTATTATTTCTAAAAGTGATTTTTTTAAATAGCTTGCCTGTATTTTGTTGTTTATTTTGATTTTTGAATTATGCCAATAATAAATACTATTTTTAGCCTCTACAAATAGCTGGTGCTTTGAAATATTGACATTAATTATTAGTAATATAAACAATGATTTTAATTAAATATATCTTTAAATTCATGTGAAATTCGTAATTTAGTTTTTTCCAACACTCGAATCATCAATCGTCACATCGGCGAAAATGCGTAGGATAGGATAAATCCATTGGTACGTCAAAAAATTGTTTATAGTAATTCGTTTGAATTATTACTGTTCTTTACTTGAACAAACATTATTTTAAACCTTTTTATATTATTCCCTTCGAACTGATCTCTGTTCTCTTCTTATATCGATCTATTTCTATTTTGAATCTCTATTCCTCACCTTTCCCGTCTATTTCTCTTTATCCCCATAGCTTCGATGAAAGTTAAGAATCGCGGCGATTAAGCTCAAACTTGCTCAGGTACTTCTCCATTTCATTCGTCGTTCGGCCTAGTTTCTCGCCCTTGCCCTTTGTAAATTTCCAACACCGGATCTCCTCGCATCCTACTCCTCATCCCTCTATCTCTCTCTCCCCGTTCGCAAGATAATATTCGAGGACCGCGTCGACGCGTAGAACCCGGGATGCGGGCGGCGTTGGGGGAAGGGGGAGGGGTAACTTTTGTATAAAGAGCAATTAGCTCCGTTACGAGAGGAGGAGGCGACGCGCGGCGCGATCGTTCCGGGCAGAAGCGTCGGCGGTCTTCGGCCGTGGCCGACGACGAAGAGGCGGAGCGGCCAGAATTCGAGTGCGGTGGCTTTTGGAGAGATATGGAAAGTAAACTGAAAATGGGACACTGTTTGAATCCCGTCGAGGCGGGATGGAAGGTTATTATTGCTTTTCTCACGCGATTTGGTAGAAAATCGGGTTAAATGCGCGTGCTAGAGAGAGAGAGAAAGAGAGAGAGAGAGAGAGAGAGAGAGAGGGAGATAGAGAGAGTTGACACCGAATGAAAAGCTGGTGTATGCAATTGAATATGTATATATAGTTAGTTGTAAAAGTAGCGCTTTAATGCGCTGGAAAAGTTAGTAAATTGAAATCCAAATTTACTTATTCCCTGCCAAGGATTTCAATGTAATAAAAAAATTATTTCCTTAATCATTTTAGTTTCGTAATCTAATCAAGTTTCGTTAAGAAATACAAAATATACGTTTACGATATATTTTTTGTTGAATATTTTTTGGAAAATGCAATAAACCCCGATCAGGAGTTTAACTGTCCTTTTTTATAATAATATCGTATTATTTTTAATAGATCGGTGCTACAGGACTTCTGCGTATTTTTTGACACTGAAATGAATGAATTGTATATAAAATAAATCAAAAACTGCATAAAAGTAATATTTAAATTCCATTTTTTAGAAAGTAATAGTGCATTTCTAATCGTATAACCACTACTGACCAGAGTATCATTTTTCAAATAAAAAAAATTTTCGAAACAAAATCAAAATAATAATTATTTCGATTATTTTCAACATTCCATCAAGTAATAATAAATATTACATTGAAGATTACTAATATTCAAGTTTTTACTCTGTTTAGTTTATTCTTTTAAGTCCTCCTCATTATATATCTACAATACCTTACATGTTGGTAGTTAATTGAATATTTATTTACATTTACTAAAAATTTTTTGAGAATATACATATATATGTAGACTAGATCTATATGTATAGACTAACTGTTAAACAATGTACTAATTGTTTAACATATTCATTTTACTCTATTGGTGATTAATTATTAACGTCAAAACATTCAACAAACTTACTTTGACCAAAATGTCGGAGAATTAAATATTCAAAAAAATATCATTATTGTATACTTTCACCTTAACCTAATTTTCTCGTAAACATCGTAGTGCCTTTTTTATTTCATTGATTTTTTTTCCTTTTTTTCACGCTCTACCGAGCCCGCCCATAGTACGTGAGCGTCTTCGTAACTACGAGAATATACGCATCGAGGATAGCTCGTAAACATTCGATTAACGGGGTCAAACTACTCGCCCTGTCTCTTCTCCTTGTTCATATATATATATATATATATATATATATATATATATATATATATATATATATATAGTTGTCATCGGCGTGGCTACGAGGCCATATCGACAAGTTTTGCGATTTTGCGACTTGCAATACACGCGCGCTTTCAACGAAAAAAATTGGATTCGCGCCCTTCAACGAGCTTCTCTTTTTATCTTTTCAAGTTTGTCTTTATTTTAGTTTTTGGCGGGGAGTTTCATACATTTATAGTCGATCTGTATAATTGGCAAATGGTAGTGTTGTTGTCATTTTACTTAATCTACACGTTTCATTAAAGTATTAAACAGATGTTTATATTTCAACATTTTAAAAAATTATATATCCTACTACACACGTTACCGGCAGTCATTGTTGCTTGGGCAGTCTATACAATATTCAAAATTGTATAGATTGCTAATAACGCAAATGTATATAAATAGAATAAGTGCAGAGTTTGATCTGCAGATCATGGTAAATATAAGTTCCAATTGCGCTCCTTTTTTCGTGTTTTATTTTGAAAGAGGCATTTATAAAGCACCGATCGATTTACAAACTTTGTAAATACATTAACAGCTTCCTAAATTCTCTCTTTAAGTTTTCGTTTCTCAATCGTCCAATTTGTATTTGTTTAAGATATCTAGCCCTATAGTCACATCTCTAGCAGTTGACAAACAAAAAAGCAAAATAAATAAATAAATAAATTATTTAATAATTCAATATATTTAAATAAAAATATTTAACTGTATAATTTTGTTAATTTTTAATGAAAAGTATTTAAGATATATATGTTCCGAGATCGCAATATATTTTGATTTACTTGACTATTTGCTGCAATTGACTATTATTTTTTAAAAATATAGAAATTTACAACTATACATAAATGTCACAAAAATGTGTAAGATGTGTTTCAATTATCTGCTTATATCAATAGGTAAAGGAAGTATTTTACATAAGATAATTTACTAGCTAATATATAATATTATCAATATAAAAATGAAATCGAGTATTAAAAGTTTCAAAGTTAATGGTAAAATGCCAACGGCATTCTGGAATATAAAATGCTATGTTCAACGCTAATATATCAAACGTAGATTGTCTTTCAAAACTATTTAGAACCACCTCTATTGTAGTGAACAATATATGTATATATATATATATATATATATACATATATATATATATATATATATATATATATACATATATATATATATATATTTGCACATTGAAGTACAATAGTTTTAAATATTTTAAAACATTTTATTTATGTATGGAATCTTGTAAATTATATAAAGATATAAAGGCATTTTATTTGTAAAATTAAAGGTATATAAAGGCAATTTTTATTTGTAATATTAGATTTAACTGTTTTTTAAATTTATATAGAATATATATATAATAGCATAGAACCATACATTTTTTTGTTTTTAATTTTTATACGATTATGCACCGCTTAAAAGCTTCTGTATTAATTTTTGTAAGTTTTTCTGGTTATTCATAATTAATTTATAAATTGGATAAAGAAATTTACGAAACTACTTGGCTACCTTTAATGTTTTTCTTATGAAAACTTACGTACCGAATATGTACAGTATTTTCCTTGTCCATATCGCGTACTTTTATTATACATCAGAATGCTGCCAATAGCTAAAAGTGATTTAATTGATATTGATTGAATTCGAATTCGAGACAAATATAAATCTAAATACAACCTGTAGTAGGAAATAGATATAAACTTCTAATTCACTTTTCGAAAAAATTGCATTGATGAAATGTATGAAATACGATCAAATGTGGTCAAACTTGAGTTTTTTACAGCATGAATAGTGCGAATGTAATTCGAACGGGTGGAAAATGCCTTGCGAATATATTACCGACTTTTTAATTAATTACAGAGTCACTTTCAGATATGTATATTTTCATTAATCTCTTCATATCGTAAGAATTGCATCGTGCAACGACTCGATTCGAGCCCATTCAACAATTATATACCTAGCAAACAAGATGAACCGCACGTTGTTCTGCTCGATATATTTTTCTCAACTGCTAAATTGGACTATCTGTCTATTTCCAAAAGTTATCAAAAAATATAAAAGAATATATTCAAAACAAATATCGTTTCATTTATTTTCAATATCGGAAGAGAGAATTTTAGGATCGAGTATAGTGCTGCATTCTGACAGTACCTGCCTGATCTATCCTATGTATGAAATTTAAATACGAAAAAATTGTATTAAAAAAAGACAATAAAGTCGTCATTTGGAAAACCTTCTATTTCATGTAACGTTTCAAACATATATATATATATATATATATATATATATATATATATTTCTTTATATATTTATTTATTTATTTACTTATTTATAACAAAATTATTGAGAGTTCTTTTGTCGATAAAAAGTGTAAAGAAGTCATTTTTCAGTTGAATTTCATATCAAATAAACTAACGAATCATCATTCTAATTTAAATGGAATTCGAAATAAAAAGCATTCTGTCCAGGAAAGAAAACTATTTTAATTGTACGGTTTCAACCAGTTGTATAAGTGAAATGCCTTGTCGCCAATCCTAGTAATTATTACAAATCAGTCGGTGAAGTAACCTGCACTGTTAATTAGATCGCGGTTAAATATCCGATAATCCGTTTACTAATCAACCGCAAATTCGATTTCGTTAATTTATCTGCGAAAAATGCCCTTACTTGATTAAACGGCGCACTCTTCTTTCTCTTCTTCTTCATCATCCTCGTTCATTCAGTTCCAATTTCACTGCCCAGCCGAGCGTAAGCTGCCTATTTGTCAATAAGAAAACGGTAAATAAAATCGATAGCGATAGCGAAGCATTGAAATTAGAACGAAAGGCCGTCCCGTATGATTTGACGAAGTAACGAAGTCAGTGGTGGATTCGACGGGAATTGATAAAGGAGGGGGGCTTTTGTGGCGTCCTTATCGGACAATCTTAATGCGATAAATATCCCTTCAAAAGCAAGCAATGGCTTCGCTTTTTTATGAAATTTCGTTTCTGGAAATGGGGACGACACGAATTTTCAAAGTCAAAATGGTACTGATTCGTAATTGCTAGAATTCTGAATTGCGCATAAAACTTATTCTTATGGATCTTTTATTTGGATGGTAAATTCAATGCAGATATTTTGTAAAATTGTAAGTTTTTTAAAATCAACAGGAATCGAATATCTTTGAAAGTATTTCGTATCTTCTTTTATCTAGTTTTCTGTCGTGTCGAAATAAATAGTTACAAAACTTTCTATCTTCCGTAGAAAGAAGTGCCGAGAATTATGAAATTTGAAGAATCACCCGTAGATACCGAATCCAAATATTTCCAGTCTCATTCAATCCAGCCAGCAGCTGAAGCGCATTTTGTACGAAAAATGGACTGTTTTTTTCTAGATCGCCATGGAGAACGTCGGACTCCTTTACCGAGATCAAATCCAACCCAGAGAAACACGGGCGAAAATTCAACATGGAACAAAAGCCGAAAAACAACATCTCCGAAATCGATTCACCAGCCAAAAGCCATCCCGCCCAACTCTAAAGCGTACCTTTTTTCTTATTCTCCTCTTTCTGCCCGATTTCCCAGGCGCATATACATATGTCAACGTCACGCTGGTAAAGAACACGCCACAGAGAACAAGAAACTTTTTCATTGTCGCCAAGAGAAAGAAACGAGAGTAAAAAGAGAGAAAAACAGTGCAGTATCCAAATTGAATCTCGATTTGTTTAGCAAGAATCTCATTGAAATGCAAATTCAATGTTTAATTTAAGTGTAAGTATAACAAATAGTAATGACATATACATGAGAGTAGACTGATTATATTCATGGTATGGTACATGTTGTCGCATATAAAAATAATTTTCAATAGTTCTGTATATTACTGACCATTAGATTCATATACCAATCAATGACTGTCGACACGATGTAATAAAAAAAGAGCACATGGAATAATTATTTTGTTTCGAAGAAATTTGTTGAAATTCATTAAATGAAGAATATATTTGCTAGAGTATAATGTGATGTATTTAAAATATAGTGTCAATTAAATTGATATTAATCATTCAATGATATTGCAAACTCAAAGAGAATTAAAAAAATAACATCTGTATAGTTTCACAACATATTTCCATCAACTGTCAGCTATTTCGACGGCGAAAAGATCCAAGTGTTATTTGTTTGGTGTATATTAAATATTAAAATGTCAGTAAATCAATATAGCGTGAATTTCTTTTTATTGCATAAGATCAATAAGTTCGAAGGAATTAACGGCTGACGAGGTCGAAGAACATTGATTTTATAATTTTTCATTTAATCAATACTCTAGAAAAAAAACTGCTAGCAATGATGAATGATAGGTATGATTGTTACTCTCTCCTCCCTATTTTTCTGGAAGTGGTGTAGATTGTACATAAAAAATTAGACGATGAAACAAACATGTATAGTCCTTAGGCTTTTGGCTTGTGTCAATGAAAAAACAGGTTATAAGAAAAAATGAATTATTCCAAAGCTCTTCAAGAAGCTAGAAATAGTCGAGCATTTGCTATAAAATTTCAATATAACTAAAATTCTAGAATCATAGATGTCTACCAAAGCATCTTCTTATTGTATGTTCGCGTAAACGAATGAAAAGTTGGCACGGGTACAAAAATTGTCGCTTATATGTTGAATGCAATCCAATAGTTGGAAAAAGTATCTTTCCGTTTATAATACTAGGGGATCTGTGTAAAAATATTCGGATTTCAAACGACGAAAGTTTATCTTTTATTCGCAATGTAGTTTATTTGAGGAGAGGGTCGCTAATAAAACGCTTTAATGCCATTTCCTTTCTCGAAATTACAAGAAAATTTTGTTGTACTGCGCACACATACACGGCCGCACCAACGTAGACACACGACCCATACCTACGATCCGAAAGTCAATAAAATTTTTCACGAAGAGATAGAGAGAGAGAGAGAGAGAGAGAGAGAGAGAGAGAGAGAGAGAGAAGAAAAGCAAAGAGGGCGGATGAAACTAGAGCGAAGCGCTACGTCCCGTAATCGCGGGATAAAGTAATCCTCGTACAATGGAAGACACTGAGAGGGGAGATCGCATCTGTGAAAGCTCACGAAAAATAAGTATTGTGTAAGCATCAATGCTTTTCTCGTAGGTGAAAGCTCATTTGTAATTGTGGAAAACTTATTTTTCAGATGTATAATTATGTTTCACAGGGATTGACTGATATTGATACTAAGACTTAAATCGACTTTCATGACTAATAAAATTGTGGAATCATGAACTAATCTAATCTAAAGCCAAATTTGGGTATTATTTTCCATAGCTTTATTTAGTATCCTAGAATATAAAGTTTCTTTTTATGATATGTCACTTAGTATTATTTTCTTATGGGATATAATTAGTCAATGTAAGAATTCATCGATAGCCTACAGACCGAAATTTATCTAATTTTGTTCTGATACTTATTAATGCATTCAACAAAAAGAATATTGCTACGTGTATAAATTAATTAATAAAATCAAATTTTGAATAAGTTGCAAAAAGAATGTTTTTAAAAATCTCTAATTTTTGAAAGTGGGTCTGATTTTTGAAACAATTGAATCGGGATCATTGAGCAAGATTTCTCGTTACTGAGTTATCCAAAAAATAAACAAATAAAGCGTGTGTATCTATTTGATTGACATAATATCGTACCTTGTATGTTAATATTATACTAAAAAGAAAACCAATAATTATTATATCTATAAGGAATTTTATCGGAATATTAAATATTAAAACTTCTAATGTAATGTCTCTAATTGAATGAGAATAAAATTATGTTACAAAATAAAATAAGTTTAAAGTTTTACGTTTGAATTACATAAAGATAAACTGAAATTTTTTCTTTTTCACCATGTACTTTGTCGTGACTACCTTTAAAAAATCAACTTTTATTTCGTAACAAAAGATTTTTCTACATAGAATGTTTCTGCGTGTTACTATTGTTACTGAATTTTATGCGAGCTGCATTCAATTCTTTGCACATAATATTATACGCTTTTTGCAGAAATATTAATTCTTATAGTATTTATCACTGTTAAAATTTCTTTCACGTCTTACTCGAATATACAGTTAGTGAAATAAATGACATGATTTCAGGAAGATTTATGCGAGGAAATACATTTTTGAGTTGTTTAATACACAATTACATTCAAGTGGTCCAAAAAGAAAAAAGTACTTGCCATGAGCATGTACGTATTGCTTACTTATATATTTCTATGACTTTGATTTTTCATTTGGATAGATTTTAACGTATGATATTTCTGTCACGAAATCAATTAATTCGATAAACGTAGAAAATTTTAAAGAACTATGTATTTTAAATCCATGCATGTATAACTACAATTGGTATATTGGCTTTTATTAAAGAAACTCAATATGTATACACATGTTATATAAGTTCAATGACTAAAATTTGAATAGATCAATTTCGCAACGTCGTATTTTGTGCAATGTTTTCACGTGAGCGAGCATTGAGAAATTCTGTTTTATTCGATTGTTTATGCAAAGAATTAGTATACTTTCCAACTAATGGTCAGTGAATATATACTTATTGAGAAATGAAATGAAACAAACGATATAAATTAACAATTATGAGGCGAATACTATTTTTGAAGATATAATCGAATGTTTATCCATAATTTAAAGATTTCAATGATCATACGAAATGGAAAATTAAACAAAAGGATAAACATTTTGAGCTCAATAATCAATTGCACCAAAAGATAACATTTTTTTATTATATTGCTTTCTTTATTGCCAGTATTATTTCAAATTCAATCAATGCCCATCATTAAACAATTATATATTATATTCTTCTTATTTACATTCATAGTTTCAGTGTCGTCTGTGATATAATGAAGACAATATTTTACTTCTTGATAAATATTAAGGACGATTATAAATATAAATATTCTTTGACTAATTTGTGTATGTAAATACAATTACTTGGTCTAGTCAGTAAGGACTAGTAACTTCGTGATCCGAGTTCAAATCCCGGTCTCGGTCGATTGACACAAGCACCGCTGTAATAATTTACACGTGCTCTGTTTACAAACACATCGTAGACCTCCGTCGCTGATTAGCACCGATATTTGGAAGCATAAATAGAGCGACGTTAAATAACATAAAAAAAAAAAAAAACTTGGTCTAGTCAGTTATAAGTCTACTTTTCCAATACATAATTCATAGATCTATTTAAATTTTTGTCGATACGTATGTATAAGAAGAACTTGAGAATCGATCGTTTTCGCGCTTTATACATAGTTCTTCTGTCGAACGTTCATTCGGACGAATAGCCATAGGTGCACAGTCAATGTAGACAGCAGGAGCAATGCTTATTTAAACAATCTCGATACTAAAGCGAGAGGACGGTTGAAATCGTTGAAACGTTATTCTTCGCGTTTATAAATAAATAAAGTTTTGATATGAATTACGCAGTTATTCCCATTTAGTTTAAGACGAAAACAGATCCGCAGAGCAGTTCGAACGAAGTATCATTACGTCGAATCTAAATTTACTTACAGCCGCGTACAATTCAAGGATGAACTCCCCGCTTGAATATAAACTTCGCTCCGTTCAGAGAGTCTCGTGCCCCCGCCTACGCGAGGTATTTGATAAGCGCATTCTTGTCTTTAATTCTCGTTGAATTGATAATCTTGCCAACACCTTTATCGACGAGTCTACAGTGGAATAGGGTAAAAAAAAATAAATAAATAAAAAATATCCTCGCCACGTCCCTCGAAATATATGAATAATGTAGAAGCGTACTCGGGGATGGAGTCTGAAATGAGATGCCTCTCGATTCTTCTCCTCGAATATAAAATAGGCTTCTGATTTTTCTGCGACCCACTGCTCGTAATGGAATCGAGGAGACTCTCGCCGCGACGCTGTTCTGCGACGCTATGCGCAAACCGCATTGTTTTATCTCGACTGTTCTCTTATGGGAGCATACTTCTTTTCTGGCCGATGTAGGTATTTCGAAAATATATGGACGGCAGAGAAAATTTTGATCAATGGTCCACGTATATAGAGACGCTTTTGAAAATCGAACAATTAAATGACCGCGGCGTTTCTTGTTCAATGGGTACTCTTTATAGTACACAGTATCAGAAAATTATTTTTTATCGATAATCTATTATATTTTATTTTAGATGTCAGAATGGAAAAAAAATGCATTTTATATTATACAAAACTTTTAAATAAAAATTGGATCTTATAATTGAGTCATTAATAACAATTTAAGAGTGATTTGGAATATTAATTAAAATATTCGTATGTGATAGGAATCGCGTGTAATTATGTAAAAAACATAGAAAAATAGTTGTCTAATTAATTAATCAAAGACTATTTTCATCTTCTTGGAGTGCCATTTATCCAAGATAATTAATCATGAAATACATGGAATACTTTAGCATTTTCATGTCTTATATAAAAAAGCACCTGATGAGCTAGGCACAAATGATGTAACACTATTTTATCACGTTCCACCAAGTAATTTGCAAATCTTCGATTAACTTTCCGTAATCTTCTTATAACTTGATCACTGTTCATGCATAATTTCTTTCCACAGTTTTGAATCCATCAGAATTAGCCGTTTATTATTCACCATCCTAGTGCTTTACTGTATTTTTGGTAACTCAATAATCCAAACTGAATTTTGCTTTTAAATCCGAAAAAGGGAGAAAAGCCAAAAGTGGAACGCAGGAATTCAATCAATTTGAAAATTCTTCGCAAACTATTCCACCAGAATTATTTCGCACAAGCTACGTATGCCAGCAACTCTCGCAGCCGACGTCATCAATTTACCCCTGCGCGGCCAACGCGCCGCGAGTGCTTTCTTTGAAACTGATCTCTAGTTCCGGAGCGATTTACCGCGCGCATTAACTGCCGTATTCAAACGAGCGGAGGCGCCCAGCGCTTATGCCGTTATTTTTAGATTTCATCAACGGCCATAACTTTCGCTGTGCAAATTCCGCTGGATTTATTCGATGCGGGGTAGAAGACAATCGTCCGTGATGTTCTCCTTGGGATTTTGGATGGCAGCGTTTTGGGATTGTCTACGGCATGGTTAGATGATTTTTTCATGTATATATATATACTAATAAAGGTACGGTGTAAAATCCCGTCCCTCTGATGTTTGCGCGATATAGCAAATTTGATATTCCAGGACTGAGTAATATCCTTCGGAACCGATCGATGATCTCGCAATGAACGTCACTGCATTTGAATATAAACCAGTTCACCAGTTACTACAGTTTATGGTATACTTTCGAATCGTATTTTATCTCAAATGCCTGCATATAGCCACGTTTGTATTCGGTGACCGAATGTTTCACCGTTGCAAATGAAGGAGAAGTTTTGGCGTACATAGCGAGTTCAGTCTATTTTTTATTTTTCTGTCTTTTGTCGCTCGAATGAAGGAGTTTTATCAGTCTGCCATGCTCAGTTTTCGACATTGTTGAAAGAGTATGTCATCTGTTAACTTTTCAACAGTGCACGAGTCGAAATCATGATAAGAAGAGCTAATGTTTTTGCGTGGAATGAGAATGTTTAACGAAAACGGCTATTGTTTAAGACAATTTTAGACAATTTTTTGCCTGTAAATTTGGGTTTATTGAATTTTTTCATTATTGTAATTGCAAATTGACAATGTAATACCAACTTACTTTTATATTTTAAGTAATGAATTGCTTACTTGAATCATTCACTTGGATTTAAATACAATTTAACATATTCTATTAAAATTCATATGAGGGTCTTTCAATGCTTTCAAATTCTGTTCAATACTTGTCAGTATGAAAATCCAGCGTTGGATTTACTATGAGTAAAAAACTATGTAGCAAAAAAACTTTACATTCCGAATTTTTCAATCAGGTATATTTCGATACAATATATTAAACTCATATATGGTATGATCGATTTGATAACTATTTGGACCAATCAATAAAATAATATGAATATAATCTGTTATATATAATCTAGCGATTTGGTAGCATTACTAAATTTTGTATCCAGAATCTTTCTTCAAAGTTTATTTAAGAAGAATTCTTCTATGAGATGTACGTCGTGATTGTTACTATAAGATAAAAATTGCTCTTTTAAATCTAACTTGAACGAAATAAAGAAAAATAAAAAATTTTCAAACATATCCTTGGCGTAGTGAGGAGATTCTTAGTAAGTGTGAATATTTGATTTTATAAATAAAGATGACGTATTGAGAGATAGGAAGAGTACTGTGGGAAGGAAAAGCTAGCATAACAGATAACATAAAATTTTTATCAGTGTCAATCTATTTGATTATTTCAGCGATGTCTTCTAAGAGTCGCCATCTATCGATCCACCATTCTTTCTTAACCGCTATTGATTTTACTTTTGATTTTACATTCGCCAAAGATTAGTGAATCATATCTTTGTGTATTTTTAAGTAAGAGTCACTTATAATTATGTATTGTGCCTGTCAATCATATATATGTTAAGATCTGTCGCGTAAGTGATCCAATTATTTCTTTTTTCGCAACCTTTCATTTTTCATTTAGAACGAAAGCACTCTAAAATATTTTAAAAGGAATCTTTTTCACGTCCAATAAAAAAACATATTTCGCATTTCAAACATCGTTATTTCTCGAGTGCGCTTATTTTTACCAACAGGCCAAAGCACTGAAGCATACGAATTCGCTCCTCTTTCATCGTCTCATCGTAAAACTTCATCTGGCACCCTCTCTCTGTCCTTCCGCAGTATTAAAAAATCCTTTCATCTCCAGGTGGTTCGCAATAGGAAATGAATACATCCTAATCGTAAAATACACACTCGCGCCCGCGCCTCGTACATCCACACACTTACGCACACATATACGTACACACGCTCACACACATAAAGCTTTCAAAAGAAAGTTCTTCCTCGAGATATGTCTCGTTCATCACCGAGACGGATTGAATTCACGCTTGCGGATATCTCTATTCTCGTCCGCCCTTTCATTTTCTGAAGCTAAATTTACGAGCAATCGCATATGAGGTCAGTCCGTTTTTCTTCATTTCCCCATATACGTTTCCAGCGGAAGATTTTTGCGATCCTTTATCTCGAGCAATTATCGACCGACCGCGATACGCGCATGATTTATTTTCCCTTGAATCGATAACTCGACTCACCTATTATATATTTGTATCCCTCTCGCTCTCTCTCTCTCTCTCTCTCTCTCTCTCTTTCTCCCTCTCCCTCTAATTTCGTACCCGCATAGTTCACGACAAAGGCTGGAATATTTCCGCCGAGTTTCTGGTGCGTGCGACCTTTTCTCGTATTTTTTTCTCTCTATTTGCTTGAAACGACGCTGAGCTGCTGGGAGCTCGGTGATTAACATAATGCGCGCAGTCCAGCAGAAAGTTTCTTTATTGTCGCTCGGTTATTGCTTGCATTCGCGCATATACAGCGCTGTGAAAGTGCGCAAAATTGTGTAGAGCTCAGATTAATTCCTGTTTGAATGCTCCGTTATTATGCCGTAGGCAAAAAAGAAAAAGAAACAAATAGAGAGATTTAAAAAGCTGTCTTCTAGTTTTAATTTATTCTAAAAAAGTTAATAGGCGCTGAGAATTAAATTGAAAGTTTTTTATTTTAGAAATTCAATAATTCAATTATTAAATGAAGTTGTGCAACATATATTATGTGTTTCAATCCACCTTTTCTTTAAAAATATCACTTAACAAAAATTAGTCGGAAATTCGATAGATTTAGTAATATTCCGAGTGCTGGAAAAATTAAAAAATAACTGGCTTTTCGCGTAGTTATTGTAAGAATGTAAGAAGCGCATATATTGCGCAACGGCTTAATTCTCTATTACTCAATATATTTATAATATCTCGATTCCTTACTGTCATGTTTGCAAAGTAAATCATACATCAGGTCCATGGGAAATGCTCTCACAATCGTGCCCGTAGAGCGACGAAAATCTATTCCCACACCCAGTGAGAGGCAAACGTCGACCACGCAAACTCGCCTCGAAGCGATTCGCGTATTGCAACCATAAACGTTGCCGCGGATCTCTATTTGTACCCCTTTGACGGAAACTCCGCAAATTGGACGACCGTGTCACAACCGCGCGACTTTGGTCATTGAATTCATCAGTGTCGCACCTTCAATTCAATTTCGCCACGGCGAATAATGCTTGCGACCTCGCTGCTGATCGACCAATTGTCAAGATTCCATCTGCTTCAATGATCTGCTTCAAAACGAGCTTAATATCAGAGATTCTGCAGAGCTTAATAAATAGTAAATATTCCGATGCACGAATGAATGACGTGTGCCTTCATTAATTTTTGCTCATTACATTTGCGTTTCAGTTCCATTATAATTTAACTGCGTAACAAAAAAATTTCATGTCTCATGCATGTTCCATTTTAATGGCGTTACGGATTTTGCTCTCGTTTAAAATAAAATTGAGAAACTTCCTTCATTCTAAAGCAATTTTAAAACTTTCGTTGCACGGATCAAGTACTCATATCGATAGAGTTTAGCGGCAATATAAGAGGTCATACCAGAAACGATTTTGTCATACGAGATAAATAATTATAAACCTTTTTCTCCTCATTTCAATTTATTAGGTACTAATATATATTAAACAAACTTCTTATATTTCTGAGATTGTCAGAAAAGAGAAAACGAAAATTCGTGATAAATACGAAAGAGGCTGCCGCGTATAATAGGTATCACATGCAAGGCGTGGCCCAAAAGCCGCCGAAAGTCACGCGGGAATCGTAAACGGCGAGGCACTGCGCTTTTTAGCAAAGTGCAAAAAGCACGAAGAGAGTAGGGACGATGCGACGAAGAGGCCGTAGGATGGGGAGGGTGGCGAGGGGGTGGCTCTCCGTCGCCGACGCCGATCTCCCTCGGCCGTTCCACCGTCGGTATATCGATGCCGGGTGTCGGGCATGCGCGATGGAGGAGCGCGTCGCGCGGAAATTGAGGCAGTGTGTCACGCGGCCCCGCCACCGCGCGCCGCGCCCGCCGCTTTCCATGGGAATTCGCGCTCGTCGATTTCCAAGGGCGCTGCGAGGAGGGGGGGGGCGTTAGTGGCGGCGGATGGGGAGAATTTACGGTAGATTTCGCTGTCGCCTCGAGCACGAAGGGACTTTTCCTCGGCTCGGATGCTACAGTAGAAGACAATACGCGTTTGCAATTGATATTATTAGAGGACCTTGATAATCAGAATGCGCTATACTATAACTCGAGAGGTAGACGGCGCGAGCGTACGTAATACGTAACAAGGCGGAGGAGGACAATGGGTGCTCAAAATCGGATATCCTCTGTTTAAACAAGGAATAATTGTATTCGTCAAGAACAGCGATTACGAATTTCTTAAAGAATAGGGTTCTGGTATTGTATTATAGAGGTATTATATAGTTATCAATTCAACGTTACCACATCCATTTACGTAATTTGTAATTGTTAATAAAATTGAATTGATTTATAAAGACAGTAAGAATCATTGTGTTTATATCCTTACGTGAATAACAATTCGTTATGTAACGTTATTCCGTAACTTAAATATGTTTTGCATTAATTTAAAGTAGAATTGAATTAATAAATATTTTTATCCATCTTACAGTCTTTATACTAGAATATATTATATTAATATAATGACGTTCAGACTATCAAATTAAACGGTTTAGTTCTTGAAGATGTAAATTTAAATTTAAAGTGATGGGGAGAGTCAGGTTCTCCTTTGCTAACATAAAATATAGTTTATTTTATTTATTTTATTATTTTTATCTAATTTTATTTATTTTAGTATTAATTTCTATTTCAAATTCTTGAGGCTGATAATAAACAAGGGCATTCTGACTGTCATTATATTAGTATAATATATTACAGATAATGACTGTAAGATGGATAAAATATTTATCAATACCCTTATCAAACATAAAAGATTCATTCCAAATCTAATTTTAAAGGAAACGATTCTAACTATAAATTTTAAACAAGATTATGTTTAGAGACGATAAACTGTGTTTAAATCTGACTTTGAATCAATCTTGTTCGTTAACACTTGTAGTCGTCGGATCGTCTTCATTTACAATCTGATATGGGCGCTTTTCTTTAAAAATTAGCGTTATAATCGTATGAAATAATTACAATTAATAAAACAGTGAAGTCTAATAAAATCGCTAAATATGCACGAATGTAAGTTATTTTAGATAATTATTTTAAACAAATGTTATTTATTAACGATTGCAGCGGGTGCGCTTGTATGGTTTTTCCTCATATCATTTAATTGCGAAATGTTCCTTTAACGACGGCGCCGACAATATCTCAACGCGAATGGGCCATCCTGAAAAGTTAATGCACGCCCGAGAGGTCTATTCTGCAACATCGATCACGAAACACAACAAAAAAAAAAAAAAAAAAAGAAAAAAAAACGAAAAGAGGAACGTATAAATGTTTAAAACTTCAACAACGCCGTATAGACCGTAACACCTCCGCCGTTTCGAGATAGCCGACGGGCTTATCGCACCACAGCCCGTACGTGTCGCTCGTCTGATTTACGAGTGTATATACGAATGTGTACGTTTGTACGTGTGCGCGAGCGCGCGTGTGTGTATGTTATTGTGCTAGTATGCGTATGCGCGCGCGTAGGAAAACACCGAGATCTTCGCGTGTGTTCCCGCGTACCGAAAGATCACCCGTCGAGAGCTTTACGACGCACGTCGACGACGCTCATCGATAGCACGTTCGGTCCTCCCGCCCCCTGCTCCTTCCTCTATATTCCCTCTTTTTTTTTGCACCTCCTTTTATTTCGTGTCCCCTGCTGCCGCGCCGTAATCTTTCGAGAAAAGGAAACGTCGCGGTGACGACGGCCGGGAAGCACAACCATTTATTCCAAGGGGAAGTTATGGGCGACCGGTTCGCAGTCATATCTCCACTTAAAGAGCCCGAGAACGCGGAGGGGGCAGCGAATTTACAATTTTAAATAAAGGTAAAATTCGGCTTTTACGGCTCCATGCGAAACGAGCGTCGTGGTGACGTAGATGGCGGCGGGGGTGTCACGGAGGGGAAGAAGCGAAACGTCGATCCCTATATAAGCTCCGCATTCGGCACGGTCGGATTTTATTCTTCGCCCGCTGCAGCGCTCCTCGACGGCATTCCCGGTCGGCCTGCAATTTCTGCGAATTCAAAAGCATTTCAAAGAGAAAAATGGAAAGTTCCGCGCGGCATTGATTTATTTTAATGCAAGCACTGAAACAAACAACGAGGCTTCGTATTCAAATTTGTTTTTAGCTTAAGCAAAAAAAAAACCGCTTGCAATCTTCCTTTCTCATTTTTTTTTAGATTTAAGTAATGTAACATTTTCAAACCAGAGGCTGATTGAAAAATCTTTTCCAATGTCATGGCTTCTTCTTGGTTTGATTGAAGAGCCAATCAAACGCGAATTTGCTACAAAAATGGAAAACGAAATTCAATTATCTTTGCGTGCAGATTGAAGGTATGATGTAAGCGCGAGCACACGAACCTCTCGATATTATTCCCGATCGAATCAAATTGCTTCAAAACTTTTCGAAAATACCACAAGACTGCACAATTTCGTGGAGTATCAGAATTAACTTTTCTTTAATTTTACCATTCCAGCTTTAGCCGAGTACACAGATTTGAAGAATGGAAGAAATAATACAATTTTTATAGAAATAGCAACTCATTACTCATTGCTAAAAAGTTAATGTTCTTTTAATATTTTAGATGTTATATTGCAAATTTTATACATTTTTCTTATAATTGATAATAAATTTCTAATGTTTTATTCTACATGATTGATTATTATTACGCGTATTCTTATGATTATTATATTATTTTATAAAAAAATCAGAAAAACCGATTAAATATCTATTAGTTTGCTTTATACCAGTTTACGCAAGTAGAATTTTTAATTTTAACAAAGCTGATAAATTTTTGCCGTAATTGCGCAATCGAATTGCGTAAGTGAACTTTTAATGGAACGGGAAATAAAAGTCAAAGATACACTCAATAAATATTTCGTACAATAACAAATCCTTTTTTTCAATATTTAGAACTATTTATTTTAATATTCTTGAATCAGTTCATCTGAAGTATTAGGGTGTTGGTACATACATAGATTCATTACGATTATACTTTTAAAAAATTGCTAAAAAATTACTAAATTATATCATAAATAATAAAATTAACTATAAAAATATATTCTCACTAATACTTTTAAAAGAATGTATGTATTGTTTGTAACGCGTTCGTGTTTTAATATGCTTCAGGATTATCTAATACACTAGAGCAATAATTAAAAATCAAATCGGTTGAAAAAATTACGCTTCATTCGCAATTCGAAGCTCGAAATTTCAATTGCCATCAATTCAGCTGGAAAAGCAGTTAAGCGCGTAAAGCTCTGAATTTGGTTTATCCCGATATTTTGAAGCCTTATATTGAACGAAAATCAATTTCCAGATAAAATGTAATTTTAAAATCTTATATTTATCAGATATATATTTCTCTCGAAAAATTCGAATATATTTTTATGAAAATTTGGTAATATCACACTGTCCAATATAGAAATTGTTATTTTAGTATAGTTGTGTAATTCCAAAACTCATACATAAATTAGGATTACAGCATTCTATCTCACATTATTTATATTGATTTTATGCATAAAACATAAATTACGAAGACATTGGAAATTTAATATTATACCATTCGTCAGTTCTTGAAATTTCGATGAATGTGATAAAAGCTCAATTCTAAAATAATTTCTTTAATTTTCAAACATTTTTGGTATGGGTCCAATCTGTAAAAAAATTGCACTATTGATTGGCTTTTTAATTGATCGCCCGTATAATATCATTCGATTGGTTATTAACTTCTCCTGCTTTACACGATTACGGCTACATTAAACAGATCATTAGTCTCGGGACTGACACATTGATGATATCTCCCATTTCCGTTCTATTTACTAGAATTAACATTATGGCATGATGCGTTATTGGCAAAGAGGGAGAAAAAGAGGGAGGGAGGGAGTGTGTGTGTGTGAGAGAGAGAGATATCTGCTCGCAGGTACGTGCTCTCTTTCTCTCATTAGAATTGTTGTTATCCTCTGTTACCTGCTCATAAAAGTGATAGAAATCTGTTCGACGTCAGAAATATTAGAAAGATTGTCATGAGAGAATGATGTAGCCAAACAGCTTTGAGTGAAGATAGAGCGGGGGGTAGCTTAGCCATTTTTCTTTTCGGCTGTTAAAGCATTTTGATCTATGGAGTTATCCTCTAGATAGTAACGCCTCCAAGGCATCAAAATTCAAAAGATCTATTTAAAAATTGTATGACATGCCGTTCAATGCCTCCCGAGATATTAAAGCGTAAATGACGTTGCTTTTCAGGGATTGATACTATGTATAATATAGACCATACTTTCCCAGACGAGCAAAAAAAGATACAATATTACACAAATTATTAAGTACTACCAACTTAAAAATAAAAACATTTGTCGGAACCTATAAACACGGGAAGTTTGATTGAAAAGTCTTACTCATATTTGTACACAGTAGTACTCATTAAATATTTAAAACATTATATTCTTTTTAATTAAGACAAATATACTTCTTTTCAAATAATTCATGCGTCTAAATCGATTTATAATTATTGTCAGAATTTATAAAGAATTCTTTGAACGTGGTTTATAAATATTACAAATCAAAACGAGTTGCTTATGTCCATTAGTTAACGTTGAGCTAGGCAATGATTCGAAAAGTGGTAGAAGAAAAAATCTATTGAAAAGTATCATTTTCCAATGGTATGCGGATTTTCGTGCTTGAATAACTATTCAAGACAAAGATCGTCCGGTTGAGCCAGTTACTTTCGACAATATTAAAAATACCGCAAAATTATTTTGACTGATCAATAAATAACGTTGCAGAAGATAGCTGACATGCAAAAAATGTCAAAAGAACAATCAAAGAGACAAGGTCATAGCCTCTGTTCTTTGAGACAAGCGCGGAATTTCGTTTATCGATTCATCAATAGCGACCACCATATTGTCTTATTAGATCGACTGGATGATGTAATTAATCAGAGAATACCTGACATTGCAAAGTAAACACTGCTGTTTCATCATACAACGTTCAGATTCATAATTTATAATATAAATTATTTTTACAGCGCTTGTATCCTCATGTCTTGCCTTTTCTGTCTTCTGCATATTCACAAATATTCAAAAGATAGTCCACGCAAAGAGATTTAGCTCCTGAATGAAAAAAGTACAGATGCAACCCAAGCCTGTTAAGAAAAAAATATTTCAACAAGTTGAAACCAAATCCTACTTTTTCAAAATTACACTCAAGATCAGCAATGGGATGCTGAATAATTGAATGATATATCGATGTATTGAATGATATGACGTACTAAAAACGAAAAATTACGATCCAGCAGGTTACGTAGCAGGATCCCCTAAGCCCCAAGTATTTATTTTAAATTTTAATCATCACTCTTGTTTCCTTCATGATTCAAATAATCACTTCGCTTTGTACGCTCAGATCCTTTGAGCGGCGCTACGGACGTAAGAGGATCGGGAATATACCAAAGGACGCAGGATCCGGCACGAGCCAGAGGAGGACTGAGGGTGGGGGAGGGGGCATGGGTCGATGCCCGCTTTCCTCTCATAAAGGGGTATTAGGATATAACGGCGGCGCCACTATAAAATGAGAGTTCGCTCACTCCGGCGAACGAGCATACGTGCATGACCCTCGGGGACCGCGCCACTAATGTCGCTCACCTGTCTGAATATTGACGCGAATTATCCTCATCCCACGGTGACTCGTGGGCATGGGATTAAACGTTGGCTGGGGAACGTTTCGGGATTAATTTCAGCTTTGATTATGCTCGAAACTCAGGTTTAAGCACAGTTTAGTCTTGCTGCTCGAACAAACGACATATTTCCCTTAGAATAAAAATTAATAGAGTATGCGCTATGCGTAGGATAATTAATCACAAGGATAATCGCTAGGACACGCCGATATTTTCCTTTCATTCGCTTTTCACTGGATTACGTTTCGTAAAATTATGCTTAATAACCAAGAAATATGGATCATTAAAATAAAAAGGTACGCGTATAACTTGAAAATAATGTTTGTATGCATAAAAATACGTGCAGATGATATTTAAATATTAGTTAAGTAATTCATTAATAATTTATTTTAATGCAAATTATGATATTCTATTTTTTATCATTAACTCATATGTCAAAATTTTAAGAATATTCCAGCTCAAGATCAATTTAATTTGTGATAGATATATTTTAATGCAATAATAATACTACTTCCATCATCTGTCCAGTTTAAGCTCTAATCAATATGGAAATATTTAAATCAAAAGGAAAGTATATAGATTCATTATAGATTGAAAGCTTTAACAGCATATGCTCTACATATTGAAATGATTCATTTGAAAATGTTACAACATTACCGTGCCTAATTTTGTTTAATTAACATTTTATACGTACTTTATAGAAGTTAATTAATGAATGTTGTTCAGCATTAATAACAGAATAAGGATCATTGGACTAATAATTATTGTCCCCGTCTGTGGTCGAAAAATATTATTTTTTATAGCTGTCTGAAAGTAGTAAAATACTATTTCTCCTCCCTAGGATGGAAATGTATTTACGACCCTTTCCACCAATTAGAAAGCAGAAATTTACTTTTAAATAATTCATATATTTAGTTTTAAATATTATTCATATGAAATACAATGCAGAAATGCCATTTTAATATTACGAGCTGTTCGCACCCAACTGCCGAAAACAATCATTAGAGAAAACCGACAATATTATCTGTTCTTTCAAGTCCAACAGATTCCTTTTTACAATGACTTAATTAACTTATTTCGGAGCGATCGCGCTCGGCATCTCTAGATATATACCTTGCTCTCTATCCAAGCATAACATAGTGAAGGGAAAAACTTTGAAATTTTTTATTCCGTAATCTCCAATTGGTTTGTATTTACACTTCCTCGAAGTAGATAAAGTGCCCTGCGTATGGAAAAATAGTATGTAGCACACGGCAGCAAAGGCGTTCCCGGACTTGAGTAAATTGACGCCCTTGCTGTGATCAGACGGTAAACATGCGCTGGTCGGAACACGCCTACTTTTCTCCCCTATGTCACAGTGCATTATTAATTGATGTTATTGTGGAATCCGTTTTATTACATCGGACTAAGCTCTTCAATACGACGGACCACAACAGCAATAATCTTGTAAGCATGCTTCTGGCAGAATTCCATAGTCTCGGGCGGGTGTAGTATTAAAGGGGCATTTAATACCTCGGGCTGAATGAAATTCCGCGGTCCCGCGCCGAGCGTTTGCCACTGATCGGAATCAATGGACGCGGCTCGAACGTGACGGCCCCTGTATCTGGCTGTGCATCGGCGTCCCTTCCCATTGCGGCGCGACATTTCATCGAAGCGACGTGTCCGCGCTTCACCCCCCCCCCGCCCCGTCAACACACCGCAATGGCTCTTGAATATGATTATATTTTATATAGAGCTCAGCCGCGAAGCTCGACGGTCTATTACACATTACAAGCTGCGTACGAGGACGACGACGACGACGCGCCTCCTCTAATTATCTCGGCAAGCGTCAGTGCGCGCGCGACTTCTGCGGTCTGATTCTCTATGCCCGTGGCAGTGAGACACCATTAATGGGAAGAAGGAGCGATTGCAATTGGGCGTTGCTCTTTGCAATGCATAGTAGAGGAGGGGGGGGGGAATCGCCAATACTTCGACACACAAAGGAATCGATTTGTATGGAGAATAGAAGCTCGGCTCAAATATTGGCTTTACGCAAAAGTTTCGCGGTTTGCAAAATTAAGTAAAGGATAATATTGTGATAATAAAGCTAGTTTCTTTGTATAAAAATATACCATACATATCTTGAGGTAAAGGACTAATTTTGAACTAGGTTTATTCGATAAATTCGAGTAAATAAATTATTTTTCATAAATTTATATTACTTCGTTGTTTAAACTACAGTGAAATAAAATTTAATAACTTACTTTGAGAGCTGAGTTTCAAGAAAGTTCTACTGAGTCTGAAACACAAACAAATTCAAAATTTGATAACGTTCTACACACAGATAAAGTAAAATAATTTAAATATTAATTAAAAAATATACTTCTTTACTAGTTTTTCTCTATTAAAATGCAATTATATATGAACGGAATTTAAATATATTAATATACTAAAGCATAGTTTTCATATATATGTATGTATGTAGTTTGTCTGCACCGGATGATCAATAGTTTTCACATCAAAGCTACAGATATATAATTGATGATTTATCGTTGTAAGTTTGTAAGTTTACTTAGCAGATTGAACTATCACACATTAAATTACAATTTAAGCCATTACAATGTAATTAATCGCATAATGTAATGAATTAATTAGAATATATACGATAATCACCTAATATAGTTGTTGGGATTCTAATTGAAAGTCCATTAAGGATTTTCCCATAGAATATATGAATTTTTCTGGATTCGTAAAAAATACCATTGCAAAATGTTTCGAAAAATATTCCATGAATAAAATAATTAAACCAAATAATTCCAACTCATCTGAACGGCAAAAATGTCTAATTCACAGTACAAAAATTTAGACATACCAAAATCCTCCAATTCCATCATTCATTAAGTTTTTTTAGCAAAAAACTCAAATCATACAGGAGTCATTTTCCGTAATTTCTTTTTTGACACGTTTTTGACATTACTATTAATTCAGTTACAAATTTATAATCATAAACTAGACTTAAAAGTTAGAAAATTTTAGAATTAAACGGATTGAAGAAAATTTATGTTATTATTTGACAAGAGTTGTGCAAAATAATTTCTGAGAGAATAACATTGTGCAGAAATAAATCATACCTTCCGAATAGATTATACTTTCCGGAAAAGAGACAAATCAATAATTTGTATACTATTTCCTCGTTTTATTCGAGTTCACATATAATTTATCAGGGATAGGTATTCGTCATAATCTTCTATCTATCGCAAGGCTTAATTACTTGGGACGGAGCTGGTATATCTTGGAGGTAATCTTCACGCCACAATTCACTTGAACGTGCCGCCAATTACCTTGTCGCTTTATACAAAATATACCGATTCAGCTCTCTCCTTATCGCGATTCTTAGGGAATGGCTCGACTTGTGAAACTTCGATCGCTGGGCCAGTGATTAAAAATTTTTTGAATAAATCAATTAAAAGCAGAACTTGTGGCCTCTGCCGTGTGTATCTTTAGAACTTAAGGATCTACTGTCTGACTGATAATTGTCAAAACTTATAGAACTGTGTACGAGTCTTGCGGTCTTCGCATTTAACAACTTTTTGAAGTGTTTTACGAAAATATCTGTTTAGGGAAATGAGCAGTTTTGATAACACGAATTTATAAGACAATGATAAAAATTTTAAGAAACCAATAACCTTTTTAGTTGAGAAACTATAGATGATCATAGCCACAATTTCAATTTCTTTTTAATTCTCTTCGAAGAAACTATTATGATATAGTATTTCATTCTTTCTTATATTACCTATGACCTGCCTTTCCTTCTTTGAATTATTTAAATACATTTAGTTCGACAATAAAATGTGAGCAATTCTGGTATTCGACGATCACTTCTTGAAGGAATGTCTGCAAATTGGTCAATTTTTCTACGAAACTTTTTAATTTTTTAATATTTTACATGTAAAAATTGAACGCGAAATTCGAACAAGTTAAAGCGACCTAATTTGTCGATACAGTACTTTCATTATGATTCATGTTTCAAGATTACATTTACGAGAAAAGTAAATAGATAAAAAGTTATATCAGCTTATCGATATAAAAGAATATTACCAGTTAAGTTTTCATTTCAGCTGCTTTAACGATGTCGTTTAGGCGAGATCAATCCGGATTGCAAACGGTTAGTTTGAATAATCATTTTAATTATTTTAAATTGTTGATAATGAAAATATATTACTATTAAAGCGCTAGAATTGAGTTTAAGAAACTGGGCAAAAACTTAATTGCAATATTAGTTAACAATGACTTGCATAAAATAATCGTAAGCAAAGAAGAATTTGTATGTATTCCCTTCTTAATTGCAAATCAAAAAGACAGAAAATTTTCATTGAAAATCCATAAATATTTCTCAAATTCATTTATAATTATTATTCAAATACTGTCAGAGAGTATATTTTCAACAACAAATACATTCCTCGTTATTCATTTAAAGATATTTATTTTAAGTTGAGAAATGAGCATTTTATTATGAAATTTTGCGTAAATATTATAATATCTTACTTTCCTTGAATAATATACAATTTTAAGACTTCTATTTAATCGAATTTATTAAACTTTCTTCATGGGCTTACATCACTTTTATAAAAATTATTTATGCCGCCTAAAGTCAAATCCAATACCATTTGGTACGTGTGGGGGACCTAGCGACATTTTTGTATTATAAATTTATCCCCGATTGAAAATTAGGCTATTCAAGAATTTGCGATAACGTTAGGTACCCATATTTATAAAAAAAAATTGTTAGTTATATAGGTCTGGTTTAAATTGGGTCAGAACAAAGTTTATACTGTACGTTAACGAAAACAGAACGTCAGCTGGTTTTAACTAGCTGGATTACACGTTACCTGCTCATCTGAACATAAAAAAAATGCCATAGTTTCGCAACAAAAAAAATCGATTCAAAATGATGAAAAAAAAATCATACGTGTGTATTTTCAGACGCTGATTATGAATATCATAAATAAAATTTTTTAGATGAAAAATTTAATTGTGAAAATTATCAAAGAATTATAGAAATCATGGTGTCTGGAATAATGTTCAGTTTCTAAAAAAATTATTCAAACCAAAATGGTGGACCTCAGTAAAAAAATTTTTTTGTGTTATACATTTTTTCTCTACAATTAATATTTATCAAGAAACACATTATGAATGATGAGCGTTTCGAGATTGTAATCAGATTGCAGTTCTTTTTATTAATTTCATGATAAAATTTGCAATGTTGATAGTTTTCTCTGGGATATTTATTTTTTCAATTAGATTATTATAAAGTTATTTCAATTAGAAAAATAAGATACTCCACTCATTCATTTATAATAATTTCACATTTGTATTATATTGCGCATTATTTGAAAGTGCTTACAAAATTACGAAAATCTTTTACACTCGCATCACCATATCAAATCATAGCTTAACACATGCATTTTAATCAATAGTTAGTCGAATGACAATAAGAATCTGAAAAATATATCAGCTGAACCGATGAGAGAGTGCGGCACGCATTTAATCGCAGATTTTACAAGCAATTGTTGTGTAATTTGGGATTGTTGGTAGAATACAAAAGTTGATTTGAATGAAATTGAAATAAAATAGCCCTTTATTAACTTAAAAATCTGCATTGGTGTATGTAGAATATTGTACTATTGTCGGTTAATTAGCTGTTAGATTCTCGGAAAATATCTGATCCTATATCAAATGTTTTCTAACTTGTTACCAATGATTACATTTGATACAAATTTCAGAAACATAGAAGGAGCTGGTAGTATGAATGGGTAAATTACTAAGTAGGAGGAGTTTTTTTCATTATTTCTCCGCGCTCTTAATATATTTTCCGAAATGGGATGATCCTATAAAATTTGTGCCTGCTACAGCCCTTATATGATAATTTTACCCATTATGAGCACCAGATCTAATAGACCGAATGGATTACATTATTTTGCACATTGCATCTTTTTTTACTATATCGTACTCATGGTTGAGATTGGCTGTGAATAATAGAGAATCAAATTTCAAATTCTAAACCTGCCCTAATTCTTTAATGGTATTTGTGATATGGAGTGGCATTAAATTATTTGATCAAGTTCAATTTAAATCTTCATTCAATACTGAACCGTTCGATGACCATTTCCGAAGATGGAAATTCTCTCCACGTAAAAGTTGTTCTCATTCTCCACTCAAAAGTTGTTCACGTCTAATGAAATTGTTTCTAAATTCGTTTGCATCTTGCATTGCCAGAGAATCAGTAAGCAGGTCGTTTACATAAAAGTATTGTTTTGAAATAACAGAGGCATAATTGAATACATCTTGTTCATCATCGGCCAGTTGATCCAGCGTATACATGGTGAAAAAACACGTGGACGCTGTTCCAAAAGCGACGGTGCTTAAAGTATAATCTTTAATTGATTTCGTTCAATTTTCTCTCCATAAAATTTTCTGATATACATTATTCTTGATTTAACTATTAATCTATTCGATCTCTGCTGTAATAGCACTCGGAGAGAATCGAAAACGTATATCTATTAAAAATAGTATGTCCTGAATTATTGGACTAACTGATAAAGATTTTTTTTAATGAAATTTCACTCGACGTTGTTCCGTAGCTAGCAATTACAACTCTTGTTTTTATTGTAAGAATATTTTCCTTGACAACAGAATGATGTTGGAGGTAAAATCTCGCGCACTGTAGTTGCTCACTACTAAGAATATATATGATATTTACCATTGTAATTCCGCATGCATTCTACATATTCTTGCTTGAAATTGTGATTTTTTGCAAATTTTTTTCAAATGCGTAAAATTTTAAAGAATCATAAAATAGAAAATGTAAAAGAGTAAACTAGAAAGATCAGTATTTTCAACAAATGATAAACCACAACTATAATAAAACTTTGATGAAGTACGTTTAAAGTTTTCTTTATAATGCGATTCAGCTGCACGTTCTTCTCTCGATTGCAGATTTTTTAGAGTTGTTATCAAATCTCCATAAAACTAGCAGATGTCTGAAGCTTATGAAGTTACACGTTAATGTGGATTCATTAAGAATGTGCTGAAGCTAGGTGTTTTGATGCATCCTACTTAATTTCGTCCTCGGTCTGTTCGATGAAAAACTGTAGACAGGCCTGAAATCCTTATATGACCTGTGTGCCAAGAGTATAAAAGTGTATTTTTATAATATTATTATTTTTGCTAATCATATGATAATTTCAAAGGGTTTATGAAAGACAGGATCGAACAAAAATATATCTTCTAGAATTTTGTACAAATGCCTATTACTCGGACATCTCGATTGAATGATTGTTAAAGCAAAATATGTTATGTTAGATTTTCTATACCCTTCAGCTTAATTATTAGTATTTTTGTTTAACTTCAAACCTGGTGAGCACTACCCACTGCAAGATTGATATTGTCCATTTCCATTCAAAACTTCTATAATTAATTTGTCCATAATTACTTCACTTAAACTCTGCCCTTCAAAACTGACAAATGCAGTTGTAGAAACTGAAGGTGTGCAACATCATCACAGTGAATATCTGGTACCCTATTAGTATCGAAATTTAAAAGCCTATTCTATGGTTTTTTAATCAGAGGCTATGTGCTCTTGCGACCATTGATCTTCTATGTCCTTCCGTCAGGCAACTGTGATACTTGTAAAGGAGTTAATTTTAAAAATGGATCAATGCTGTATAGAGTATGATGCTACGAATACAGTATACATGCGAAGTTTTTTAAAGCAGAGTTTGCCTCGAAAGTAATTGCTATACTGCTTGTGACGATATTTCAATATTGGCGGGAATGGAACTTTTAATTAAATTAACTTTATGCCTGTTTGAAATTTCATGAAATGTTTGCATATTTTTTATACGAGCGCGTTGTTAAAAATATGTTAAAATGCTCCGTACTGTTGGAATTTCTGTGCTATTTATACTCTCTGCCCATTTTTCGCGAGTTTAATTATTAAGTTCGTACCTTATTATATGATTTAGCATCGGCATAAATCGATCCACCTATTGGACCAACGCTTTCCAAAGCCGGATTGTGTTTACTCTGAACGTATGTATATACTATTTTGTATAGAATGCTCTATTCTACATACATATGCTATAACATATATAGTTTATTATTAAATTTATACTATGTATATATATATTATATTATGTATATATTATACTATGTATATTTATATTATGTATATATTATACTATATATATATATATATATATTTATTTATTATTAAAAACTATATATATATATATATATAGTTTTTAATAATAAAAGAAATTTACTTAGTTGCTTGGAAGCATTTCAAATCTCGCTTATTATATACAAAAAAATTCAATTTTATATAATACTCAACAATATATTTTCAATTTTCAAAGCGAGATTTTAAAAGCTTCCAAGCCACTAAGTAAATTTCATTTATTGTTTCCCACGAAGCTAGAACACCAACTGTCTCATCATTTAAACAAATTTTCAAATAATAAAATTTTTTATAGCTGGTACTCGTAGTGTGGCACATTGATTTAAAAGCATCAGCAAATGTGAGCTACGCATCAAAATGAAAGGATAGCCTATGAGTTTAAAAACATTAAATAGTTTTTAAATAGTTTTCGCTTAAATGTTGGTGTGTGTTAATTTGAACGAATTTTTCAATTAATACATTAACTAATTAGCTTATCATAATCTTTTAGTAATGCTTGTTTGCATGATGTCCAAAAAAAGTTCTGTCGTTGCCGCCACGGTATAAGCGATGAAAAATATTACTTCAATTAACTTCTTTCAGCAGTATACCTCTTTTATTGATTTTTCTTTTTTTTTCCAATACCAGAAGAAATCAATGCTACTCGGAATTTTGCACTTGCTCCCGTCACACAATTCTGTGTATGCATTTATCGATGTTTGTTGCAAACCAGCAAAGTAACCCAAATCCGCTTTGATCAGGCGCGCGCTGTTATATCGATTATATCTCGATAGCCCGTGATTTACACAGATTCTAAGCCGATTGTAGCGCTCCTGTATAATAACGGATTTATCGCGCTTATGGAATTAATCATCGCGATGTGCGGTGCCCAAGCGCATCTAATATAACTTCGCACATAATCCGCACGCAGTAGCAGCCCCACAGCACGGCGCGACTTATCATAGCTGTTCCGCGTTCTAATGTAGGGCCACCAGGGTCGATCGACATTTGCGCAAGCGATGCTTGTATCGAGAGAAGGTTGGACGGGAAGAGGTTTGAGAGGGGGAGGGTGCGATCTTTTGCTCGTTACTACTTCGTAGATATATCTGTTGGGTATACGTGGGTTGAGCGACCAAATCTACGAATCGGTCTTTGTGATAACCCACGTTCGTGCACGTCGATGAGTCGTAGATATACGTGGAAGCTACTAATAGTCTCTTAAACTCAGCGTGTATACACACACACAGACACACACGCGCGCGCGCGCGCACGCACGCACACTCACACACGCACACGCAGATATAATATATAATATATATTATATAAACAAATGAGGTTTTATTGCTCGGTGGGTAAATATTCCAGGGTGCTTTGCTGATCAACTAGCCGTGGGCAGACAAAGCTATCAGCGTTGATGATTATATTATCGATAATTCCTTTCGATGGAACGAAACGTGAATGTTTAAATTTAATATTGTTATTCGTTTCTCGTTTAAGGTCTCGTCAATTATTATTTTAACTTTAAATATTGATGCGATTGAAACCTTGTGACAGAGATTTTTATCAACTAATATCCAGTGTTATATAAGGCTGTACATACACTGCATTTAATAAAACAGTTTACAGTTACAATAAAACATAAAGACCACTTTTGATATTGACAAGATCATTTTGAAAGTGATAACTATCCATGAAAAGTTTAATTACGATTTACCCAATCTAAATTCAATATCTATGTATTGTAATAAATTTTATATTAACTAACTAATTTTTCTTTATTTCCATCATTTTTCATGATAAGGTAGTAGAATGGGATTGAGTAAAGGAATCAACTAAAATAGACGAGCATAAATTTTCAATGAATGCTTTGGTAATTCAATAGTATAGATTTAGTTTAAAAAATAAGAAAAAATCTTCTTGATACAGAAATCTTGAATATCTTTTAGAAATTTTATCAAGTAAAAGATCTAACAATTCATAGATTATATATTAAATTTCGTATGATGCCATTAGATGTAAACATTAACGTTTGTCAAAATGAAATTCATATAGAATTTCAAAAAAATAGATATAACTTGCATTAACACATTTATAAAATAATCTCGTTCTTGAATTATCGGGCTGACGTTCTCTGAGAAAGTGAGAATTTACTCTATATACAGATTAAGAAGTCGTGTAACTCGTACTTACTAAAGTCACATTAGCCATCATCGCAATAATTCAATCTATAGAAAAAGCTTTAAATAAAACTAATTTACAGTTATCATAGTTTCAAAGAAAGTACAAAGGCTCAAGTTGATTTCAGCTCATAATCTCAGTAATAAATCTCATATAACAGAAGGCTTTTATCCTTAATATTTCAAAAGAAATGTAAAATATCCATTGATAGCAAAATTTCCAGAGATTTAAAAATTTTAAATTTCACTAAACTGTATGCTTTGTTCTTACGAAAACAAACTCAAAATTATATAATAAAACTTTTCTAGATTGCGAAAATTAAAAAAATTTATTAAATGATCAAATTGATGAGAGCAATATACCTATATTAACAAATGAGCAAAATTTATTCATCTATTTAAATTTTATGTAAGAAAAGCTTTGTTAAATAGTAAGAATCCACAAAGTAATAATCTTTATAACATTTAAGGCAAAAACAAATTATAATTATTTTTACATAATTATATACGACAACAAAACTATAATTATTTTTATTATAATAACGATGATTATTTTCAATGAATTTTGTGATATTTTTACGTTGTTTTTACTTTTTAAAGCTTTATTTATTTATTTATTTACGATGTTTATTTATTAATTTCTAAATAAATGAAATAAGTTCAAGTTTATGTTTTTGTATCAAATTATTTGTTTTATTTTTTAAATTGTCATTTCATCAATTTTGTTATTAAAATTTTATAATAAAATATGTTTCCTTTTTTTGTATTTGCTAAAATCATGTTATTGCATCTGATGGAATTATTTTTATTTTTGATTGCTCATTATCTTGTTCATGTGGGGGCTCCACTCCGCGAATCGCCGGCGGGAGCTTTGATCCTGGACCCCCCCCCCCTTAGCTGCTTATTACACCACGTTTTAACTCTTTGTTTTTAATAAAGTTATATTAATAACGACTATGGTTCAAAAAAATTTTTATTTAAAATTTTAAATAGACTTCAAGTTAAAAAATATACTTGTGATAGACATTCATTATTTATACTTACTAATTTCGAACATTCCACATACGTTCAAGTATTAATCCATGCATTAAATTAAATCGGCATTCATTCCACAGTACGTCCAGATGAGGCAAATGTAGAGCGTCTGCTAATTATTCGATCAGAATCGTTCGGTATTACCGCTGGCATTCACCCAGAAACGTATTAGTATATATACGCATTTCTGAAGCGAGGCATCGAGACGGCATAAGTAACCTGGCTTATTGCTCTAGCATCTTATGAAAGAAAATCGATCTGTTATTGGAACTGTTTTTCGATCTGTTTTTAATGAAAGTTTAAATTATTCTCTTTATAATCCTTAATTAAGATTTTAATTCGTCATTTTTAACCAATCTTCTCACACCTGCTTACTTCGCCTATTTGAGACTGTAGCTTCTTTTTTTTATTTTATTAGTGAACTGAGTGGCGATTAGTCAAACTATTGCTTCTCATATTACGAATAAATAAATACGACGGAAACAATTATTTCTTTAATTAAAAATTATATTGGTTTTTGCTATTGGCTAATACGGAAAATTTGGGAAAGAAAATGTTACCAAATATTAAATTGTAAATATAAGTTTCTTCAGGAAAGTGAATAAATAAGTAATTAACATATTACTAAAATTAACGTAGAACGATTACTAATTTATTTAATGATTATTTATAACATAGGTACATAATTTATTAGATTCCCACATCGCAGCCTGCTCAATGGTATGGATAAATGGTAAGTAATTTTTTGGTAAAATCTAAGACCATATACACAAGTTAGATAATTAATTTAATCTATAAGTTACACATAATGCAGGATAGTGTTTGTTAACTGCTGAAAGATCGTTAATTGTATGAAATGTCTACATACGGTTTATATGAATTCATAATTTCGACTAGACGCCCAACTCAATAAACTTTCGCTATTAAAAACATACTGGAATTGCTGTACATGGATTTATATTACATGCATATTTTATATGAATTTTATTTTTGCAAGATGAAATTCCAGTCGTGAACACAGAAATAGGTATCAAAAATAGGAATCAATATTAATTCTTTTTAACTCAACGTTACAGTACTTTTATGTTATTATTGTAACTATTAGTTCGCGTTTACTTACATATGTTTTCAAGTTGTAAATTAGTTGACATTTATCACTACATTTTTATGATTCTTAGGATTAGGAAATGTAACATTTAAATATATATATATATATATATATATATATATATATATATATATATATATATTTCATTCATCTACCTGAAAATCGGAATGAATAAATAGGAATGAATATTAGTTTCTCTCTATTTAATTTCGTTGGAGAATTTTATTATTAGAAAATCGCATTTTTTGTGCAAGATCCAACTCTATGAAGTGATGGCAATTTTTTTTAAAACATAATTTTCAAGTACAAAAAATGAATAAAAATGTTGAAACCGTTCGCCTTTTTTTAATAAGAAATTCTCTATATGGCGCAGAAGGAAAACGCATTTTTATAATAAATAGAAACATTAGTATTCACTGCCACAATTCGTTAGCGGCAATTCGCATAATATATGTATATTATTAGATCTTTTTTATTGTGCTATATACACTTAAACTGAAAAGAAATCTGGAATTCATTCAGACATATACTTATGTAAAGTGTTACATATGCGATAAAAGGCTTTTAATAGAAACACCAACCTAATGTTCGATTTAAAGTTTGAATGAGCAGCAACCCTACACCAGACATAAAACAGCCGTTAGAAAATTAGACTCGTATTATTTGAAAGTTTATGATTTAGCTACTAATCCGGCTGAGTTAGCAAACGAATTTTATCTTTATTCAACATGTCTTTAAGTTTTTTATGTGATATATATATATATATATATATATATATATATATATATATATATATAATAAAAAATTAGCAATAAATTTTTTCTTAAAATTATTCAAGTATCGTGTATTTAACCAAGATATTCAATTGAAATAATATTAACATTTACTTGTGATACTTAATAAATATATATTCTGCTCCCCCTTGTTACCTTAGTAAACATCGCCGTCCGTCCTATTTATAGAGTAATGAAAACAAAGACTCGTATTATTATTAGCATTGCATGCATCCGACAACCTGTAACAATAAAAGGATATTTCAGAAAGAGACACAGTTCGATCCCAACCGCGAGCCTCGCTTTATTTCCCTGACGTCGACTTCTAAGCATCCGCAAACACGCGGAATCGCGCGGCCTCGTACGCGCTCGAGCGCGTTGGCGAGCGCGCGACGGCACGCGAAAATCGTCGGCTGTACACATCCTTTTGCGCCCGCTACTGCGGCCACGGATTACGTCTGTATTTCAATGAGCGCTCTTGAAAATCGCCAACGGCGACTGGCGCAGCGCGCGTCCACGGTTACCCGATCGCGGCCGAGGCGCTCACGAATGAACTCGTCGCGATTGCGCTGCCTGAGCACGCAGCCGTATTATTCACGCCAGGGGAGAGACAAAGCGCCGTGCTGGTCTCTCGAGCTGTATACGCGGAGGACGGAGGTGGCTTCAATGTAGATTACAGTTAGGAGTAATTCGCTAAGGCGGCGCATCCAAAGCCAGTCACGTGGCTCGGATGCACACGGGCAGCGTAGGGTAGGCTTCCGGGGAATTCCGTAGCATCGCTGTCCGTGCTTTGGCGTAATGAGGACGGGCAGTGTGAATTAATGGAAATGGTTATTAATAGCAACGACGACGTGAATGTTATGGAATGATTACTGTAAACAGACCGTAAAATTGAGCTTTTGCAATAAAATATAAAATCAGTTAAAATATCACTGGTATTATATAAATTGAAAAGACTTCTTTCTACTAGGAGTTGTTGAATTTAAGTTTCGTATATAAATAAATCTCTTTTTCATATCTGTTATGAGAATCTAAAACCTCAATTAATGGGAATTTATAGCCCTTTTTTAGTATTAAAAATACTAATTACCGTCTAGAAATTGATTCTCGAATCTGACTAGCGTCTTGTTAGTCTTTCATATTTAATGTTAGAATCGAGAAAAAAAATCTGGTCTGATCCTAGCTACGATTTGTCCCACTATTATTGGTATTTCAAGTAGTAGTATCTTAGGTACATATTATAATTTACAAATTACTTTCTCTATATATTATTACGTTAACAATTTACAATGAATAATTGATAATTATTAATATATTTTTGTACACTAAGTTTTGTACATTTTATTGTTAAACTCCTCTGTCGAACATATAAATATTTTATTTCGATCAAAACAATCTCAGCAGAGTCGCTAGCTAACGCATTATACACTATGCTAAAACGCTATATGCGATTATAATATTGTATACTTTGCATACACTGTGCATGTCTTAATCTTTTAACATCATGCAATATTTTATAAACACAAGATAAAACATATACAGTATATCTATTTTACTCCTTCCCAAGTTGTAAATATCTACTGGTTTGTATGTATGTATGTATAGATATATAAAATCTATATATTTTAAATGTTCGAATTAATGAAAAAAGAGAACTTGACTAGATTAAAGGTATAAAGGCTAACCATTTTCTTCATTTTTGTACTAGTAAGGATCCGACAATACTTCGTTATTTCGAATATGGAAAGAAGTTATGGAAACCTACCTTAAAATAAAAGATTTTACCTACCTTTTACCTACCTTAAAATAAAGAATTAAAATAGAGAGTATAAGAATTTCCTTAATTATTCACTTGGAAGATTTCGACTGGAAAATACGTCTTTCATTCCAAAATAGGGAAAAGTTAAGGATATGTGACTAGGGTCTAGCCCGAACTAGGGATACGTCAAATATATTTATGCACGGATCGTTTAGGATTATTTTTAGATTATTGTTTTCTCATTCTATCTTGTGGCCATCGGTTGGAGATTAAATGTCTGAAAATTTATCACCAAGAGTTTTAGTCAATTATCGCTTAAACAATTTTGGATACGCAAATTCCATAAAGATTCGATTATCGTAGTATTATAAAGCTTTAGACTGTCTATCAGACATTTTAATTCAGTTATTCAAGAACAATTAATCAAGGCTCAAATATCTGTAATTCAGTTAGAACTGAGAATAGTTTATATCAAAATTACACCTGGGATGTATATTGACTATTATGAAAGGCATCTTTATCTTAAACACTCAGATGTAATATTCCTAAGTTTATATGAGCAAAGAGGCAATTGGACTATTTGCAAGATATAAATTAAATATGAAGTTGTGTAGCAATAAATTATCACGCATGTATAGAATATTGATAATTCTATCTAGTATAGTATAATGTCACATTGATAACTTATCTAATAAATTTTAGAATAGTACTATATCATCGTCTATTATTGTTAACGGATAATTTAGATAATAGTAAATGATAATCTAACAAATGTTTATTTCATTATCAAACTTCATGATACGAATAGTATTGATTCTATGTTTTAAGCTTGTGCATTTAAAAGCTAAATTCTTAATTTATTCATTTCGTACTTAACGTCATTTGATGGATTTTCACAATTACACGAGGAAACAAGCAAACAGATTAAGCGCAGTACACGGATTTTAGAAATTGCATTAGACAGGGTGGCATATCTTAGAGCATTCAAATATCTTCACTAGAAATTTGTTTGGATTGCTGTCCATTCACTATTCCTCGCTCTATTCGCTTCCGGCTGTCATTCCCGGTCCAGCAGCCGTTCCCATTCGCGACTCTGTACGTCTGAGGATGAAAGTGACTGGCACGCGGAATTCGCGGCACGCTGTGCTACCGGCAAGCGAGTGACGAAGTGCGAGTGTGATCTTTGTTTGCTCGTCCGCACAGGAAGAGCAACAACAGAGCCCGCGCGATTCAGGGCCAGCGTACATAATGATATATAAAATTTTAAATGAGAGTTTTAAATGAATTATTTTCGGTCAAATAAGACTGATGGTGATATTATCTTAAGCATATTTTAAAAAATAAAATAACGTCTGGAATTAGATATAAGAATAATGTTACTGTAATGAAGAAGAATACGTATAATGGTGTATATGTTGGAAACGTAAAGATGGAAAATCAATCATGAAAGTACTTTAAAACAATGACAAATAGTCGAATTTATTTCTATTTCGTAGGCATCTTTGAATTATAAAAGTATTTCAAAATGCTTTCAGTATACTATCTAAATCTTTGGTGATTCTATTTTGAATAAGAAGATAAATGTCACAACTGTTTATAGGTTGTGTCTACTCAACGAGAAGAACATACTTATATATCAGTTATATATCAGAGTAAGATTTGTATTTAGCAAGTTTTAGAATTTAATTTATAGTTGATGCTTTTGCTATATGTATTGTATGTAATAGAGGAAAAGCCATTATGAGACAAAAATTAATTCATCGTCGTGAGCTATGAATGAATCCAATTTTTTTACGCTATTTTGCAATTTTTTAATACAAATTATTTACATATAATTTAAACTGCAGAAACATATTAGGATTGAGTCGCAAAGGGAATTTTGTTTTACAATTATGTTTAATTTGAAATCTGTCTACGTTGAAATGAGGAAACTAATCGATAAACATATAGTGGTCAATTAAATGGAATTATTTGACGAATACAAAAGATATTGGCAATTTATTACTGGAATACAGTAGGTAATAATACTGCGAGCAATGCTCATTTGATATATCGCGTACACACATTACTTTACACTTATAAAAAAGCTATAAAATTTCATCCTAAATACGATTCACATAAATAGAAAAATAGCAACATTGGTCACATAGATATGTATGTTTGCGTTGCGTTATATGATGTGAAATCTAATATCTCAGAAAGACCATCCAATTTAAGGATGTTAGAAGAAAATAAAGATAGCTCATCTACTTCTCGCCAATCTTTGTGTATGTTCTAAAAGAAAAATATGTATTGTATTGAGTATATGTAGTGATACTGTCAATCATTAATATTAAAACATAATAGTTACGATGAGCAGGTAAAAGTTAATAGAAAACTTGATGGAGATCAATAAGTGATTCTACCCTGTTAGTGGGCTTCCCTAGGGGTTTCCAATTTTTTGGACACCATGATGTATTTTTCTGCTAGTCACTGTGTCTAATTATAGTTCTTCGATGCATTTATTTGAATGCCATAGGGTGAAACAATTACACCTAATGCACTAATGTAGATTAATTTCAGTTAAGAGCATTATCACTCCGTTAAAATATGGATCTTTTTTATATTACATGAACCTAAAGCATAAGTATTTATTCATATTTTTGGTCTTCAAAACACTACGTATGTTTTAGAATACAAGAAATATTTAATTAACTCTTTTTAGCGTAAGAAGTATATTGAAGTTAGGCAAAACGCGAAAGTTAGACAGATATAAAAAGTTTAAGAGAAAAAGAAGAAATAAATTTCTTTATAATATGTTAAAAAATTTAAATAATAATAAAAAATTATTTAGTGAAGATTTTGATGACATCATTTAAATATATTTTTATAGTTGCAACTACATAATGGAAAATAACATTTCAGACATTATTTCCAAGGATGAAAGTATGTGAAAAATTAATAAAATAAGGTAATTCTGCAAAGAGAAATAGATAAGAATAGCTAGAGAGAGAGAGAGAGAGAGAGAGAGAGTGAGAGAGAGGGGGGACAGGGGAGAATACGCGTATTGTCGCGAGCGATGATGATAGGACAAAGTGGGGAGAGTCGGCAGGGGATATATAGTGGAAGAAAGGAGAGGAGAAAGAAAATGTGCAGAGGAAGGTAGCGCGGGTCATGGCGCATGTCAAGCCCCAAGAGGGTGCGGCAACGCGCGAGCGTTCACACACCCGCACACAGAGGCACAGACACGCACACACACGCCCACGCGCGCGTGCGCGCGTATGTATATATGCGAGCGATCCTTTGGAACATTATGATGCGCGTTTACGTGTGTAGAGGACAGGAGCAACAACGGGGTGGCTGCATTTCCTTGGGACTCACCGACGAACCAGAAACGCACCGCCCGTCCGTTCCGTACTCGAGACTTTTGCTACTTCTTGCCACTCTCTCTCTCTCTCTCTCTCTCTCTCTCTCTCTCTCTCTCTCTCTCTCTCTCTCTCTCTCTCTCTCTCTCTCTCTCTCTCTCTCTTTCTCTCTCTTTCTCTCTCTTTCTCTCTCTCTCTCGCTCTCACGCTTGAATTAAAGGGAGAGTGTAGTGTATAATTTTATAGTTTGCTACATTTATTTATTCCATTGTTTGTTCTCACATTGGAATGTGTATGTATATCTGTTATATTCTAAGAAAAATATATGTTTTTTTGCTTTATTTTAGAAACTTAACGTTGTGTTTCAAATAATTTTCCTAAAGAAACCTACTTTTCGTTTCATTGATATATCTAAACTAGTTTATTTAACTTTAAAAATAATATATATTTTACGAGTATTTTTATATTTTCTAGTTTTAAAAATTTATTGTTGTGACAATCGAAAAAGTATAAAACCTTTAAAAATTTCGTAAATTGAAAATACATCAATTGTAAATAGTACCGATATAAAACTGTACGAAATTTCAGTAAGTTTAAAAAGTTTTGTTTAAGTATGTTTTAAGTTCACGGAATTTCAATGTACTACAGGGTTTTATGGAAGACATCTTAACCAGATCGATAAAAATATATTTGACCGAGGAGAAGTCTAATCGTTCTGTTCGTCGAATTTCTTGCATTTCCTGAAATTGACCTAAGAATGCGTGGTAAATTAACATCACGATTAATACGAATTAAAAATGATTACAAGTTTCGTAATTTTAATCAATTATAATACAAAATTTTATTTAAATAGCCATTCCGAAGGAAAGCTCACTGAAAAGGAATTTTTTCATCGGCAATACAGACAGTTCTAATTGCAATAGTTTTAGAACACGATCCAAAACTTGCTGGAAATATTCTGTGAAGCTTTAAATCGACATTATTTATCTGGAACTGTTTCTAACTATTTTTAAACGATGGAGATAATACATCATTAAATCTCATTATTATCCAACATATGACATAAGTCCGATAATAATAATCATTATTAATCAATTCCACATAGACTTTTTTTTTATTTAAAAACTAATAAAACTAATGAACTTTGTTATTATTTTAATAAGTTTTAACTATTTTAATAAGTAACTAGATTACGATACTAATAAATTCTTCTTTATATTGCTTATCCGGAAATGAATTATTGATGCTTCAGATGAATTAAAATTCTTATAATTATTTATTTATTCCTGACCCCTGAATTTCAAGCAATTCATTTACATCTTTGATTAATACTAGATTACGCATTTTCGTAAAAAAATAATTATGAAAAAGATTTTCATGAATATGAAGAAAAGCCTTGAATGCCAAAATTTTCTGTCTTTCCGTTTTGTTCCAATCCATTCTAATCCATTTTTTTGCATTGCATTTCCACGCATTAAAGAGAAGTCATCCCAATTTATCTTATGCGTTATCATCGGCGTATCGTATATACTCCTAGAATTTTTATCGTTCATTTAATAATATAAAAAACCGAATCGATTATTATTCGGCTTCAACTTTTTCTCATTTCCCCCTCCCCCCTATACATCCGATGCCCGGATATCCGCACAATAATAATTACCTCGATCGTCTGATACTTTTCTGTAGATATTTCTTTAGTTTCCGAACGGTCGCACAGAGGAAATTAGACTGTAATTAATTACGGTCGACTTATCTCCTATTTCATTTCCTCCGGACGGAAGAATATTTATCTTGCTGTTTGACGGTTCGTTACGGTCGATAATTTATTCGGAGCAGCATCGATTAATCGAAATTATTCGGGAAAATTAATGAATATTTCTAGTGATGTATTGTTATACGTATCGTGAAGAAGAGCATTTGTTGCACGCAATGGGGGATTTTTTTCTGGTCGACGTGTTTTTTCTTCAGTTTGAGAAATTACTTTGCTATCAAAATAAAAAGTAGGTCTGCAATTTAATGAATTTAAAAATCAGCGATCTCTCGAAAAGCATTCTGTATCTGTGTATTTATTCAAGAAGACTTGGGAAGAAAATTCAAAAAGAAATGGCAGCTTCGTTCGATTATTCAAAATACAATACGGATTGAGTGTGAAAAGAAACGATTGTCGAAAAAAATGTCAAATTTATATTCAGATTACGAATCGAAAATTGATGCGTCACGTTGGAATATATATTGCTTAAGGCGATTTCAGAGAGAAAAATCCATTTTTTTTTAAACTGTCACCGTGGAACTTTTATTATTCTGCATATTATGAATAAAAATTACTATATTATACCGTCGTACTTCATTTACTGCAGGAAGTGGTAAACTCCCCAATTTAAGCGTACAGTGAAAAGTGAAAGATGCAGAGGCAAAGACAGGGCCATGTACAAATTAAATTAAGGCGAATAAGAATGGAATGTAAAGATAATTTTGGCCAGTTATTCATTAAAAATAGTTTTATAACGTAGAATTAGTTGAGTATAAGCAAAAAATAATAATTACATGAATTTTTCGATTTTTATTAACTTTACAATTGCTCTAGTAAATTCTGGCGAAAATAAGCAACATTTCATTAGGTTAGTTTCATTAATTTTTTTGTTGGTGTTACCACTGGGAATATACTTTATCATTACACGAAATAGAAATTTATTTTTGTCAAAGACAGATACGTAGCCCGCAATCTCTTCTTTAAGAAGTTAATTAATTCCATTTATAGAACACTTCTCCCAGAGAATTTCAAATTCACTTCAACTGTTTTCTTTTTTTTTTTGAAAATTAGTTTTATTTTATGTTTATTTTAATTAAACTTTACAAAGTAGATTAGATCTTTTTGTTATAATCTTGTAATCTTAAGGAGGAGCAATTCGTTTCGAAAATATTTTAATACATAATTACGTATTACGTAAAACGGAAAATTCCAGCATGATAAAAATGCACTTTTAATTGACTCAGCCATCACTGCAGTTAATAGATTAGTCCGATGATCTTCGTTAGTAAATCGATCTTTGTGCAGTATATTAGATTACATTGCACTGACTGTATTACAATCTTCATTGGTAGGCTTCATTATTATCCGTGCTTAAAATAAGAATTTCAAACAGTGGAAATGAAGTAGGTCTGCTCTGTAATGGATGTGCACCTCAAGAAAATATTTTTATCAATTCAGAATCTATGAAATCGCGTAGAAAGGTGTGGTTTAGTAATGGACAATATACATAGTAATTAATTGGAATCATTTACTTTGAACCTTAATTTATTTCTTTGAGAAATCTCCGATATGTAAAAAGCAAACATGGAGCGAGAATGTTAGTTGGTAAACAACAAAGATACAACAATATGCTTAGATTTTAATGAATTAATTATATTACACTATGCACAATTGAAAATCCTTGACACCTAATTTGACACTTTGATGTCTTTTGAAAAGCTATCTCTGAAAATAATTAATCAATTATATACGATAGCAATCAATCTAAAATACAATTTATTAAAATCCCTTATTTAAAATATTTTAAATACTGTATTAAAGTTCTCCAATCTTAACTATATAAATAATTCCTTTACTATATTTCTCTGCATTAATATAAAGGATGGAGAAAAAAAATTCATTTATTGTAGCAACATCAGTTCCATTTGTATGTACTTTTTTATAAATATGACTTATTTAAATAAAAAAAGAAGCCAACGAACTGCAGAAAACAGAAAGAATAATACTTTTTTTTAAAAATACACAAACTTTAAATTAGTATTATTACAATATATGTATTGTAATTTCAAAATTTAAAGCTTATACTTTATAACATGTAATTAGAATATAACGAAGTTTAAGATTTATCTTTGATTTGTTATTGAAATTTTCTTAACATGAATGAATAATACTGTAAATATTCATAATTATTATATCGTATCTACATCTATACGAGTATCAAAGATTTATGTTTTAAAATATTACAGACCACCAGCTACGGTTACCGATAAGGCCGAATGCATATCTCTGTAGAAATTTTTTCGTGTATATCGATCTTTTTTTTTATCTCCCACCTCCTGTTTCAACCCAATGCTTTCTTCGTGCGACCGCCGCATATATATATATATATATATATATATATATATATATATGCGGCTCTCTCTCTCTCTCTATATATATATATATATATATATATATATATATATATAGAGAGAGAGAGAGAGAGAGAGAGAGAACGCGCTCCGTCTCGACCGCCGTCTGTATACAAATGCGTGCATAAAGCAGATAGGCGAACTTTGCCACCCCGTTGTTTCAAGCATGCGTGTATTTTTGTTTGCGGGTGTATGCGTGCATGTGTATGTGCGTGGAGGACGCACTCACACGTGCATGCAAAGGATGATAAAATAAGGGACGTGATCTCGCACAATCCTCCCGCTGGTCCGTGTGGGAGTCGCCGAGACGCCGCTCCGTTCGGGAAATAAGTTCAGTTTTACGATAGCGACGGGCTTTTATTTCAAGTGGGAGGGAAAAGAGTTTAATTAGATGATAGTTACCAATTTAAAGCAAGCATAGAGAGAGGAGAAGAGAGCGAGAGAGAGAGAGAGAGAGAGAGAGAGAGAGAGAGAGAGAGAGAGAGAGACAGAAAGAGAGAAAAGTGCCGTAAAATTGTTGGAATATATTAATAAAATTTTATGATTGATATTATTATTATTAATATACGCAATCGCATTAGGTTTATGTCGTTCAGGTTATATTCGAGTTAAAAATTGTAAAAAAAAATTTAGCAAGTATGTAAAACATTTTGGTGATATAATATACATTAATAATTTTCTATTTCATTACTTTTTATTTATACGACTAGATTATGAGACTCCACAAAAGAGAGACTAATCCAATATAACGAGAACATTCTTAATCTCCATTATTTATTTATTTTCTTATGACGAATTACAATGCTTTTTCGATCTTACAGGGTAGATGATAAAAAAGTAAGTTTTATCATATTCAAATCAGCAAACTTTCATCAATGTATAAATGTGCCGATATCATGGTGCCACAAATTTTATTAAAAAAAAAAAAACGCAATTGCGACAAAACTTAATTCGACTGCACAAATTTCTTTTATTTTATTATTTTTTTATTAGATTTAGTATATAAAATTTGAATAGCCATCTCGGCGCATCTACGTTGACAAAACATAACATGTTTTAATATGATATATCCCCTGAAAAATCAAAAAAAAATTTATGACTTGCTATTTATTTACAGGCTAAAAATATCAAATTAAAAATATATTTACTCTCTTTAATTTTTATACCATGTAAATTGTATTTTTATTCTCATGATAGACGAGTTTATGGAATACTAAATCTTAAATTTTAAATTGAATTATGAATATAATACTTTTTCTTTTAAATTTATTTACACTATTTTTAGAGTAGTGTAAACATGTTTCTCTCACTTTTTTCGAAGATAATAAAGGAAATAAATAAAAAAATTAATAAAGTCTTTTATAGAAGAAGTTAAACTATCAATCTAGAAATAATTATTACAAATATTTTCACCTTTTTCCCGAATTATATTTCTCCTATAATTTTGATTCTAATTTTTTTGTTATTTTTTTAAATGGTTAAGATTTACGAAAGATCTTTGATATATATTTTTCCCCGTTTTACAAATGAAACTTAACCTAAAATTTAACCTGTCGAAGTCATTCCACATTTGACCAGGATTCTGTCTGTACAATTGGGAAAACCTATGGCCAAACCCAGTAGGATAAATTTCGATTAGGAAAACTACTGCTCTGGTCGAATCGATGCATTGAAGTGCTCGTACTTGACACGGTGTATATATGTATGAACCATTCGTAAAATTGATTTTTCTATATAGAGGATAATATAATTATAAATGTTATTTGATAATTTATTTTTTATGAAATACTTTTAATAATTCTATGAAGACTGAAAATTATTCGTATAATATGTACTTTTATTTGCGGTCTATTAAGTATAATTTGTATTTCTCTTATAATATTATAACATAAATCTATATCCTGTATAACAAATAATGTTGACATTTCTAGCAAATTCTAAACAATAATAAATTCAATTGAGCGTTAAAAACTTCCTTTTAGCAAAGGCTAAAAATAGCCATTCCCAAGCAGACTGCGTTGGATAAAGGCACTTCTGTTTGAGACGAAATCTTAAGAAAATTTCCTTTGTCCTGAGAAACAGCGGCTAAAGAAGCGCCTCAGATGGAATTAAGTTTTTCGCATCAACTGAGAAAATATCACTCGACACTCCGGACTCTCTTTCTTTCCTTTTCCAAGGATTGGAATTAAGTAGCCACAAAATACAATGTTAAATTTTTCAATGGAAATCTTCAGTTGATTTTTTTCCTAAAACATTCGCAGTTCAGTAGCTGCTTAAAAATTTTTTCATCAAAAAGTGATTGTTCAAATTGAAGGTAATCGATCGGTAATACTCATCGCTTATACGATAAAAATATTCATATTTTGCATTCGAATTTTTATTCGTTTATACTCATGCAGTCTACGAGCAGAGTGGCGCATACTAACTGGCATCGAAGCTTCAACGATTGATTCGTCAAAGTTAGATTGTGGAGCAAAAGTATTAGAGTAAAACGAATTGCCAGCTAGCGAATTACCAACTAGGATTTCATAGTCGGAGATAAAGTTTCAGAGCATATCACATAGTTTTTTGGTAGTCACCGACCCAAGAAGTTTACGGTAAGTTACGTATTAAGGCTCATTATGGAATTTATTTGTATGTTCAATAGTAAAGAGCTTGTAGGTGAAATCAGCGACAGTAAAAAACAAGCATGAAGTAAAAGAAAAGCAAATCAAGATATAGTTACAAATTATAGTTTCAAATATAGTCATAAATATGGTTACAAATATAGTTAACAAAATATAGTTACAAATCCTATTACATTTTATAAAATTAGAGATTTTTTTAAGAACATGATGTAGGTCAAACTTTTAAAAAATCGGTTCCGAGTACACTAAGTACTATCGTGCTATCTGAGATATTTTAATAGATCTACGAAAATTTCTTAAAAAAACGTTCTCTGAACTACAAGCGAATTCTTGTAATTCTTGCACTCAACGAATATTTCTACGTAAAACTCAACCAAGTTTTTATAAAAATTTATTTATATACTAATATCAAAATAAAAATAGCTGTGAGAATTTATTGTTTGGAAAGCCCGAAGTATTTATTAGATTAAAGAAGCATTATAAAACCTCTACTTAAAGGCATTGAAAGACCATATTTTTATTTGTGTCCAAACATTGCTTCAATTTTTAGAAGAAATCTCCAAGGGAAATGTTCATTCCAGGCTTTTCTAAATTGAAGAAAAATAGAGATCAGACTAAAGATGGTCTTACTTTATTTTTAATCAGAAGAGGTATTTTGTATTATGGAATAAACAATATTATTCATAAAAATTTAGGTCTATCTATGCGGTGTATGTATTAGAAATACAAAAATTCTAAACTGTAATAGATATTATGGCGATTTATCGATCTTTGGGTATTTTTTTTTCTTAAAAACAATGTTTTTTTAAAAGTCAAAATATGGACACAAATCGGTCTAATAACACATCTAATATAATCAAATCACACAGGAAAATTTTTAATATCCAAAAATTAGCCAAAATCATAGTCTCTTAGAAAATAATTTTTATATTAACGAACTGGTTATATAATTCTAAATAAATCCAACCTGAATTCTTCACTGGACATGGACGAATAAGATTATGAAACGATTTCAAAAGTTAAGGAAAATATTGTTAAAAGTTAAATTGTTAAAGTTAAATTTAAAAAAACTCTTTTAGATATTTTAAAAAAAATTTATCTATCGATTGCATATCCTCATTATGGAAAAATTATTTCATTCGCTTTATACAAAAAAAAAACTGGAAATAAATTTGAAACTCTATCCAGAAATCGTTACTTCATTAAGTTTTTCTTAATTTTATATATTTTTACGAAAATATGAGACTGACGCCTATGTTAATATATTAAAGCAATGCCGTCGAATTATTAAATTTAATAATTTATATCATTTAAATTCTGATTACATCGTTTCGTCTTGTAGAAATGAAGGAAAAAATGTCCGCTGACAAAAACAATCGAATACATTGCAGCGGAAGCCTCCCAATTTATCCGTTTAGTCCTTTATTTTCTTATCAAACCTGACGCAACAACAATTTTAACTTGACTGTGCCTCGAATTTCTTCATTTTTTCCATTTCATCATTTAATATTCTCATCTTGCAATAGTTTTATGTTTCTTAATTGAGCGGGATTCTCCCATTCAATTATTCCGCTGGCTTCGCTTGGGTTTTAAGGAAGAATATTCCATCTCTCTTACAATTTGTCTTTTCAGTCTATGACTAAGTTGCCAGTAGTTCAATTTTCTCTTTCAGTATACTTTTTCTTTTTCTATTCTAAAGCCTATTATATACGGCCTAATAATAAGGATAATAGCGTACGGTTTCGTTGTAGGCCGAAATAGTGTTGTTATAAATGCAACTAGTTCTACTTCTTATTTTGATAAAGCCGTTTATGAACAGGTGATTATTCTTGTAGAATATCTATACGGTTACTATATTCAAGGACAGCCTTATAAAAAATTATTTATAGGTAAAACAAATATGCAGCTCTCTATTTTTTGCTTATAATTTATTAAATATATAGATAAGTATTTCACAACTTACTTTTTAAAACTTATATTTATCCCGCAATAACTTTGTAATTATATCCTTTTAGAATTTTTTTTCATTGTTTTGAAGATAGATTTGAAATATTCGGTTCAGTTCGATTATACTGATCACCGTATTTATATATAGTGAATATTTTATATAGTGGATCTTCAGTATATAAGTTAATTTTTATTTCAAAATTTATTTATATTTTTTCATAATATTTGTTTTATTATGAGAATGATTTTCTTTGCATTGAATAATCGTCTGTTAGAAATTTATCAGTTACTTAATGTATCGGACTTATCTGGTATATTACGTAGAATGCTACACTGAAGTTGCAGTTATCAGATAATTTATTGTAAAATTTAAAAATACGTAGAATAAAACCTTCTATATTATATTTTTCAACTTTATGAAAAGAGCATTCGAATAGAAAAAAAATTCTTACAATTTTCATCCCTTAAAAACAATAATTAAATAATTGTTCTATTCATTTTCCCTTGAAAGCCCAAGAGTCATAATCGAATAATGCAGTAAAGTCGCAAAGAGGCGTAAAAGAATTGCCAGATGCAAATATTAAAAAGGATTGGAGCTAAACAAAGGGAAACATGTGGGAAAGGGCATAAAAAAAGGTTGGAAAAAATGTAGAACTAAATTGCGAGCTTCGGTTCCGACGCAGGAATGTAGCTGAGTCGGCGTCTCTCGCCTTCGTTTTTATTAAACGGGCGCTTTTTTCTTTACTTATGCACGGCGGGAGGGTGGGGTGAGGGGGAGTACCGAATTCACCCCGGCAGGGTCGAAGTCCCCGTTCTGCCCGATGGATTTTGAGATAAGATTCGCGTACATTGCCGCGGATGCTCAATATGTATGGAACTTGAAAGAGTTTTTCGTGAATAGGAAAATTTTTATTTGACCAAACTGTTACTGAGATAATGGGGGGGGGGGGGTCAGGCAGTGAAACATCAGGCGGATAATTTGAAAAGCGTCATTGATGGCATAAAATTTTAATGAATATAATGTTGTAACTTTCCTAAATAATTTAGCTAAATATTTTTAAAATTGTCATCGTTATTCAAGTAATTATGTGATTTTCATACTTTATTTTCGAATATATTAGACCAGGTTACAAATACAATAATAATAGTTTTTTTTCGAAAACGTTTATATATATATATATATATGTGTGTGTGTGTGTGTGTGTGTGTCTTCTAAATCCGTAAAATTTCTATTATCGATCATGACAGCAGGTGCCATTGTGTATACAAAAGGACTCATAATCTAGGTCAACGATTAAAACGTTAGGAGGAGGAGAACGTTTTCTTTACCTTTCTCCTTGCCTGGGCTCTGAGCGACGAGCTGGGGGTAGAGGGGCCAAGTAATTAATTGAATTCTTCATCTGTTATTTTATGATCTTGGTATATATTTAATCTTTTCAAATATATTTTTAGGTTTTATCTGACATATATAGACTTCCCTAGTATTCTAACCCTTAGGTATGCGGGCTTACGTATTTTACAAAAACAAGAAATTATTAGCATTTAATGAAAAATATTGTGAGAAATCATTGTTTGAATTTTTCAATATCAATTTTATTACTTTGTATATCTTGTGTGTTACAGTACATATCGATATCAAGCACAAAATAATAGATATTACTTAATAACATACTTATATTTCTCGGTAAATTGCTATGCTTATAGAGCATAATACAAGTTAAATAATACAAAATTAGTTATTTCTAGAAATGGCATTGTTTTCATGTGCTTATAGTTTTCATGGATTTCATAATGATTCGATAGACAGAATCCAATGCGAAGTCAGAGTAAACAATCTCTCATTTAATAATGTATTTACAAGTTATAGATACTGATTCTTTGCGCGGCTCTAATATTGTAAGAGAAATATGGATTTACTACAGTAAGCACAGATCTTTTTTAAAACTCATCTCGTATCATAATATAAATTTATGCTTAAATAATATACATAACTTCATTACACTAGGTCACCTCGAATACGAAAACAGCATATCTTTCGCATATTGAGATAAGCTCCTGAGCTTACCTCAATCCCAATCCCAGGGCTTCTTCGTCTTTCGAGGTCTCAGATACTTTCGGCATATCGGTTGTGGAATACCCGAAAGCTCCATCAATTTCAGATGGATGTTAAGCTATGCCGGCAGAGCTATGACAAAGGGCGGGCTTAAAAATTTTCAGCTCGATGCGACGGGCTTTCTCCCTGTTCAATTTCGCCAGATAGTCGATCGAGCTCATAATATCTGAATACTCTCTACCGAATGAGCCAATACGTACTCTATAATAAATAATTTAATTTTTCCCAAACATATTCTGCATTTCGTACAAGACTTTGTACAACTAAAACAAAAATATTTCTTTTATTCAATTGTAGAAATAAAGTAAATAAATCATACTATTAATTTCAAAGAATGCATTATTTGTCATTTAAAAAACCTAAAATCCAAGAGAGAAAAATTGTAGTCTTGCGGTAGGCTTGCGGTATTTAAGGGTTCTTAACTCGACAGTTCCATTTGGAATTCCGATAACAGCCGATTGAAATAAGCACCTTTGTAAAAATAAAATTTACATATACTATATATACCAATACATCGTTGACTGACATCGCTGAGTAGAACCATTATTTAGAAGATAAATAAATCAGCCTATTAAATATTTTTAATATAAATCAAGAAATAAAAATCCTTGCAATATAGATCCAATACATTATTACATGAAAATAATGTTGTCATCTTTTTTCAATTTTTTCTGTAAGGTCAATTAAATAATTAAAAAGGTACTATAAATATTTCATTTAATTTATATGAGTTTCATGCATTAACTGTATGTAATACATATCCTAACTCGCAAAGTATTTTCATTCCTATTCAATTTTCGGTTGTAAAATTAGAAATAACTCATGAAAGTAAACGAATCTTATATTTTATGTATTCTTTTCCACACAATTTCCAGACAAGTGGAAAGGAAAGAAGGAGCTCAAGAGGATTTTTTTAAAATGATCTAAGCTACTTTTTCTGCAAGATGAACCCGATTAAACGGAAGAATTTTCCAATCTAAAGTATGGGGTGTCCTCTTTCTAAACAAAATTTTTGGAAGCTGATATAATATTCCTTGCATTATGTAAAATTAAGTTGACAAAACTCCATTTAAATTTAAATCAGAACAGATTACTGCAACTCAACCCAACACCTAAGCAACTAAAATCCACAGAAAGGCCAACTTCTAAATGCAATTAAGTGCTTTTTACTGTATTTCACTAACATCACTGAATTACGATGGATTTCGTTGATTAAAATTTAGATAGTAGAATGAGGCATAAAAAGTACCTAACTTATTATTTACATTTACACCGAGAGCTAATAATTTACAATACAATAATCTCATAAGATGTGGCCACGAAATCTTCTCTAAATCAGGATAAAATTAGATAAAGAAAAATTCTGATTCGCTTACTCGAGGCGAACTTTCGAAGATAGGAGGTGAAATATGCGATTAAAAATATCTAATTCTTCAAATAATTTATCATCGCAATGCGGCGTGTGTGCCAGCAGAATTTACAAGTAACAAATGTTGAATTACACATAATTAGCACTAATGTCACTGCAGTTTTATTGCTTGCCCTCTCACCTGTTTTTCAATCTTTAAGAGTGCTACCAGGTAACGCCTGAATAAATCTTCATGGAGTACTAACATCCGCGTATTACAATTGGTAATGTCCGGTTACATATACGTAAAACGCGACAAAGCGGAGTTACACACGATATTCCATGCAGGGTTACGCGCGATATTCCATATTTTAATCGAGCTTTGGGCTTGTGATATTTGAACTTTTTTCCCTACGTAGACACTTTAGAGAAAAAAGTTCAAAAACCTAAACAACTTAAATTCACTGAAAAGTCAACTTCTAATTTCATTTAAGTGCTTTTCACTAACATCGCTGAATTACGATGAATTTCGTTGATTAAAATTTAGATAGTAGAATGGAGCATATGAAGTACCTAACTTATTATTTAAATATATACTTATGGAATTTCAAAGGATTAAAGAAGTTAAACAATTTTTCAATGTGAACACAATTTAGCTGATACGGTTGGATTTAAAATTTTGCCCAAGGCAAAGGAGATTAGGGATAAGTTTTAGAATTTTATCGATGTTGATGAATGTAAAATATCATATGCGTATAGAATGGATAAAGTCAATATCAATACTAATTGGACATTCGATTTTTTAAGACTGTTTTTATATTTTCAATAATTCTCAGATATTTTCATATTATTCAAAGTAGTTGTATTGTTATGAATAAAGACTGAATATAGTTATATTGGGGTAGACTGTAAAATCATTCGCAATTATAAAAGATTATCGAATGTTATAGCGCATACACTCAGTGCATTCCCGTATATTGCCAATCCAAGTTGAAAATAAAAATAGAATTACCCTTTTATTAAAAAACTTAAATAGATAAAGAAATTTTAACATAGAAGAGAATTATTTGATATCAAATAGATTCTTTAAGTTTGAAATAGTTAATAGAAATGAAATAAGATCAACTTTTTAAAAGATCAATCCCTTCTATCAATAACGTATATGAAGATCGATATTAACTTTTTGTATGTAAATCATAAGAATGTGAAACTGTTTATTTATACCATATTATTCCGTATACAACCATTTATTCCGTATACGATCGGTATATTTTACTCTGGACGGGAGAAGAGGCACAATTACATTAATTTTTTTGAGCATTCGTGAGAAAATTGTGTCTCTAAGTAGACAAAACGATGAAAGTTAAATCAACTCATACATTGCAATCTCAATCCACTTTTCAACTTTTTCCTCTCCCACGAGTTATTCGCGTGCGCATGCATTCCTTCGCTTATACACATTTTTGATTCCTATTGTTACCCTGCTCGCCCGCGGATCTAAGTAGAAAAGGTCGGACGCCGAGGTTCGGTGAATTTACGACGCATGAATTCCAGTCTTTGGAAAGCTAACACCAGAGAGGGGGGGGGGAGAATGTGGAAAAGAGCCAGAGAGAGAGAGAGAGAGAGAGAGAGAGAGAGAGAGAGAGAGAGAGAGAGAGAAAGGGAGAGAGGGAGTGTGTTGATTGCTTCCCGACTGTAAGCGAATGGCATCCAGATCAATTACCGAAAGCGGGCGAAAGATAAAAACCGAAAACTGCGAGGAACGAGCCCTCCAAGTACGAGGCGTGTCGTTAATACGTGCGCGACACTTGGTGGCAGGGAAAGAGGGGAGACGACACGCGCTACGCTTCGATTCAATTATCGCCGGGGACGACAAAGTGGCGTCGCGTCGGCCGCCTCGTTACTGCGTACCGCATCGACATGTAAATTTGCTTGCGCGCCCCGCGGGCGCATACCGCCGATTAATGTCTCTATGTAATTAACTAATTAAAACTGTCCTGAATATCGCGACGACCCAATTTGTGGAATGAAACTGTGTGCATCTCCCTTTCTGTTTCTCTCTCTCTCTCTCTATCTCTCTCTCTCTCTTTCTCTTCCTCACTTCCCTTCCATATACCTTTTTTTTTAATTTGCAACCTCCGAAGCTGTCGCATATCGTGTAATAGCCCACTGATTTTGTATAGAATTGCTGAGTTTTGAATTATTTATATAATAAAATACGAAGATTTGAATTAGGAATTAACTGATTTCCAGTTGTTTCTTGCATTTCTTAATTCAACACATCGAAGCAAAATTTCCAAAGTAACCTCGTTTATATATTATGTGATAATACGTTGTTAAAAAAATATATACTTAAATTTATTTCAGAATTTGAATTTTTCAGCTACATAAGTATATATTAAATATATGTTACATTTCATATCTATGTAAATAAAAATTTATATATATACAAAGGAGTGGTACAGTACATTAGTTGGGAAATACTGATTTTCATAGTTTTGTTTTATTGATACAATAAACTATCTGGATTTAATGATTATTTCTTTTAAAAATTAAATGTTTTTTTTTAAAAAATAATTAAGTAAAATATTTAAGCTTTGAAGTAAAATTAATGATAGTACTCTTGAACGTATTTAGTTCCTTGATAGTTTGACTTACTTTAGCAATAAATTCGTTATTCGATGTAGTACAAAGTTTGAGCTTTCTTGGACGATGCTTTTGTCATGTTACTTGGTGTACATATACGAAAACGATTTTGTTCATGTGACAGTGTTACAACCATAATTCTGATCGCGCAATATATCGTGGAATTGTTAGAGGACGATGAAGGCTAAAAATGTTTGTCATCGAGGTATGGACAGGCTTCTGATCGACATTGAAACGAGAAAATGCCAGGACAATCTAACGCATTGACCAGTACAATATTTGATACACAGTTTTTGTTCAATAACTAAATTCTATTCGTGTAACGGTTGTATCGCAATGAAATAGTAGAGAGCATTTTGGCAGGTAGTCCATTGTCCAGTAACAATTACCGATCCAATAATCTAACCGTAATCACCGAGCGGCCAAAGTACCTTTCAGAGTTTCGGATTATGGTCAAGGCCATTAAAGGTCTTTCGTATATATATATATATATATATATATATATATATATATATATATATATATACATATATCTTCTTTCGTATTTGTTCGCGCGTCAAAGGTTTTATACAGACCATAACATGCCTTATCAACACAACAGTCGCGATTTCTGGACAATCGTATATAAGTTGACGTACAATCATAAAGATGATCAATTTTTATCTTAGAAGTATTTTTTTATAAAAAGATTACTATGGAGAATAAAATCAGATAATGATTGTTAATAAGGGACTACAAAGCATTCTTCATAAGCTTTGTTGGAGACTCTTCTGTTACTGTCACATTATCAAATTGACGCACCAGGGGACAAAACTATTTCTTCAGCATTATTTTATTTTTAACTTGTAGCGAAAAGAGTTTCCTTAATTGATTATTTAACATATTTCTATAGTAATATACATCTATTGCATCGATTGCTTCCTAATAAGTATATCATATAGAATCCGGATCCGTCATTAAACGAGTCCGAACCCGTGCAGAAATATACTCGGTATATCCCTAGTTCGGGCTAGATCCTAGTCAGTATTACTCATGATTTCCTCATGTAGGTAAATCTCGCCAGATCCGAGTTAGATTTCCCTTCGATCATCTAATAATCATCTTATATTAATTATTACTTTCTCGAATTTATTCAGATTTCCTTATCTTTTATTGATGTTAGAAAGAAATACGTGTTTCCACTAGTCAAAATTTTACAAGTAGAAAACTTAAGGAAATGATCAGGCTTTCTATCTTGGATCTAGTCAGAATTCCTTAACTTCTCCCTACTTTGGAAAGAATGGCGTTTTTCTAGGCAGAATCTGCCAAGTAGGAGAATTCAGGAAATGGTTAGGCTTTCTATTTTGATTCTAGTTAGATTTCCTCAACTTTTTCTAATATTGGAAAGAACGACGTCTTTTCTAATCAAGACCTATGTTAGATGTGTACGAAAATTAGATATTATTTATATATATATATATATATATATATATATATATATATATATAATAAATGAGTGCGCGCGCGCGCGTGTGTGTACATATATATATATATATATATATATATATATATATAATATATATATATATATATATAATAAATGAGTGCGCGCGCGCGCGCGTGTGTACATATATATATATATATATATATATATATATATATAGTATATAAACACGAAAATTATATATATATATTTTATAAATGTGTGTGTGTGTGTGTGCGTGCGTATATATATATATATATATATATTTAAATATATAAACACCCGCAGATCTTTCCAACATGGGAAAGAATTAAAAAAATTGATTTCCTATGTATGTTTTATCTTGTGTTTATAAAATTATTATATTATCTTAAGTGCTTTACGGTCATATGCAAACTATAGTATAGTAATCCCACATTGCGTTTTAGCATAGTGCATAATGCGTTAGCTTGCGAATCGTAGGGTCGTGGGTTCGATACTCAGCGGAGGTCGGAATTTTTTTCATCGAATAAAATATTATATGTGTTCAGCAGAGGTGTTTAACATTAAAATTTACAATAATTAGTGTATAAAAAATATATTAATAATTATTAATTGTTATTGTAAATCGTAATACGTAATAGTCATATAGAAAATAATTTATGAATGCTAATAAATGGTATGCGTTACCTAAATACGTAAATATATTTTTTTATTTTAAATAAATAAATATTAAAGAGTCAAAAAATTATTGACTTAATCGAGGAAACAAAATTAGAATAATTTATTATTGGCTTCATTTCTAGATTTTCTGACTAGAATCAGTCTAGTTTCTAGCTTGGTATACCTACCAAAATCTAAGCTCGTTGCCTATTAAAAATGCTATTAAAAGTGGGACAATTCGGAACTAGGATCAGGCTAGATTTCCCTTCTGGGTTCGAACATTTGATAAGGAAAACTCACCCGATACTAGTTAGATTCGAGAATAAATTTCTACACGGGAACAGGCTGCATTTTTAAAATTCACATTAATCGCGACTGAAGTTTCCGCTGCAATTACGCGTGTTCTGAGAATGTGCAGATTTATTTTCAGGAAGTCAGCATAAATAATTATATAATACAACATTTGAACTTCATCGTTGATATCAATTCGAATTAATGATTAATCTGTTTTTTAACATATTGTCCGGAAATTTCAGATAGAATTCGAATAAAATTGAATAACATCGAGGTAACGATTAGGGCTGAGGTTGAATTTATCGATATTTACGAATTTATGCAATGAAATATACACGATTAAATATACGCATGAATAAACGCATGAAATATTTACTTGTTATCAATAGCCTTTCTAGTTTAAAAGCCGTAATATATTCGCCATATCATTAATGCGCATATTGTTAATACTTATAAAAATATCAAATAAATCAAGTATACAATAAATGCATCTATGTAATATATACAAGTAATATTTATTTTATATCCTTAATGTTTTACTTTCTATATAATATTATTTTAGATCGAACTTTAATTAATTCTATGAACTGAATCCGAACCTTGGCAAACTAACGAGTCAATTTCATTTAGAAGATAGTATATTTACGTGTAGATTTAATACCCCCCTTGGGGTGTACTTTTCATAAAACTGAAGACATTGGCATGAGATATAATATCTTGACGAAATCAAATTCTACGATTGCACACGTTTTACTTTTATTGGTAAGATTTTTTTTTCAGCTCTGGCAAAGCCTTCGGACAAAACCGAAGTTAATGATAGAAAAAAATATCATCCTGTCGATACGAGTTAAAAAGCAATTCATAAAAATAATCTCGCTAATACTTCTCGACTCCGGCACGTCAATTAAATTACGCAGGATTTTTCTGAACCGAGAATTACCGAAGTCGAGACTCGCCAAGTAACAACTCTCCAGCTGTAGGAGCCGCCAGCTTCAACAGCCTTCACGGGACCGAAGAGCGAAACGGGCAGAGGAAACTGATTTATGAATATATCCGCGAACGAGGAGCTAATGCCACCGGTGATTTTATCTCGGCGCGATTGGTGATCGATTGGCCGGGCGACGTTATTATCGTCGAGTGCTTTCCAGGCACTGATTCTTGACCCCCCCCCCCTCCACCCTTCTCCATCTCTCCTCAGCGATTACTTATTTCGCGAAACCGACGAGAACGGGGAGAGACGAATTTACTCTCCCGGCAAAGATTAGCGTGGCGGCGTTCGGGTCTGCTTTTCGTATAAATAAACTCGGTGGCGCTCGAATATGTTTTGAATTTTCCTTCAGTCTCGGTATATGCGCGCGATTTGGATCAGAGGCACTTTTTAATCCTTTTGTTTTTTGTTTTGAAAAAGATGCCTGGCTCTCATTGTTCGCTCGCGCGGTCATTCGTATATTTTTATTCCGCGTATATTTCAGCTTTTGCCGAACAAAGAATAAATCCAATATAAACCCATCCTTTCTCGCTTCGAATGATAAAATCGATTTATTTCATTGATATGGCTTTATACCGGGTGGCGATACCGCGAATTTCGAAATGGTCTTCCTGCATTCCAAGATTTTTTTTATCGCACATCGACAGCGAATGAAAGCGAAGCCCTAGACGTGAACAATTCAAATTATCAATCTTGGAGAAAATGGTCACAACGAGTATGTGAACTTATTCTTCAGATATATAAGTATTCGTCCACATTTCAACTATCAACGATAGTCCTTATCATTGCTACGATACTTATACGAATATTCGTGTTACAAAATAAAATTGTTTAAAAAGTAATGTTGTAAATCACGCAGTTAAAATTATTACTAGAGTTTCACTAAAACATGATACAGAAGATAAAAAAAATAATCAAACGATATTTTTAAAAACAATAATAAATTGACAAAAATTGCGATTGAAAAAAGTGAAACAAACAATAATTTAAGCAGCTAGTAAACTGTTTATCTAAATCTGAAGTTAAAATCGGACTATTTTCTATTAATAATACCAATACTAATTAAAATACGTAATATTAATTTCATTTGTAATATTGACAATGGTTGAAAATTTCCTATTTACTTTACGTATTTATAGAGTTCAATTAAATTGAAATTGCGTTTATTAAATGTAAATCGTTATTTGTGAATTCAATATATTTATGAATGAAATTTATGTATATATTACGACTATAGATATATGAGAATATTCTTTATTATGCAGATTTTCAATTTATATTTAATTTGCTTAACATTGAACACGATTCAATGTTGAGAACAAGCTTGTTCGACTGCATCGGAATTTCGAGAGACAAAAAATAAAAATCTATAAGGTATCGAAACAATTTTCGCCTAAATTACTTGTCCTTAAATTATGGAAAATTAAACGTATTTTATTTAAAACGCTCAAAGCGCACGTCTAACTTAGTCCTGCCAAAATTTTTCCTATTCAAATACTTTCCTTCCCGCGGAGGACGTGCCTCTCTCCAAGAGCGCGGCAATAAATTTCTCAATCACGCTCTGCTGGAGATACTTCAAAAACTCCCCGATACTCCAGCCTGCGCGCGCGGTCCGCGCTTGTATTTGACGACGAACCGGCAAACTAACCTGAAATCGAACGCTATTTTATTCCAATCCTTTTCCTGCCCTTCCCGCCTCGATCAAATCGAACTCCGAACTGAGAAAAAGATAAAAGAAAAAAAAGCAAAAGATAGAAAGGCAAAAGAAGAAAGAAACAAAAAGTCAGAGAAGTTAGACGTGCACTTTGGTGGTCCGCAAATCTAGTTGAAGGCGGGTCATTTGGAACATGCGAGCTCGCTCCTCATGGATCAACTTACTTAGAAAGGGGGGAGGGTGTTCTAAAAAAAAGGACGAAAGAAACTTACATGATTATTCAGGAGAACGGTCGCTTAACAGTTGAGATAATCATTTGATGGATTGTGAATAATATTAAATATCTATCGTTAAATTTTACAGATGCTTATCTTAAATTTATAAATTGTAACATAATTTGTAACATAATTAAATAAGGGCGTCTGAAATTTCGTGTAATTTATGAAATTTTCATGTACACATACGTGTGTATCGTATTTTTGCGGGTATCGGTTTGTTTACCATCATGAACGCCAGGCTTTGTTAGGGAACTGTCTGCTCGATGGTCTGAGTTAGATTAGCATAGTATTGAATTTTTGAGAGATACTTTGGAAATAATTGTTATCGAATTAGTCGATGATGGACTATAAGCTCGACATTTAGTCTTTCCTGAATGCAAGGATCGTTTAGTAATATATCTTCAATTCAAATCAATATATTTTCAATTCAATGTCATTTAAAAAATTTCAATAGCCATGCACTTGAAATTATAAATATACATTTATTTAATTTCCTATATAGATATTTATATTAAATTTATGTTATAATTGTCATAAATTTACAGATCCTGAAACGAATTTAATATAAATATGCTTTACGTTGAATGAAATTAATGCAATTTCCATATACATGGAGTTTCAATCAGTATGCATATGCGTGCATCAAATTCCATATGCACGTAGCTTAAATTTTGAATTGCATTTATAATAGATTCATAAATAATGAAATAAATTTCATAAAAATATGCGTCTCAAACTGAATAATATGTACGAAATTTCTATATCTATATACATGAATTTACTATACTTAAAGTTACATTCCTTACATATTAGGCTTTTCTATAATATGGTAGAAATGCATTCTATTTGTAAGGTATAAACAAGGAATTTTCAAATGAAGATACATACTAACAGGGCACCTTTGTTCGGTAGTCAATAGGAAAACATGTAGTGTTTTTTACGGTGATTCCGGCCGATTTATAGTTACATTTTTTCAAGCTATTTTTTCGGTAGTTAAGGCCTATAATAGTTAGTTTCGTATCAATGTATTTTTGGTTATGACGAAACTTTATCTTAAAACAAGGTTAAGCGAGGTATAACATATAACCTAGCTAAAAATTTTATATCGTTATTATGCTTTCTTATATATATTCATTGACTTTAGTCGTTATTTTAATTACTTAAGTATAAATGTTTATCAAGTTCATTTTGAAAATTTTGAAGTAACTTATAAGTATGCTGGTTCTATAGACCTTATACGTCTAAATACATATACAACGCATTGACAATAGCTTACACATTCGTATACAATATATGTTATGCTTATGTGAATCCCTAATCGGACTTATATACTAACCAACATAATGTTTTACGGGAATGGCAAACCATCAGACATGCAGTATGAACACTCTGCATAAATTCAAGTTACGAATTATAGTTATGAATGAACTGAATAGGATTTTTAATTAAAAAAATTAATTTTATTTTATAAAATTTCAAAAATTTCAAATGATATTATTTATTTTATAAATAAATAGAATAGAATTGCTAATTAATAAGCAATAATTGGAGCCGGTATAAGACATCAAAGAATAGAATTTTTTAATTAATTGCTTCATACGAAATTCTAGATATTAAATAATAAATGTAAAATAATTCCAAAACTAATTTATTACGTGTCATTTTTAAGATGACAAACTCGAACGAAAAGCAGACTTTATTATTACTTTGTAATTTTTTTAAATTATTAGTTTCCGTATCTTATGATTTTCTTTTATTAAATCAACAACAATGTTATAATGTTATAATATTATATAAATATTAATTGTTAAATAAATTGTTTATTTACTAACCAGAAACAAGGTTCAAAACAACCTAGTTTCTACCTAGTTTTTAACTAATTTTTAAACTTAGTTTCTACCTTTTTCTTCATTTTATTGACAACGTTCACATTTTGCATTCTAAGATTTACCTTGTTTCTAGCCACAATGATTCATTCTATTTTTACTACCTAGTAACTACTTTCCACCCTATTAAAAATTGTTAGATTTCTACCAGGGTAATAAATATCTATGAAAATTATAAAGTAAATTTCAAATGCCTCTTATACATCATGAAAAATATAACATGCATAGTCTAGAAGCTGTATGAAATTTATTACTGTTTCTTTAAACCGTTAATGCCAATCATATATCCGAATCAACTAAAGTAGAGAGTTCTTTTTAGCACGCCAAGCAGTATAGATAAAAGTGTGATCAGGCGCAGAGCAAGAAAACGAGGTTGATGATCCATGCGAACAAATTTCTCTCTCCCACTCCCTTTATTGTCCCACATATACTAAGTTTGAAGTCAGTATGTGTGTATTTAAGGAATGATTGATTTCAATCCGTGAAGGAGCGCATTTCTAATTAATTGACTTATAAATAGACATGTAATTGTTTATGCTTATATTATGTTTTTATTATTCCTATGTTCTCCTGTCTAAGCCTAGCTGGAAGTTTTTTGTAGGCTTCAATTTAAGGGAAGACTGGCTTGAATTTTTGAGTTAATGAATGAATGTACTTTTTCTCCATTGATTGGTTAAAGATTATATATTAACATTTCATGCACTTTTATGCGTTCTGATGAAATGGTGTTTTCGATACATTTTATTTCTGTGATATTGATAAGACTAACTTACTGAGATATATTATAGTATTTATAGTGGTTAAAGTAATTTGATGTTTTTGACCAAATATTTAACGATGAGAGCTCCGTTTAAATAATAGTTATGTATTAAATTATGTATTATATCCCATTGTTGCATCGCAATAAAAAAATAAAGGTATATCTATGATTCTTCCTGAAATACCTAGAAGCACATAATATATATTTATATACACAGTTTTACCTCGCGCAAGACCGGTAGACAGAGCAGCTCGGGGAGGACCGCACACTAGTACCTCGGCACGTCCTTTCCGCAGCTGGCGCGCGGTGCCGTGGCCGCATGGCGCGCGCACGTCAACGTCGCACATGCGTCCGTATATGTATATATAAATGTATGTTAAAAGCTTGGCGCCCACGGTTCTGTGTATACACACAGACAACAGATGATATATGCAACAGGCGGGTTTCAGGACTGCTGTAATGATTCTTAAAACGGGGAGTTACCGGGTCACGGGTACCTCCGATGCACTGTGCGCTCAACCCACTCTCACGGGAATGACAGAACGTGGAACGGAATCCCTCGGAAATTCAGCGAACAGAGTCATCCGCTCCTGTGTATATAGTACGGCACGGCACGGTATATATATATGTGCGTGCGTGTGCGTGCGTGTGTGTGTGTGTAATTATGTATGTATGTATCAGTACTCGATGCGCGGTATACCGTGACAGAGCACGCGCGCGCGAGCGCTCGCGTGCCTCACCGGTTGCTGGAGCGGGAACCGCCGCGAGACGCGGGAGAGCAGCGAGTATACTGGCGGAGCGTCGCGACGGCAGATCCGCAGACCGACCGGGGGCGGGGCGGGAGGCCGCGACGCCGGCCGCCGTTGTTGGGGCGTCTCGCGAACAGTGGCCGCGGCGGCGGCGACGACGACGATCACGGCGCTTGCGCGATGCTCCGGAGTTGCGCTGTGTACTACGCTTCTATGTATACGTAGCTTCTCCACCCCGTCGGTCGTCCTCTTGCGCTAGTGCGGTTTTCACGCTCCTGTCTTTATTATTATTTTTTCTCTTTCATCCTACCACGCGGCTCCGATGAGAGGCTACGGGCGACCCTTGACGGGGTGCGATTACATCCAAAATGATGGAAAGATCGGGTACCGGAGGGACGATTGTCGCTGGCTTTGAGTGTCGGCATGTGGAAGCATTATTATTTTTTCCGAATTAACTGGCCGGAAGTAGAAAGCTATATAAGTGAACAAGTTTGAGCTGATGGAGGAGAAAAAAGTAAAATCTTACACCGCGATATTAATAAGTTTGAACAATATTAGACGTTTGAAAATCGGAATCAATATATAAAAGTAAAACATACTAAAAATAAAATATACTACATAAAACTAAATATCTACAAAACGTTTTTACCTTATATTCATAAAAAATTTATCATTATTTTAACATAGCTTGTATAAAGGGTAAAAATAATGAACGGTAAAAAGTTCATTATATTCGTGACTATTATTGATAAGAGAAATGATCGAAACGGCAGTACTTTAAATAGGCAATAAGTCTGGCATATGACACTATAAATGATATATAGTTTATAATAATATTATAAACTATTATAAAATAATATTATATACTATATACTATATATATATATATATATATATATATATATATATATATAATTATGCAGTTTAGTTGTTTAAGATGAACCACAGTGGTTCGAAACGTTGAACATGAAGGGTAAATTCAAATTTAAGGTGGTAGGGGCAGTCGTATTGTCCAACACAGAATATAAATTATTTTATTTTTAATTTTTAGTTGTTAATTTTTATTTTATTTTCAGAAGTATTTCTATTTCAGATTCTACGGGGGTAACTATACATAAGGACAGTCAGACTGTCCGTGTTTATTATCACCTCGAAGAATCTGAAATAAAACTTATTACTAAATTTAATTAGATTAAAAATTACAACTAATAAATTAAAATAATAATAAAGTAATATAAAATAAAAATAAAGATAATAAAAATAATAAACTATATTCTATGTTAGCAAAGGACAATCTGTCTGCCCCCACCACCTTATTTTCTTCTTCGGTGCTCGACGTTTCGAAACGCTACGGTTCATCCTCAGGAACTAAACTAAAATGAAAAACCCAGCATGCTACTTTATATTCACTGTCCCCACTCTAAGTGTATTGGTATAAGATTAACAGGACCCCCCTCCAGCTTTCTGACTTAAATATATATTTTATATTAATAAAGAATGATAAGTGTTTTCTAATCTACTTGACTCTAAAATTAAATTTACATTATTGCAATGCTTCAAAATATGAATATTTTCAAGAATTTCTGTTTTATATTTATTTTTAATACCCTTTTCCAAAACATTCACATTTTCCAAATCAAAAGACAGTAACAAATGCAAACTATATTCTTTTAGCCCGGATGTACTATTCATGCTTCGTAAACTATACTGATGCTCATATCTTTTTTTGTTTTAGGCATCCTCCTGTTTTTCAAATGTAATATTTGTGAAAATCTTTGCAATTTATTTTGTATACCACTCCTGTTTTCAAACATTTATCATCCTTATCTTTATAACTAGTTAATAGTTTTCTTATATTATTAATAAGTTATATTATTAACAACTTCAATATTATGTTTTTTGAAAGTATTTCTAATTCTTTCCGACAACCCCTTTACATATGGTTATACTATGTTTTTATTATTATTCCCCCTGTTTTCCATGTTATGTTCTCTACTATTATTATAAATTTAATCTACTCTCTCTCTCTTTCTCTCTCTCTCTCTCTCTCTCTCTCTCTCTCTCTCTCTCTCTCTCTGCAATCATTTTGTCTATAAGGTCTAATGGATAATCATTATTAATGAATATCTCTTTAACTAATTTTACTCCTTTATAGTACCTTTATAGTACCTTTATCTTGTTTCTGAATCGGTGGTGTGCGTTAAAATTTAATAACCTACCTGACCATATAGGTTTTCTATACCAATTTAATTTTACACTCCTATTACCAACTCTTATTACCACTCCTATTACCAACATTAACATAGAAAAAACACAATTCATTATTTAATTCTATCACTGCATATATTTACAGTCAGTCAAGCAAAAGCGTGGCCGACTTTACTGACTTTTGAAAGAGAATCAGGTAAACGCCATGAGTGTGAAGTGCGCTTCGCGCTATGAGGCTGTGTTCTTTTGTATCCACCCGAAAGATCTCAAAATGTCGCAATCAGCGGCTGCTAAATATATGAGAAAGTCGTAGGCATTTGTACGGCAGTGAGTACAGCGATATAAAGTGGATAAAAATGTCGATGATTTACTAGATCGTGGCTCGATAGGTAAAGTGGACAAAAAGATGAAGAAAGAATAGTGAATCTGTTTTCGCGGAATTCTGCTTTAGCACTGCGGCAAGGACAAGCAAAATTAATGGCGAAACTTTTAAATATATCCTTCGAAACTACCCCAACCCATCTTCGTACTCATGGACTAAATTGGCGCAATAAAATGAAGAAGCCTCTGTTGACTGAAAAACATGTGACAAAGCGACTCGCTTGAGCGCATGAGAATATTGATAGAAATTTTGAAAATGTCATATTTACTGATGAATGTTGTATATGGGCATGTTGTATCCTCACGCGAGCCTGGTCAACTTTTATCAATAGGCTTGTTCAGCGGACCGTAATACCGTTGAATTAAGGTGCATCTTTGGGGCTGCTTCTCAAAGCAGGGATTCGGCACTTGGCACCTCTTTATTGATAACCTAAATACCGAGAAAATGATAAAAATCTATAAAAAGGCTTTACTGCCATCTGCCAAACGATGGTTCATCAAAAAAAATGAAGATTGGACTCTGCAGAAGGACAACGATCCTAAACACCGCAGCAAACCCTATTGAAAATAATAAACAGAAGCTTCGTGGAAGACAAAAGCTTCGTTAGATAGAAAACAAGACGCACACGCGCACTTTGAAGCAGTTGTCTTACCAACTCCGTCGGATCTGGAGATCGTTGCCACTAGAATACGCCGTCAAGTTAGCAGAAAGCATACCTCGGATATGCCCGGCAATTATCGACGCCGGTGGTGACTGGACTCATTATTGACCGAATTCCATCATCATTTGTAATTTGCACAATTATGTACAATGTATAAATATGAAAGTTTCATCAAATAAATTTTTTTAAAAATTAACACGACCACGCTATTTCTTACTAGACTGTAATTCTATCACGGATGGAATTAAAAACATGCAGCATGTGGTCCACACGCCTATCTGGTACAATTGTAAAGATGTCATCAACATATCTTTTGTATGTAATTGGTTCAAAATTTAACTGATTTAATGCAATATTTTCGAATTTTTCCATTACCAAATTAGCAATGACCGGTGGTAAAGGTGATTCCATTGGACAACCATGTCATTGTTCATAAAAATTATTTTGATAAGAAAAAATTGTCTTATTAAACACTAAATTTATTGCTTTAATAAATTCATCTTTTGTTAGTTTCGTATATATACTAATTTCTGTCCATTTTTCTTCTATAATTTCTTTAAATAAATCTAATGGTATATTCGTAAACAAAGATACTACATCTAATGAATTAATTGAAACAAATTTTTCACATAAAAATACATATTTATAAATACTTCAATTAATTAATGCAATTATCATGTAATTATTTAAATTGAGTATTATTGCATTATAAACATCGCGTTGAAAAACTAGATTAAAATTCAAACCACTATTAGTGTCCTTCTAATCTCGGCAAATATCTACTAATTCAAGAATCGTAATAGTATCCTAGTTGAATGAACCAAGTACAGACATCTATACTAGTAAAGCATGTGATATAAATTTGTTTTCATATATATCTAATAGAAACATTTATTAAAAATTTTAATGGAAATTAAAACGTTAAAAAATACATTATTGAAACATTCAAGACAATGGCCCAAATATAAAATACGTGTTAGATATAAAGTCCTGTTCAGCGGCCGAACTGAATTGCATCCTCTATTAATAGATTTTTTTGCAATTTTTCACTGATTTTTCAATTGCTCATGCCGATTTCATACATCAAAGACCCAATAGCAAACGAAATATTTCGCTTAAATATCAATATATAATATACCTAATATTTTTTTACAAATCTAGTAAAATAAAAGTCAGAAATGAAGAAATTTTGCCCGTTAATTCTGATGTGTTCATTGAAATAAGTTTCGACGTTATAACACGTATGAACTCCTAGCGATAATACGCTGTTCAGAAATATTTATGGGTGCGTCTCTATAAATACACTAAGCGACCAAGCTCGTGAGAGAGATTTAACGGTTACAGGTATCTTGTTTAGCCTAAAAGATCGTGCGTGATACAGTACGATTTGCTAGTTTATCAGGCGATTCCCACATCCTGATATACGTACAACTTGGCGCAGAAAATATATCATAATTACGAAGAAAGAGTTGTCCATAAATAACAATATTATTAGAATATTAAATTGATTTTTTTAGAGGTAATACTAAATTAGAAATTATAAATATTTAGTAACATATTGCGCCGTAATGCACAAGAGTCAATATGTCAATATTACAAAAATTTTTAATGCTATATTTAATAATTTGTTCCTTTTACATAACCTAAACGCACAGTTTTAAAATTGCAATGTGACTTTTTACGACAGTGTTTTTAGACGCGGTAAATAGAGTACATTAAGATCGAATTTTTAGCTTGTAATACAGATGTAAACAAGCATATATAAAAAACTAAACATTTGTATAAGAGTTTTTGTAATTTTTCAAATATATTGTTTATAATAATTAGCCTATAATGAAAGTCTAAAGTGATCGGGTAACCAAGCACTTCTATGTAGATTATATGCATGAAATATGTTCTGTTCAAATGACGCTTCTTTACATTTATGCTCAATTAAATACTATATGAAATTGTATTTTTAATATCCTTTAACTTTATATTTATTAATCGAATACTTGATCATCTTCAACACTTTCTATACAGTATTATTTGTATGATTATACAATACTATACCTTTTTTCTACTACAGCAATATCTAAGATTACAAATTAATAATATTTATATATTCTTTTACTATATTGTAGAAAATCCTATAAAATTGCCAAAAATTAATTATATAACATTAATAACAATAATTTATCATAATACATACCAATTGCATTTAATTAATTTAACCTAATATATTAAAGGTAAATTAATTGGGATTACGGTGCATCTAGAAACACTATTAATATCAGTATAGAATTTGAAAAAACTTTTAAAAAATCTAAGGATCCAAATACCCAAATAAATTAATTAATTAAAAAAAAACACAATTTGAAACCTGTTTATGCGCACGGCAGTAAATTAGACAAGAAGTAACTAGAAAATTAAACCAACCGCTATATTTATGAAATAGAACAAAAAGTTATAGCGTACAACAAGAAGTCAAGCAGTAAAAATCTATTTTTTAGACTCCGTCTCACGTAGATATTCAGAAAAATGAACTAGTAGATTAATTAGCTAAATAGGTAGTTAGTCTTGACATTATACTCTAAATATCTCTCCTTCTACAGATTTTCGACAAAGCTTAAAAAATTTAGCAGATATAAATACTTATCAATATGTTCAGAATAAACGTCAAGCAGAAAGTATAAATTATTGTAAATTTTATTTAAATAATCATAACAAACAATGATTTTATAAAAGAGAAGTATCTCGAGATATAATTATATTGATCGATAGATGTCGATCATATCTTGTGACAATGTTCGAATTTTGACAAAAAATATAGGTCGTAATTTCTAAAACATCTTAACAAATTAAATTACAGAATATCTCTCAGTAGTTACATTATTGTTACAAATCCGTCGATTGTACTTTGTAAAAATTAATTACATCATATCTTTCTGTAGTTGCATTATTTTTACAAATCCATCATATGTACTTTCTATAGTAATAAGTAAATTTCTCAAAAATTATGATCTACTCGATTTCGATAAATTTCGAAAAATTTATGTAATCTTTGCAAACAAAGTGTTTGTTGCAAAAATCAAAATACAGAAAGTATATTTTAAAGTAAAAAAAACAAAATTAAATTTAAAAAAAATTCAGAAAAGAGAATAGCGTACACTTTATACTCGTACAAATGAAATCGAAAAAATCTATACTTGTTCTCTATTACTAGTTGTTCTTAATTATTAGCATCTTTATAACATTTTTCTATATCGTTATATGTAGCAAAATTATCCCTTCTTGGGATTGTAATTGCTTACATAAAAAAAAGTTGTAAGTGCACACATATAATTATTTTCTAAAAAACGCTTACGTTAATGAACTGACCTTAGATTATTTAATGTTATTTTTCACTATCTATACACTTCATCTGAAAACACAAGTCAGATAAAGTAAATAAAGCTTTAAATGTATTAACATATAATGGGTAAAAATATATTTTAAAATATTACTTGTCTAATGTAAATTCCTTATTTAATATATTATTGTTTTTTCATAAATTTAATCGATCTATTCCATTAAATACACTTAAATACACTATTCATTTTAACTGCTGACTAGATCAGTTGGTTACATGCTAAATTAGTTACAGAAATATATATTTAATTTATTATATTCAATTATTTAAAGATAATTTAATAAATTAATTTAATAAATATCATTATTTTTTAAACTACATTTTATAAGATTTTCTATAACTTAGTGAAAAATTCTATGTCAATTAATCTACAATCTTATATATTACTGTATCAAGTCCGAATTGCATTAATTACTGGGTATTTTACAAGTTCAAATCTACTTAAATAGAATAAAAATAATGGATTTAAATATATCTCCGAATAACTTATTTAACTGTATGAATGTAAATAAATTTATATAAGTTAGATAAATTATTGAATACATGAATATGTAAACAATTATTCTAAATAAAATATTGCGTTTATTAGATAAAGATCTGTATTCTGGAAAATTAATAAATAAATCATTTATTTATTAGTAGGAGATAAAAACACTATTTGAATTTGAAAATAAGGAGCGTAAATCGCAAAAACTGACATCTCCTCATAAAAAACCAAGAAAAAAATTCCCGCTCCTCTCACGTCACCGAGACCCAAGCACCAATCGTAATCGCGATATCGTCCGTTCTCCTGTGCGCCCACGAATAGTTTAAAAATTTAAGATTTATTTACTTTTTAACTGCAGATTTAAATGAGTTATTCTTGTAGAAATCAGGAAAATAGTAGAATTCGATATAAGCAAACAAAAAAATTTTATTTCAAATTAATTATTAAGTTCATGAATGAATAAATGAAAAAATTGAATAATATATCATTTTAATGGTGTTATAAATAAATAAATAAATAAATAAATAATGAATTTATTTCTTCTTAATATCTTTATTCGATAAAGCCATTGTTGATCATACCTTGGTAAAGAATATCGTAACTTGATAAGGTATTCATATTATGTAAAACACCTGCACTTTTAATCTAAAAAAATTCAATGAATAATTCATTAGATCTAATAATAATATCTTATATGTCGGAAAGAGTAGAAATTAAAATCTGGGTGAAATATGATAATTTAAGGAAAACTTTACTTATTTTAGCTCGAGTAAACGATTAAAACTGACATCGAAGCTAATTGTGTATTTATTATTTTCCATTGTAATTTTTATCAGTACTTTCATTATACATAAAGTTTATAACTTTTCATATTATTTTTTTAATTTTTAACTTTTTTAAAACTCGAATGTATTCGAAAACTGTAATACCGACTTCAGAGGCGTCTGCGGAATTAAATGCTATCGCCCTCGGTGGTAAGAGTTCAAACCTTATAGTCATATACTCTTGAGCTAAAAATGAAATCGCGCTTACCATCCATCCTACAAATATTATGTTACATAGAGGCAAACTATATTCAGATTGGAATCTTTGCTCTCAGATGGCGACAGTAGTAAATAATCGATAGAGACAAAAGCAATACGCTTAAAATTATATTTCTTTAAAACCCATATAATATAGTAAATTATACTTCATTAAGATACATATAATATAGTATGATGTAATATAATATCAAATAGTGTTGATATCTATAAATAATTTATGATATAAACGAATGCTTCATTTTTATTTAAATTAACTTAGCAACAAGATGACTCAGTTTTAAGTAAATGAATTCATTAAATAAATACCTATATCTTGAGAATTGAAATAGTTACAATTATAAATAATAAACAAGGTAATAAATAAATAAGTTCAATAATTTATATATTCAACTATTGTATTTATTTATTAGCATAATATTTTAAGTTAAATTATTTATTATGTTATCAGAATAGGTCATATTAACGTTCAAATTCTATTCGAATATGTTGATAGAATAAATCAATTATATTATAATAAACAAAAGCCATTTTACATGAATACATAATATTATGGAAAACTAAATAGGCCTAACCTGACTGAATACCTCGATAATCAACATATTATTACTATACTTATGAGACGTAAATTATATCATCAATTAATTTTTAATTGAACAAAATGCGAATAAATACGTGAATGTGAATATTTTTGTATATAAATTGTAAAATTGTTTCAATCAATACTGGAAACTTAATATTTTATAATTAAATCGTCACTTATAATTATAACGACAAATGCAAGCAATTAGATAATAATCATAAATAATCAAAATATTTCAAAGGACTATGATCGAAACCAAGTGGCAGTTAATGTTTCATCGTCGAAAACATATATAATTCATTATCCTTCCCGAAACTTGATTTATTTCGCACAGGTCAAATATGCTGTAAATAACTGAATAAAGTAATATGTAATTAAGTCTAAAAGCACCATTCTATATTCGGCAACCGATTAACTGTAAAGGTACAAGTGACTGTGACAAAGAAAAGTAATTGGAAAGGAAGCTTGAATATTATCTTTCATGCTAACCAGGTCGAATTAATTTACTAAGTTACACTGATTAATTAATTATTAAACAATATTCACAATTTTCTATTAAATCGATATTTTTCTTCTAATAATGCTTTAAAATTGACTTCACTCAATTCATTTGACAGATTATTATAACAATGGCTTGAAAATTTGACTCTTTGATAATTAAATGTGATTTGTTTAATTTTATTTATACCATAGATATGCTTTTACGATGCATATACATTGTTTTTTTTTCTTGTTCAATATTCCTCTGTTTTGCCCAGTATTACAAACTAACTTAACTTAAAGTGCAAGTTGCCCCACATACTCGACATTCGTCTAGATTTTTCTGCTTGTGGGCAATACCTACGGTTAAACCCGCTACAGAGTGATCAATAGATAGCCGAAATATCCCTGCGGTCACCTATCCGAGTAGTGACCGCAGCCAATGGAGCTTAACCTTGCTGAGTGGGCGATGTATAACTTCGCCACTTCGCTAAAGCATCGATCATTCAATCATTAGTTCCGATTGATATAGGATTGGTCAATATGATTTTCTTGGTACTTTTTTCCCATTCGAGTTACTCCGCAAACTTTACAGAAAAAAAGTTATGTAAAAACACTCTTATCCGACAAGAATTGTTGAGTCTAACATCGATCTCAAATTCCAACTCACTACACGGAAAGCAAATTTGACTTGCTTAGACTCGAAGATCTCCAGTATCAATTTAAGTTCATTTTCGTATAAGATACCGAGAACGTGTTTATATACGTCCACTACACGGACTTTTACTACATCGCTTAGTTGATATTAAAGTAATACCAGTTGGTCGCCTACAAATTCCCACGCGGCAATGGTATTAAAAGATGCGATGGTCCTTTGATCTAAATGAGTTAATATTTCTTTTCATATAATGTATCACAATTTTGTCGCTATTTTCTCAATTATCGTAACCTTGCGAGTATTCTAACCATATATTCATATTATACGAAATAGCCTAGAAGGTGAATCACGACGTCAATCACTTGTTGTAAATTGAGCGAGATAGCTATTGTTATCTTCAAAAATGCGTTCTCTAATTCTTAACATATAATCTATTCTTTCTTAGAGCTACTTATTGAACTAAATTTACTGGCTAATCAATTTTTAATGCTTAATAGGTAATTTTATATGTGCATATTCGAAAAGATTTCTCTACAATAGAATATTAGGTTTTCTTTTACTTTATAGACTAGATCTTTGGTAATTACGTAGCTACAAAGTCTGATACTGATATTCGAGATACATAAATTATTTTTTTCTATAAACGAAGTCGTCCGTGAAACATAAGTAGGCAACTTAAACTCTTTTATATAACCTAAGACAATAAAATACATATAAGATCTCATTTCAAATATTTTCATAAAAAATAGCAAATTTTACAATCTTGTCTAACTTAGAAGAGAAACCCACAAAAATTTGGAATATAAAAACCGGTTGTTTTTTCATCTAGCAGATATTAAAGTGGTATCAATTCTTTTGTTTATTAAAAAATACTATATGTAAAAACTATATTTGAAATATATCAACTCAAATAATTTCTGGTCTCTATAATATATAATGTCAGCAGAAAAATGTTAGTATTAGAAAGAAAAGTAATTTCCTTTTTCTAAATCAAAATCCATCATTGGAGACAGGGAACATATCAATGATATTTATATCTTAGATTGACGCCTCTCTAACTCTAACTTCGTTTCCTTCTCTTGATCATTTTCGTTGTTAAAAAAAACTAGTAGATGAAACTGCTAAAAATGATTGCTTGCTTTTGAAGTCGTGGAACTATCCTGACGTAACAACTTTTATAGGCTGAATTTTCAATTTCATATCGAGGATACAATCAAAAGCAATCTCTATCCTGTGCAAGATGCGAAATATTAGATTGTGAGTCCTGAAATTGAAGTAGCTAAAAGTAGATCTTTAACATGTATTGATTAAAATGATTCTACAAAAATAACTAATATATGATTAGACACACCTTTAAACCATTTTACATTCTTAAACGATTTAGAACATAACTGCATAAGACAATTCGTAAGTGAGCACAGTTCATTTTCGAAATTAAGAAATTTTTAACTTCTATAATAAAATGCTTATCTCTGTCATAGCATTCTACATGGAATTTTGAATTGCAAAAATATTATTTATTATTAGAATTCATTGACTATCAATATTTCATCGGAGAAACGCCACAATTATCATTTTTCCGATTTTTTGGGGAGTTAGAGGGGGGAAATAACCTTTGTAGAATGAAAAGTTTGCAGAAAAAGCATTTGACAATTGAACTTTTGTAAAAAAGAACATTTTCGGGAACATAAGATTTTTTACTTCTTTACATACTTTTCTTTAATTCGCTGTGATATAGGTATATGTTTGTACGGATTGTCAAATATTCAAAAAAAATTTTTTGACTAACTTCCGCATGTCTTGGTCGGGTGAAAATTCGTATGGATAATGTATTCTACATGACAATGCAATATTCTATCATAATATTAGAACCCCGAACTTAAGATCGATGAATACATATATATATATATATATATATATATATATATATATATATATATATATATAATTTTTGTATACTAAAAAACACGGAGTGGATTCAACCATCTGATATCAACTGATAAAGAAAGACGTATATTTTTATTAAAAGCATCTGTAACTTTATTTATATTATCTATTATGTGATAATCAATTAACATAATCATTGTTTTATTTGAAATGATTTTTTTATATGATATTTTTAAAAATTAGTATATTAAATGAAGAAAAGAAGTAACATTGAATAGTATTGAATTATTTTATTATGATTATAATTATTTAAAAAAATATATTTATAAATTTATTTATCGTTTGAAATAAAATAATATCCGTAAGGTATGATAGAAAGTAATTGGTAACGTTGCGCCTCACCAAACGTGTTTACGATTAAGTAACATTTGCGTATTTTCTAAAGGTGATCCTGCTAATATTGCATCAATTTGAAGTTTGTAAAATGACGTTCTCGTATATACACTGCCATTTTTAGTGTCGTCACAATCTTTATGATGTGTCATTGCGATTCCTATAATTTTACTGTCGTAAACGAGAGGAGCACCACTATCGCTCTATAAAAAAAAAACATTGCATCAAATTAGCATGGAAGTATCTGTTTGAAAATATATCGTTTTGAATTTATGACAGGTATATTAACTATGAATAAAATTATAATCAATTCATCAATAGCCTTAATGTTCTTGTACCTCTATCATAACATAATGTATCCTGAACTTATACATAGAAACTAGAACATAATATACAATAATGAAAATTATAAAACAAAATCTAAAGCATATTTGTCAAGAAAAGCTGACTAAATTACTAATACATAAAACTATAAACAGAAGAAAATATATAATAAATTTTTTAAATTCTTTTTTCAATTATAATTTGATTTTTTTGTCTTTTATGGATAAATTATAAGTGAATGCTTTTATCTTTTATCGTGACAGAGTGAAGAATAATAATACATGTAAAACCACAAAATAAACCTTTTGGTGAATATATTCTTTTAGGGTTGATAATAATATGAATACTGTGTTGAAATTATGAATGATTATTTCGAATTTAAACAATGGAGGAAAAATCAGATTCGAGCACATCATTACTTATAGCCGAAATTTTTATCTTGTGTTTGTCAAAATAAAATGAAAATATCAATTAAAGTCTAAAATAAAAAAAAAAACTAGACTGTACAACTAATAATTATGTACCCTGTATTGACCTAGGTCGATTGGCGCAAGTAAGTACTTCTATACAAATATGCATACATTTTTTTACAAAAACATGGTATAGACCTTCAGGCTGATTAAAATCATTATTGACAGTATAAATAAGAACATCGTTAAATATTATAAAAGAAAACCAAACTTAAAAATCTTTATAAAAGGCTACTACGAAAACAATTGCACTCCAGATTAGAGATTTGACGTTTTTGGTGGTAAGTATTAAAGATCATTATCAAATAAAACGATAAAATGTCATTTCTTTTTGCATATTAAAAATAATTGACTAAATAATAGAAGATAAATATATAGAATAAGATTTTTTTACATCCAAATAATATTTATTATGTATATTTGTTCTATAGTTTAGATTCTAATAATTACATAGATGATTTATATTTCACAGTTGTCTTATTATAAAATGTTCGCTCGGCTTAGGCATTCTTTTTGTTCTTAGATTTTCTCAGTAGCAATGAAATAAACTGACCTTGCATATACCTCGCCTTTGAAAATTAATATCAGCTTTTATTATTCCACATATGTGAAATATTTTACGAACAAATCCATACGCCTTTTCGCAATCTTGATCCCTAGAAACTGTTACAAACGCATAGGTTAAATTTGTTGTGGATGTATCGGTAAGCCTCTGTTGTGTCCTAGTAGTAAGAAGTTGCGCAGAACGAATTGATTTTGATCCGAATCCAGCTATACGTCCTTCTTTACAAGCAAATGTTTCATCCATATCGGGTATATTAAGACTAGCTAGAATCTCGCTGGCTGCCAGATGAAAACTTTGTCTTAACTAAAATATTATAACTCGTTATTCAGGATTGTAGAGAAATATTATATTATATATTTATTCATTATTAACATGCTCTTATATATATATATATATATATATATATATATATATATATATATATATTCTATTTAATTTTTTATTCTATTTATTCTATTTGGCTCTCTTGTACTATCTGTAAATTCAATCAATTTTCCAATATAATTTAAAATTTTCCACTAATTTCATTACAAAAATTGAAAGACAAACTAAAATAAATAAAAACTCTTAAAGCATTACTAAAGCTTTTTCGTACGATTTTTTAAAATTATAGTAACATTTGTCATGTTCAAAATTGGCGAAAAATTGCAAAAAGTGCAACTAACTCATTAAGACGAATTAAGTAGACATAGCACGCAGGTTGATTAAGTAAACTTCATCTGCAACCTTCTTCATTTCGTAATAATTCTATTAAATGATACAATAGAAATGTTATTCGTAAATTACCTGCACCATTGCTATGTCATTCACAGCTATTCGATATTCGAACGCGATGGTATAAATTCTATCAATTTCTTTTGAAATTGGTTCAACACTGCTCAATCTGGTTGAACCCGCAAGCACGGAAAACGAAAATCTTCTCATTTCGTTGCCTCGACTAATAAAACAATTAGCAGCAGTTATTACAAAAAAATCTGAGATTATAGCACCGCTACATATTAAATGACGTGTATTGGATTTATTGTACTTCCCAATTATGGCCACCTGATACTTATAATTGGGTTGATATGCCGGGTAGCCACCAACAAGTTTTTCAGTGTCGAAAGCTAAAATTTGAATAAAATAATAAAGTTGGAAATATTATATTCATAATTGTAAAATAAAATATTCATTCAAATTATTAGTTTTTTCACCATATTCTAGAATGTTATAGATTCATAGAAATTTAAAATAAATTAGAAAATATAAAATTATCGGAAAAGCATTTCATTTCTTAAAATTATTCTATTATACTTATAAGGAGTAATATTATTGTAGAAAGAAAATTAATCTTGAAGAATTACAAATTCAGTAAGACTGGGTTGTTAATGCTATATATATTAAATTACCAGATATTACTAAATTTTAATCACATTCTATATTTAGAAAGTATCTATAATAAAACAAGATATGAAAAAATTACATAATATAATCATTAAATCTAAATGATTTACAAGAGAATACACACATACACATAAAATATAATTTGAAATCTAAAGTGAAATAAATGCATTAGATTAATGGAAAACTTTGTCATATTAATCTTTTTCAACGTTTAAAACCTGAGCTAGTTTAGCAAAATTTAGATTGAATTGAAAATTTAGACTGAATTTTAGATTGAAAGTGAAACAGAAATTTAGAAAACATCAAAAAACATTGATTTATGAGATCTGAAAGTTTTTATTTGAGTGATTAATAGGTACCATATTTTATATGCACTTACAGTAAATAAAAAATTTCAAATAACTTGTATTTGTCTGTAATAGTCAAATATTTTGTGAAATGTGTGTGAGAATAGGAAACAGTATTTAATATGAAATTAAGGAGTATAAAACATCTTTTTAAAGGCAATGAAATTCAAGGCTGAAGGACTAAAAATTGATTTAGCTATTCCAGATAAACTGAGCAAAGGAGTTAGATTGCTGGATTAATAACATAAATATATTACACTGTGAGATATAATACTCTATAGCTAAATCGAATAATAGAAAATATTACAAAATTCATATTAAAGTTTAAAGTTCAATGATCTTATACCTATTAATTTAAAATAGTGATAAAAACTAATACAAAAGAAGAAATTAGACAAAGTAATATATTTAAATAGTTGATAAATAAAAGAGTCAATCAGACAAAACGATATGATTAAAAGTAAATTTAAAATAAATATTTGAAGAAAATAGTAAATACTAGAAACAGACTACAATTCAAGCATGTATAGCTAATTCCTCCTTATACACTACGACACCCATCAGTACCATCGAAAGCAACAAGGAGCGAAAGAAATATTTTTTAAGTAGTATGTTCTTAGGAGAATGATATGATTTGAGTATGGTTTATGAAATGGGAGGAATGTTAAATGAAAGTAAAATGAGTAATTCCATATGATATATAAAATGGCTAATTGCCTGATTTACTACTTTATGAACTTTTAGAAGTAGATATCGGACAAAAACCCACGTCCATAATCAATAGACAGCTAACCAAGTCTCAGACGATAAAATATGATATGTTCTTATAGACGAAAAATGCAAATACACAATAATTAGAGGTAATTCACAGAATTTGTAGTTTTCTCGGTCGAGATTTATCAGGACATTTAAGCAACACTAGAATAATCAAAAGTAGGTCAAACAAAACTTTTAATAAGATTCTTTCAGAAATTGATTGCTAGCGAATACGATATCCATGCATATGATATACTGTATATGTTCCATCCTACTTAAATTTGGACTGAACCAAATACCTCAGTTTTTGAAAGTATATTCATAATTTGGCGGAATTTTGTTTATATAAGATCTTGCAAGGGAAAACAGATTTTTATTGGAAAGGTATAGCTAACTTCCAAATAACACTAGCTATGGAACATCAGTATGCACATTGGCCGAATCAAAAGTAGTCTTATCAAGCCCTATTTTTGTATGTCTATGATTCATTGTGTAACTTGTAAAACGTTTGATGGAATTATCACAAGTCTTGTTCCTAAACTTACATAACACAATTTACCGATGCACTATCGCAAAACTTTTGAATTAAATAGGATATATGGTTTCACCAGATCTATTTGAATGAAAACAGCGTATATTTTAACGAAAAAATTATTACGACTTAAGACAATAGTTTTATAGGTACTATGCGCTCCAGAAATTTTGATTACTCCAAAAGCTGGAAGCAAAGGTTTGGGGTCAGATATGGATAAAGTACGAGATATTTTTATAATGGGTATAAGATGGTCATATTCTCACGATTTAAGGAAGATAAAAGTGAGGAGTACAATCGTAGAAAAAAAAATAAACGAAAGGCGAAGATCTCGAAGCTTCAGCATGGTATTACTAAACTTTTAGAAACAGCAATCCTAAAAGTGCCAATTATAATAAATGTCTCACATCAAAGTTATAAACTTCAGAAAAAGAAATAATAAGATGTTCACCTGTATTTAGTAGGCCCAGTAATGTATCAATGTCATATTGATTAGCTATTAGAAACATGGTTATAATAAACGCTTAATTATAATTATATTGCTGTAAGTTATATAGAACAATTGAAGATCGGTTCTTGTTATGCCATCATGACATAGATGACTATGAAGCATTTTGTAGAATTGCTACACAGTTGATTTTAGATGTAATCAATGTACTTAAAACTTTGTCAAGCATTAACTGGTAGTTTCTAATGTCTATCCAAGAGTTTGAAAAATGAGCCTGCTTAAATGCCGAGCTAGGAAGAACGAGGGAGACTATTTTTTTGTCATAATACAAAAACCAATTCTAAATAAATAACTATTTCGAAAGTTTCACTAAAAGAAAAAAGATCTAAATACAACGAAAATATAATCTATTTTATCCACATCCAATATATGTAAACTGTAAAAAGTAATAAATGATTTAAACTGTTCTTTAATTGCATAGAAAAAAACTACTTAAACACATATATAGTTCAAGTGATAATAGAAACAATAAACATCACTTCAATGATTTATACTATATTACTTTTCCCTATCATATATTTTAATAAAAATTATATCATAATACATAGAAATGTTGATGTTTTAAAATAATTTTATAAATAGTAGAAAAGTATATATAACTTACCATAGCTAGCACGACAAGCATTTAATATTAAAAAGAGAATAGCATGCAAATTATAATCAAGCATTTTATTATGTATATATCATTTGCTGAAAGTTTTGTTTTATATACATAGCAAGTATTAAATTACAATATTTCTATATGTACGAATTCATTCAATCAATTATAAGGATAATAAGTTACTATTTAACCTTGTGTTAATATCGTCGAATAATATTCTAATAGTGCTCTACTGTAGTGTCTTTACTTATAGAAAATATAGCAGTTTTTTGTAATACAGCAGACAATTTAAATAAAGCAAATAAAGTTTAAAATTATCTTTCCGACGTTTAAGTGATATATTAATCAATATGTTGACACCTGTTTTAATATTTAAATATGTAAACAAATTCAAATGGAATAGAGTTTTGAAAAAAAGTTATCTAAGAAATTATTCATTACGCAATGATTGTATTGATTAATTTCTGATTAGGGGATTGTCCATCATATTGTGTATGATTAATATATATGATATCTTTATTCCAGCATTCTTATCTTCAACGTTGTTATGAATCTTAATGCGAGAATGTTGACTTAATTTTACTGTGGAGATTTCAAAAGATTCATTTAATTAGAAAAGTTGTATGATCACCTTGATGAAACAATTAAGGAATTAAGGATATCTTCGCTTAACACGTCCTCTTCGATTTGTTGAAGCTAATTATAAAAGAATTTATACATCGAAATCTACTTGAAATACAATTGAAACGGATAAGACGATATTTTAAAGTACCAGAGTGTACACGTGACCTACTAAATATCACACTATTGAAATTTTGTATAAGAATACATATTTTCAAGTATTATTTAAGTTTAAGATTATAAACAATCACTCACATTTATCTAAAATTTATTAATTATCTATTACCATTTAAAGAAAATATTAGTACCTATTCTATAGGCAAAGTAATACTAAATTGTTGCTCTTGCTGTTGTTGCTATATCTGCTGCTGTTATTGTTCTTATCTTTGTAATTATAATTCTTTTTTTTTTTTTTTTTTTTTTTTCGGAGTCTGTGAATGCTGTTTTTGCATCTCCGATGGTCGTTCAGCAAGAATGGTCCTGAAAAACGACCACCGGAGTATGTGCGACTCGACAGAAAACCCATGTCACTACGCACTAAACACATATCTCCGTGTTGCACCGACACCAGCCCGGAACTGTTATACACATTACTTCAGCCTGGGCGGCAGTCCTTGCGTGGTCATTTCACGTTCATATCTTTCATTTCAGATTCTCATGCATACTCGATATTACATTCACTCTTCATAGACTTTCAATCGTCCAAACATCCATCTGCTCTTTTGTTCTGAAGCACATTCATAACGTATTTTGCGATCAACCGCCAGCTGTCCGCGTCCGTCATCATAATTTTCGTCACGTTTTCTGGCGTGATCACTCCTGTCCTCGTCTGTAACTCTAGTCGTGGCTCAGTCCAATGTTCGCACACAAAAAATGTGTGCTCCGCATCGTCCCAAGCCCATCCGCAGTACTTGCATTCTGAAGAGGCGACCCTCTTCATCTTGCAGAGGTACTTACGGAAGTATCCGTGTCCGGACAGAAATTGGGTAAGGTAGAAGTTCACCTCTCCGTATTTCCTCTCTTTCCACGGACCGATTTCGGGTATTAGTCTTTTCGTCCACCGTCCTCTTTCGTCCGTCGTCCACCGTCTCTGCCATGTCTCGATGGTCTTCGTCCGTTCTTCAGTCACAGCGTCTTCCCTTCCAACGTTCGAGCTCCGCTCGTAAATTCGCTTCCGTTCGGCCGCGAGCAGATCGATGGGAATGACCCCAGCAATCACGAAAACGGCGCTCTCAGACACGGTACGATACGCGCACGCGATTCTTAACGCGCCCACCCTTTGTACGCTTTTCATGGCGTTCGCGCGTTTCCTGATATTCATCGCGTCAGCCCAAACCTCCGCCCCGTAAAGCAAAATCGAGTGGGTAACGCTCATCAGCAGTCTCCGAACGTTCTGTTTCGGTCCGTTGGTATTGGCCATCAGTCTACTTAGAGCCTTGGTCTTTTCTGCTGCCTTTGTCGCCGTGTTTCATAGGTGGGGCCAGAAGCTCAGCTTCGTATCCAAGGTAACGCCAAGGTACTTGACTTCACTCCTGGTTTCCAGTCTTTCCGTCCCTAACGTCATCGGAAACACCGTCTGTATACGTCTGCGAGTCAGCAACAACAACTCAGTCTTTTGCAGCGCGAGCTGCAGTCCGTGATCTGTCATCCATTCGTTCACGCGTCTCATGACCTGATTCAGCTTTAACTGAATCAAGTGATAGTCGCGTGCGACTATCACGGCTGCCACATCGTCGGCATAGGCAATGAGACGCGCGTCGGAGGGCATGTCTAGTCTCAGCAAACGGTCGTATTGTACGTTCCAGAAGTCGGGGCCTAAAATGGAACCCTGCGCCACCCCCGCTGTCACGCGTTTCCATTTCTTTCCGTCCAAAGTATCATACGTCAGTCCTCGGTCTCGTAAGTAGTCCCGTATGATACGAAGGAGGTAGGAGTCAACCTTGAAAGTCAACTCCAACGCCCCCAGTATCGCTGTCCATTTTGCAGAGTTAAAGGCGTTACGAACGTCCAGGGTCACCAACAGAACCAGTGGTCTGGTTGCATGACAGCCCCTGTTCGCCGCGTGAAAGATGTTCGTCACGTCACCTATAGCTCCGATTGTCGTCCGTCCTTTTCTAAATCCGTGTTGTTGTTCGGATAGGTCTCCGGCGTTTTGAATTGCCTGTGACAGTCTTGGTCTCAGCAGTAGCTCCAACAGCTTCCCTGCCGTATTTAGTAGGCAGAGAGGCCTGTATCAAGAAGGCAAATCGGGGTTCCCCTTAGACTTACGGATGAGAACCAATCGAGCCTCCTTCCAGAGCCTGCTAAAAACTCCCTCCACCAGACACCCGTTGTACAAACCCAAAAGGATGTCCGGGCGGCGCGAAGCGACCACCCGTAACACCTCACTAGGTATGCCATCGGGACCCGGGGCCTTGTTAGGCTTCAACGCATTTGAAGCTCTGCAAAGCTCTTCCTGCGTGAAGAGAGGGATCTCTATATCTGTCATTTCGTTTGTCGCGTCCGTTCTGTTGGGATGGGTTGGGAAAAGTCTCTCAACTATCCGCTCCATCACTTTCGCGTCTCGTAGTTCCGGCGGACCCCGACCTCCCAGGGCGCATGTTACAATTTTATAACCGTTGCCCCAGGGATCTGAGTCTACCTCGTTGATTAGTTTTGTCCAACATCGTTTCTTACTGTCATTGATCGCGTATCTCAGTCGCTGTCTGGCGCGACTATACTCCGTAGAGTATAGTCCCGCTACGCCTCGACTTCGGGCTCGTTGAGCTTTCCGTCTCAGCTTCAAACAATTGCTTCTGAGATCCGCGATCTCGGCTGTCCACCAGTATGTTTGTCGTCTGTTTAGTACTTTCCGTTTCTTGGGCATGGTGGCAACGCATAGGCGCTGGAGAAAGCCAGTCGTTGCCGCCGCTAACGCCTCCACCCTGTCCCGGTTCGTCAACTCTTGAGGCACCTCTCGTAAGGGAGGTTCTGCATTTTGCAGATACCTTTCGAGTTCGTCTATGTCTAGGCGCTTGGGGTTCCACCCCGTAGATGTTGTGCCCCGTCTCCTCGTCTGTCTCGTCGCGTCTGTCAGTTTGAAGGCAATGTACTGGTGATCACTGGCCGTATAGTCCTGGATCACCCGCCACGCCCTTATCCTAGTTCGAATTCTGTCCGAGGTCAGAGTCACGTCTGGTATGGAGTTACCATACCCTGGTCGTCTGTACGTCGGTATCGTTCCTTCGTTAACTACTGCCAGGTCCAGCCTTGCGGCCATCTCCAGCAGCAGTCTTCCCCGTCTGTTGGTCAAGGGCATTCCCCACTCGATCGTCCGCGCGTTAAAGTCGCCCGCCACGATCACGTTACCAGGGATATCCCGCAACGCGTCCTCGATTTTTCCAAGTTTAGCCGCGTACTCGGAGGCACTGCTGTTTGGGCTCAGGTAAACACTGACATAGGTTATGTCAGCGACCGTTACCCAGACACAGTCCTCCTCAGTCCCGCTGCGTACGATATTCGACGCAACCTTTCCACGTAACCAAACTGCGGACTTGCCCGAGCCGCTTGTGAGCCAAGTCGGTAATCGTCTGTCTTTGTATTGCTCACTGATAATCAGCACGTCGATGTTCAGTTCCGCCGCAATCTGCGGGAGCAGTGCGTCTGCCACGCTACTCCCGTTCATATTGCATTGGAGTATCGTCGTCGTCATTGTGTGACTGTCTTTGTCTTCTGTTCTGTGAGTGCTATCCTGAACGCGGCACACGAGGACGAGCCGGGTAAGTGTCCCCTGTCTCGGATATTATCCTCAGTGCACAGGAAACACTCCCCACGACTCTTGCAGTCCTTGTGGGAATGACCCTCGAGGCCGCATCGCCAACAGCAGCTTCGTCTGTCCAGTCCTTTACAGTCTTTCCGTACATGACCGAACCCGAGGCATCTATAGCATCGCGAGACGCGTATCCTTGCTCTTATTCTTGATACAACCCACCCAATTTTAATACGCCCTTTCCTTAAGAGGTCGGTAGCCTCTTTTACATCAAAATCACAGACCGCCATTCTCTGTCCTCGACTGTTAACGTCGAAAACATGGGGCCGACGGTCTGCAGTCCGTCCCGTTTCCCGATTTAACGCGTTCGCGATGTCCTCGTTGGTCGTGACACAGTCCAAGTCTAGGAATTCCAGTGTCACCCTGGAGGTCAAATCTTTTACGCGTCCAGTCTCTCCTACAGCGTCTTGAAGAACCTGTCGGAAGTCCGTCTCGTTGTTCTGTCTGGAGAGTTGTAAAAGTACCGCACCGTCTTTTGTCTTTCTTATTGTTCTGACTTGAGTATTACACTTGTCAGGGTCCACCTTTTGCCGTATTGTACGTACCACGTCGACGTACGTCTGTCCCTCAGCCGGCTTGATCATGATCGCTCCTCCCCTGCCTTTGAGGTTAGGGCGATCAGACCCGCGACCTTGGAGTCTCGCTTTTGGCTGCTCTTTTGTTAGTTTGTTGTCCGTCTCGGTCGTTTTCGGTTTTTTATGTTTTGAGACCACCTTCGCCCATGTTTCGGTCTCGATCGTCCGCTGTTGTGCGGTCGCCTGCTCCGGAGTAGGGGTCTGACGGTCTCTTTTCCGTTTCTGAGGAGTTGCCTCCTCACATTCACTCCGTCCTTTATCGTTCTGTTTTTGTCGGAGCAGTCTCATTCGCTTCAGTTCATACTGTCCGATTTCCACTGCTTCATTGATCTCACTCAAACCGTTTTTTATTATTTGACTTACATTTTTTTGTATGCAAGTCCTTTCCATCATTTTACTTAGGACTCTGTTTATTGTGTAAAATTGCTCCTGCAATTTACACTCAGCAGCTTCCCAAGTTGCCGGCGATTTACAAACATTAGCACTTTCATTCATACTGCTACCTGTAGCATTTTCTGTCACACCAGCCAGGTTGCCTACTGGTGTGATAGGAGAGCCGGGAAGCTCCTTTGACTCTACTGAGTCGCTTGCAGGCGGCACTCGAGAGCCTGCTATAATTTTTTTATTACCTTTCATGATTTTTGTTAATTTGTGTTAAATGTTTTATATTTGTGATGGTCAGGAGGATCATTTGTTGGAGATGACGGTTCAGCGTCCTGAATCTCCCCAATACTGAAGCCCTCCTACATTCCGGTGGCCTCGGCTGTTCCTCCCCCACGACTCGCAGCAGGGTCCCATCCGTACGCCATACGGCACTACTACGAGAAGCGAGATTTGACGTCTGACGACGTCTTACCACTGTGTGGGGCAGCCTCCCATGTTGGCTAGACTGGGTTCGGGCCCCCTACTTGTGGCGGCCCAGGAGTGCCATCTGGTTTTACAACTGTACCCTCCAGAAGGGGAACGCACATAAGCATGAAGTGATTCCCTCACAGCTAATCCCACCAATCAACAAGTAATCACTGCATCCGCAAGATCTTACCGTCGCTCAAACTGGTCACATTCATACGTGAGAGATGCCCGTTTATAGGGCCTCTCATTCATTCATAACCCGCCTGGAAGTTACCCGTTTATAGGGTCTCCATCTCCACCATTCGTGGGAAACTCGTTTATAGAGTTCCCGATATACTCCCCAGTCCGGGTACGGTTATCTTACAGATATGTAGGTGTGTGAATGATGAGTGGGTGTGTAGACGGGCGAATACCACTATTTTCGCTCGAAGTTCTTGTCCACGGCCACTTATTCGTCACTCTTAGAAGTGCATATTTCGTGACTGACCGCGAGTGGTCGTTCCCCTATCCGCAACCCCGGGGACGCGTGTGGTAGCTGAACTCAAGGCCCCACATTGTAATTATAATTCTTATTATTGTAGATATTAGTATTATTATCATTATTAAGATAAAAAATTATTATAATAAAACATAATAATTTCTCTCTCTATTTCTCGCATGAATCTGCGAGATACAGTGTCTACTCAGGAGAAAAATGATAGATAAACGCATATATTCATTTTGTCCATTCGACTGGGTGCCTTAGAAATATTCGAAGAAACTCCCTTTATAGCACAAAAGTTCAACTTTCTGAAAACCTCTTTTATTACTAGATATGAAATAAAATATTTCATCAAGTATCTAACATGTAACCTATTATAACCACAAAGAGAAAAGATTAAAAATAAACCATAAAAAAGTTCATGTCTTTATTTACGTAAGCGAATTGAGTTAGTTTATAATAAAATTTACAAGACATTTTTATAACTATTTTTCTCTTAGCCCTACTTATTAATGAATTAATTTAAATGATTTTTCATAAAATAATAAGTATTAAAAATATATTTAATATAATATGTATATTTTCAGTCGACAGAGGCTTCTTCATTGTATTGCGCCATTTTAGACCATGAGTACGAAAACGGGTTCGGATAGTTTTAGGATATATCTAAAACTTTTGGCATTCATTTTGCTTGCTCATGCTGTCGCGTTAAAGCAGGATTCTGCGAAAATAGATTTACTATTCTTTCTTCATCTTTTTGTCCACTTTACATATCGAGCCACGATCTAGTAAATCATCGACATTTTTAGCCACTTTATATCGCTGTACTCACTGCCGTACAAATGCATTCAACTTTCTCAAATAGTTAGCAGCCGCTGTTTGCAACATTTTGGGACCTTTTGGGTCGATGCAAAGGAACACAGCCTCGTAGCGCGACGCGTACTTGGTATTCATGGCGTTTAACGTGATTCTCTTTCAAAAGATCAACGACAACTGAATCTTTCACAATGCATCGAGGAAAAAACTTTCCTCTATCGGCTCATGCTCGGGATTAGAGCGAAATCTTACACAATCTTTCAGTAAAGTCGACCACGCTCTTACTTGATTGACGTATCTATTCAACGTTCGTGGTTTCTTGCCGAGTGAGTGAGAAAGTTCGAGGTATTGTCCGCAGGCGAGCCTCATGAAAAGAGCGGCCTGGCAACATAAACTTGGGCCTTCTTGCTCTAAATACCCTGCTGGATTGTCGTCTTTATGTCAAGGATTTCTGCATGCAATGCAAAATTATACATTTGACGTTCTTCAGAGGCAGATATACTACTTACTGTCGTCACCTTCAATTTACCATTTCTGAGCCCTATTTTATCTAAGATGAATCGTGAATACGTTACATTTGCATGTTCGAATTCAGATTCGTCTCTGTTCATTACTACTCTATTCACTTCATGAATCGACTATCTTCATCAACATTACTTCAACATTACTATTTACTACATTGTGTAATCCTTAAATGTTTCAGTAGTGACTATGATTTCATCCAGGTACACGAATATGTATGGCTCGAACTAAGGCCCAAACAGTATATCTACAAATGTCTGAAATGGCATAGAAATTAAATCTATATATCCTTTAAATCTACCTTAAACAGGACCTGTGCTCTGCACACTTTATCCAAAATACCGTCTAAACTGACTAACAGGTAGCATCCTACTTAGTAACTTTATTCACGTTTCTATAATCTACAAAAAATCGATAACTACCACCTGTTTCTTTGCCATGACTAGAGCACTACTCCAATCACTATCGGATCCTTTCATTATACCAGTTCCAGGCATCTTTTTCATTCTTGCATATGCAACTTCTAACATTACTGACTACGTTCTTCTAAATTGTGTCTAAATAGTGCCACTCTCTGCAGTTTTATTTGATTGATCCAATCTAAATCTAAATCATTTCTGGAGAAATCTATCCATTCTCCCTCCTTAATACGCCTCAGATTTCTGCCTAAGCGGGTATAAAGGTCAAACATTTTACAAAAATATAATCTAAATTCTAAGGATCATATCTTCTTTTAATTGACTCCACTATCATAACTGGAAATACATCAGTATAACCATCAACGTCCATACTCATCCTCGATATTCCAAAGACTTTGATTTTCCAGTTTCAGTTGACAATTCCCTTCGGACGCCTTCGGTAGGAGTCTGTTTGAATTACTCAGCTACACTTATACCGACAAGTGAAGTCATTGCTCCTGGATCAAAGAGTGCTTTATATTAGTGTAGTAGAGAGAAAATAATTCGAGAAGTGTCGGAGCCTTTAAAAGGGAGATGCAGTGCTTAAGAGACACGCCTAGAAGAAATTGTAACATTGGTACATGTTATGAAAAGTACTTGAGAAATTGCAAGGTTACGAGTTCGTCTTTATCAAATCGAAAGTTCTTCCGTATAAGCATCATTACGGTGAAAGGCTGCGAACTTCTCGAATTATTTTCTCTCTACTACAACATCTTTATCACTCATTTACTTCTTGCACTGTCAATACAGGAGAAGTATTTAGCTCTAAATCAATTACAGAAACGGGATTCTCTCTAGGTGGTCAGTTTTTCGTCATCCCTCCATATTACTTCTTTCAATTACTGAAATACCCGTATCCATGATCACTATTTCCTCTACTCTCTTCGATGGGTTTACGACTCGGATCGTGCGACACGAATCTTCCCTTCCCTCTTGCTGCCATCTACTCAGTTTTCTATTGTTTCGACTTCATGTAATTTTGTTCGATGACAATCGATGAAAGAATTATTACAACAATGATTCCCAGAATTTCCTGTACATCTACTCTTGTTCTCCGGATTCTTTTATATATTACCGGCATCCCGTTCTCCTTTTCTTGTAAAATAAAGGAATGTTCGCCTGCCCATGGCCTCGAATAAGGATTTACAATTACAGCCTTCTTTCTTGACTAACAGTTACGGGAATCACATTGTAATTATCAGCAATCGCCGTCTTCTTCAACTCGCCCTCCCCCTATCATTCGATGTTGCATTTACTAACTTAATATATATCATTATATATTTTTCATTAATTATTTACTATCTTTCTACCACTACTTCTTTGGGTAAACTACATGAATTATAAATATTATCAAATATCGAGATCTACGATGGCTCGATCGCTAGAGCGAAGAACTTCGTGATCCGAGTTCTAATCCCGGTCTCGGCCGATTAACTCTAGCACCACTATAATAATTTACATAGGCTTTGTTTATAAACACATCGTAGACCTCCGTCGCTGATTAGCTCCGGTATTTGAAGCATAAATAGAGCGACAATAAATAACATAATAAAAAAAAAAATTATGAAAAATGGAATCAACCTTCCCTTCTACAGTCGACTCGTACTTCATTCAATAAATAATTTCAACACCACCTATTCAACCTATTCAACCTAATTCGACATACAATAATTAAATCTCATAATACTATTTGTTTATTTCTTTTACAGATGGTTCCAGATTAATAAAATAAATATACATAGTTTGTAACCGCTGAAATTAGGGCTTCTATATTTGTTAAAAACCAAGTGTGTGCGCGCGTAAATGATTATATACGGCCAAAGGAAGACGAAAGAAAGATGAAAACAGCGGCCTTTTTCTTGCATCAACCTTAAAAGACAAGCGAGATGACTCTGAGCAGCTCCAACAGAACAAATCACCTGCCGATGAACCGTCGGCTTCTTTTGTTGTGATCACCACTCAGGCCGACAAGGATCTAGTAAAAACTTGCGAGTCGACAGCACTGAACCCAACCACCATTATGATTCGCACAGGCCCGACAGGACATTGACCATAGCAGCACCGCGGTTGTACCCAGACCGCATGACCGCAAGCGAAAGAGATAGCGGCCTCCAGGCAGTAGCCTCTACGTCGATGGTAAGTACATTACCTTTTTATAAATTCATGAGTAGTCAGAGTGCCCCGCGCTGCCATCACTCGTGTGCTCCGTAGCTCGCACATCCATTTGAACTACGTAGTAGCTTTTTCACGTATAACTATCCCCCTCTCTTGTCATATATGTAAGCCAATAGGCACGATGGAACCCGCTTGAAATTGGTTTTTTCCTTGCCTTCTATTTATGTTCAATCTATAAGCTAAATAAATGTTCGCTTATCAAAGACAGGATTGTAGATAACCGTCTTATGAATTGATTCGTGAACCTCTTAATTTTTTCGTCTTTTCTAGGTTTCGAGTCATCGCATGTTGCAGCACGGTAAATATATATCCGTATTAATAAACGATTTATATATATATATATATATATATATATATATATCTATATATATATATATATATATATATTAATACTGTGTGTATACCACATGTCATAATCCCCCTCTCTGAAATATAATGACGGTCTTCGGTACAGGTAGGGAAGGAAAACGAAAAGAAAATGAAAAATAGATAATTATAGTACATAATATACGAGCGTGGTCCCAGAAGTACCTGGCTCAACAAATAAAATAGAAAATTTTAGAAAAATATATATTTATTTGTCAACATAATCTCCTTTCAGCTCTACAACTTTTCCCAGCCATGTTCAATACATTCAATACCCTTTTTATAATAAGAATTGTGAAGCTCCTCATAATAGTCATTAACTCACCTCTTGTAATGTCAGCATTGTTGGAAAATCTTTGAGCAGCGAGCCATTTTTTCAAGTCTAGGAACAGAAAATAATCTCAGGGAGCTAAGTCTCGCGAATAGGATGCATGAGGTAGGCATTCAACCTTTAATTCATTAATTTAGTGATTATAATAACGGTTGTGAGCTGGTGTATTGTCTTGATGGAATACTTTCTTCTTAGCCAAATTCGGTCGTTTTCGCTTGATCTTTTCGCTCAAACGTTGCAATAAGTCCGCATAATACTCGCCGTTGATAGTTTTTCCTTTTTCAAGATAGCCAATGAAAATTATTCCACACTTTATTATTACCGCACTTTTTGAAATGCCTACTATATCTGATACCTTGCGCACTTTCAGTCGACGATCATTTAATACCGTTTTGTGGATATTGTAACGATAGTATTTTCTTACCTTGACGGGGTAAGTTTCCCCTTATCGTCGTCTCGTTTACTGATACTCTATACTCCTCTTCGGGTGAAGTCTTCGGGAAACAGGACTTGTGGAAGGACCGTTGGGTGTCAATTCTCAGGCAGATCAATGAACTAGATTTCGAGGTGAATCGGATGTAAATTTATTCCCTACAGTGAACACAATATATATATATATATATATATATATATATATATATATATATATATATACAATACGGCAATACGCCAATTACATCTCGCGCCACCCAGATGGCCGCTTCGCCACCGCTTCACCGACGCTTTTCTCGCACTCACCCCTCGCACAGTTTCCCTCCCCTCTCGCACATCCCCGCCGATCTCAACCGGTCGCGTACCCCCGACGTGGCGCGACTGGCCTACAAGGGCCGCACGTTATTCGCGATCTGTCCGCTTTCGTTACCCCCGCGTATAACGCTGTCGCACTCGTTCCTGACGCACGCGATACAAAATTAGTAGAGGTTTACGGCCGCGGCCCACTCAACACTGTACACGCTGCTGCTGGTTGAATTTCGTGCGAGGGCATCCCTTCGAGCATGTTAATCTTCTTCGACTGCTTCCCCTTCACTTTCTCTCTCTCTCTCTCTCTCTCTCTCTCTCTCTCTCTCTCTCTCTCTGTCTCTCTCTCAAACTCACGCGCTGCCGCCTTTATCTATCTCTCTCTATCTCTTTCTTTCTCTTCTCTATTCCTCTATATCACCGGCTCTCTCACGACTTCCCTCACTTCTCTCTCTCTCTCTCTTTCTCTACCGTCCTCCGCCCTCTCCACACCACACCGCAAATTCACCCACGCATTCCTTCGATACTCTTTCAACACCCGCACAAACTTCAGCAAGCCAAATTCTCACAGAAAATTTCTAAGATATACGTCACTGACGGTTATTATCAATTTGCTCTTCTTCTCCGTCCTCCTCGATCTGCTTCCTCGCCGACCAATCAGTGCCCTTCGCCGCTTCTTCCTCCAATACGAACCATTTGATTCGTCTTGTACTGTATGGTGTCCGTTCTGTGTCCGCGTCGTTGTTTTCGGCTGCCCGCCACATTCAAATTTTTCATGGTCCGTATATCTATATATACACTGCATCTAATGTGTCTGCTCCTCGCTTGGTGTCGTACGTGTCGCCGCCCAGCCTTACCTGGTGGCGAGACAGTCATGTTCACTCAGATTCGCTGCGTTCGGTATGGCGTATGGGCGTGGCTGTTTGTTTTACCGATGTCTCATTATTTTTCCTGTTTTCAGGCCTCGCATCCTTCCTGGTTGACCTAGAACGATGATGAGCTGCTATGGGTGTCGTGATTTTTGTTGTGCGGATGTTTTGGTGCTCGCTCGATATTATTCATTGTACTTAACCCCTTCGTCTCAATCGAGGATCACGCAGAACTGAAAAAGCCTTACGATGGTGATGATCATAAGATTCGGCTCTCCTTTGTGTGCTGTACGTGCGCCTCATATCACATTTCGATAAACAGTTAATACAATCTTATATATTAAATATATAATTTCCGTTCACGGAACACTGTATTCTATCGGTGCCAAAAAACTTTGGTTCACGCACTCCAATTTACACTACCGCGATATTGTATTTATAAATTGTTATCTATAAATTGTATCTATAAATAGAGCAAACTATTACAATGTTTCAACATCCTCAAATCCTCAATACCCGTGCAAGTATATATGTATATTTATTGAAAAATGTAATTTGTATATATAAGATGAATATGAATATAGTGACAAATACAAAAAATATTAAGGAAAGGGCTGGTTTTCAAAGTTTTTGTCTCTTGTTAGAAGAATCTTTGTTAGAGAATATGGTTAAAGACTCGCAAACATCTGAGGTATATTTGCTTCAGAATCCTTAAATACTAATCTTCGATCCATTCAACCAAGCTTTGAAATCATATTTTCTATATCGGTGAAACTACTTCGCTGTTCGAATTCTCTCTGGAAGAAGTCATATGATATTTTAGTTTTTTCGACACTATTTCTCTCAAATTATTAATTGAATAATTATAAAATACTTGGACTTTTATAATATATTAGATAAAAGACCAGGTTATTTTGTTCTTATAATCGACATGGAATTTTTAAAGAAATGCAATATTTAGATTTTTTAAAATTTACTTTATTATTACAAATTTACCCTATAAAGTTCAGTGGAAAGAGAGCTCTTAAAGGTCAATGTGATTGCATTTTATACAATTTCCTCCACTCCACGGCGACGCGACACATCCAAATAAATGAATCTCGTAACACGAATTTTGGAGAAGTTCACCTCGCAGCCTTACGGCCCGGAACATTCCATACTTTGTGGATAATTTAATCTCTATTTTTATATAGAGGCTTTTGAAACAGCTTTCGAAAATAGTCATAGTCTCTACAAAGCTCATGTATGCATGAAAGACTACAGCTTTCGAAAACCTGACTTTTCCGGGCATGGCACCAGCACCTCAAATGCATACATTTGCTAATAAAGAAAATGACATTTTCCAATCACAGCACTGGGTAATATGGAACTTCTTCAAAATGTTGTCCCGCATATTTTATTAGTTTGGCAATAATTAATTTAGTATCAATTTAAACAATTTCCACTAAAACCTTTTACAAATGAATTATTTCAATTTTTATAAATAATCATCAGATATTTTAATTATAATATTTATTATTTATATATTTATTTATCTTATAGTTTCTCTTTTGTTTTTATAAATAACTTGAGAATCAAATTTTACAATTCAAACAGCTGAAAAACTATATTTTATCATATAATAAAATTTGTTTTTATTTTTATTTACTGTTCGTCATGGAAACTAAACAAATATATCATTAACTATCTGCATCTTATATATATATATATATATATATATATATATATATATATATATATATATATAATACTTTAAAAGACCAATACATATATAACTTATTTAATTTTCTTTGCATTTAGATAACCAATACTTATTACGAAAACAAAAGAAGCCTCATTTACACATTTAAAAACATTCATCAAGATATTTAAATCTTGCCTTCAATGAATATGGATATGTTCTAGTATTCATTTATTTATTTTTTTTTTTTTTAATGTACGCTTATAATTCTAGGAAGTTTAAATAACATATAATATAATAACTAATATCATTTAATATTTGAAACATTTTGATGCATACAATACATTTATTAAGACTTATATATATAAACATTACATTTATCCGTAACAGTTCTGAAGGAATGGCTCAGCTATTCCAAATCACTTTGAATTAAAGAGAAGGAATGCAGTAAATAAAGAATTATTTAATTTTTATTAAGATTTATCAATTAAATTGCTTATAAAAGCTGTCTTAAATATATATTTGTGTTAAATGCATCAGAATTTTGTTCGCGTAGAAATTGTATGGGGACGGCCCTAGTAGGTTCATACCTTAAAGTCCATATGAAAATTGTAATATTGAAATATCTATATTATATTATTCGCCTGCTTATTATAAATTTTCATAAATGCTCACTATAGAAATGCCAAATTTTGATAGACAGTATACAAATAGTATGACAGCACTGAACTTGGCTATTGAGAAAAGATATCTAAAAATAGAAGCAATAAGAATTCATAAAATATCTTTGAAAAAAAGAAAGTGTTATTTTTCTGCAAAAATCGTTCATACAGACACACATGCGCTTTTTTATACTTGTATTAAATTTAACCTTTTGAAAAAAACTTCAAACTAGATCTAGATCTGCTCAAATGTTTACTGAATATTTTGAGTACTTTCAATTTCCTTTATCTCACCAATTTTTTAGATTATTCAGAGAATTAACTACTTGAAGGTAATCGTATTTACTTTACAAACAATTACAAACTTCTCATCGTAGATAAACAGAGTGTATTGATCGAAGGTTACGTAGTCTTCAGCACCGGCAATTATATTTTGCAAAGAACTTATCAAGTTGACAGCTAACAGCAATTATACACGAACATATAGGCAGGCATAGTTTGGCGAAAGTGATAATATATTTCTCGAATTGGTTGCAACTACATCTGTCATTTTATTATAAGTTGAATATTTATTATAATAGTTGATAGATAATACTATTTATAAATTGAATTAATAAACTGAAAACGTTAATGAAAAGGAAAAATTGTCTTTTATTCTATATTTTTCGCCTTATACAACTTAAATATAATGAGCATTAGTTTCATCTCGGAACAAACTTACGAACTCTCGTTATATTTAAATACACTTGTAGAAAGACTCTATCTTCTAAAAATAAAAGTGTGCTGTGGTTTTAAAATTTAGAATTTTGAAAAATTAAACAATAAATTATCCAAAAAAATAAAGTATCCATGAACATAAAAAAGAAAATTAGGGGGAGGGGAGTACTCAAGAATTATTTTTGTCGTAATGAGTGATGATGAAGTCTGATTATAGCGAGCGGAAAGATCAGTCATATATTACGCTGTGGATCTGTAAAGCCTTTAATAGAACGGGAATAATATTGTTATTAAAGAAATTACGATACTTGTTCTCACTAGCAAAAACGAGCTTCTAGTTAGACTATTCAAGGTATTCATTACTTGGAAAAAATTAATGCAAAAGTCCAGACGTCTTTTAATCTTTAGTTAAGACTCTAACATCACGATTTATCTTGGGACACTGATGATTATGAGTACACTTAAACATGTATTGAACTTAAACATTATGTGTACGTAATTAGCGAAGAAAGAGAAAGTGCTTTCTGGCCCGTTTTAATTTCAGTGTTATAAATGATTGTGTTTATAACAAATAATCTCGTGGCTCAAAAAACTACTGTATATAATACTCATAATGGAGCCTACAAAAGCATATGCGTATTTCTTATTGCCAAGTTAATAAACAAATTTTTTGTATACCTACCATTTATACTTTGTATTCATCTATATAATTTTTGCATGTTAATTATATGAATACATTTCTTCTAACTGTACGTTCTTGGCGCTCGAAAGACGAGAAATTTTTTTGTTCTGGATTTCATAAATTACCAGAAAGATTGAAAAAGGTATACCTTCCGATGGACGAATTTTTGAATAAAGAATATGTAACAATGTTTCCATAATAAAACCTCAGCTTAAAATAAAGCTTAAAAACTATTTTAAAATTCAAATAATTTAGGTATTTAATCAAATGCATTTCAGTGATTGAAATGTTCATATAGACAAATTACGAATGCAAGAAATATTTAACGTAGAAAAAAGATGAAACTGTGCATATCTTACTAGTTTTTTGGCTTTTCGTAGATTCTTTGGTAAGAAAAGAAGAAATTTATCTAATATATTATGGTTACTCTGATAAGAAAATACCGTTTGTTTAAAAAACAAAATAAGATCTGTGAAAACCATTGTTCAAATAGATAAACATATATCAAGAATGAAATGGACGGCCGTCGGACACAGTCGAGTACTTCCGTAAACTCGAGCATGTACCCAAATGTTAAATGGTTTAAAAATGTTGTTTTTTTATAACTAAATATGTGCCAAAAAATTGGAGAACAAAATTTTAATAGCATTTTTTATCATCTATTAATTGAAAATATTTTAAATAACCGCATAGTCTCATATTACGTCTGGGTTTGTCACATCTCTGTCCCCTAATATGCACATATGTTGTACTAGAGTGGTCCCAGAATTACCTGGCCTGACCTAGAGATGGCGGTAATTGCTAAAAAATACCACTGTATTAGAATGTACACAATCTATCAAGTATATGTCTTAAGTTCAAAGATGCCATTATGTTTAGTATTTGTTTGACAGCCATCGATAGTGAACGTTTTCAGTGTATTTGTAAACATGGAAAAAATTGGTCATCGTTATGTGATACAATACTTTTATTTGAAAGGCCTCAGCCCAACCAATATAAAAGCTGATGTACACTCTCCTCTGGGTGACACTGCTCCTTTGTTTGGAACCGTAAAATATTGAGTAGCAGAGTTTAAACGAAGTTGTACGAACTGCTAAGACGAGCCTCGCAGTGGTTGAGCAAATAAGGTGTCAACTCCAGAAATGTTGAAGAAAATCCACAAAGCGGTATTAAATGATCGTCAAATCAAAGTGCGCGAGATATCAGACATAGTAGGCATTTCAAAAAGTGCGGTACGTCGTATATGAACTGAAAATTTGAAGATGACAAAGCTGTGCGTAAAATGGGTGCACTGTTTGCTCACAATGGAACAAAAACAGCGTTGTGAAGACGTTTCAGTTGACTATTGGGCAATGTTTCGCAAAAAGAGAGCCGAATTTTTGCGCTATTTCATAACTATGGATGAAACATGGATCCACAACAATGGACTCAAAAAGGAGAACGGGCTCCATAGAAGGCAACGACCGTCCATCTGCAGAGAAGGTTATGACGTCGGTTTTTTGGGATGGGTGTGGGGTAATTTTCATTGACTATCTTGAAAAAGGAAAAACTTATTGCAACGTTTTAACGAAAAAATCAAGCGAAAAAGGGCGCATTTGGCTAAGAAGAAACTGTTGTTCCATTACGACAATGCACCAGCTTACACATCCGTTATTGCAATCGCCAAAATTAATGAAATAAAGTTTGAACTGTACCTCATGTATCTTATTCGCCAGATTTAGCTCCCTCGAATTATTTTCTGTTCCCAGACTTGAAAAAATGTCTCGCTGGTCAAAGATTTTCCAACAATGAAGAGGTGATGTCGGCAGTCAATGGCTATTATGAGGAACTTGACAATTCTTATTATAAAAAGGGTATGGAATTTATTGAGCATCGCTGAGAAAAGTTATAGAGCTGAAAGGAGATTATGATGAAAAATAAATATATATATTTTTCCAAAATGTTCTGTTTTATTTGTTGCGCCAGGTACTTCTGGGACCACCCTAGTACATATAACTTTGTTGACCATAAAATCTAATTACCGATCATATATAGTTGAACATTTATAATTATATGATAAACTAGTACCCGAGATATAATTGTATTTATAAAATAAACCTATGTTTGTATATTTATAAAATGTACTTCATACCTCTTTATTATTATGAATAATTGCATTATCTTTTGACGAAATAAATCCATATTTAAGGTCCTAATAATACATAATAGTTCGATGTATGAAATTAGTTTTCAACTTTTAATAAATTCTAATTTTTATCTTAGAGTACATATTGGAATAAATGTGTATGTATTCAGCTGCTGTAATAAATACGATGAAAATTTCCAGAATTTGTATTCTCAATTATACACTTGCTGTAAATTATAAGTCCGTGTACCGAGTGCAGGGGTTCCTGCTAAGATTGCTTCAATATAAGATTTGTAAAAAGACACTCGCGTATATATACTTCCATCTTTCGTATCATCACAATCTGGTCGATTTTTGGATGAGATTCCTACAATTTTTTTATCCACTACCAGTGGAGAACCACCATCACTCTGTAAAAAACATTGCATAAATTAATATTGTTCTTAGATTTTCCGTGCTCTTAAGGCTCAAATAAATAGTCAATTTGTCTGTGTAATCAAGTTTTAATTTATAATTTTAACTTCAAGATTATTTAAAGCACAAATTAACTTTTTAAAATCATAACCCGTATTGTTAACTCCCTATTTGGAAAATGAAGAACATGTTGCGTATTTCCCACGTTGAATTATTTGATCATTTTGATGCAAACTATTTTTTCTTTTCAAATCCGGTATCAAAAATAGTAGTTTTTAATTTTAAAATTTGGTCTTTATGTAATCTTCAAGCTCAAACTTTTTATGACAAATAGATGTTTCCGTTCGAAGCGATTATTTTTGGATTTTCGAACGGTTTTTCTGAAATGAAACCTTTGAATGCAATCTCTCACTTTTATAGAATTACAGTTACTCTTTTGATTGAAGTCTCAAAAGAAAGGAGCAAGAGTTCACCTCATAGCCATATGCAAGGGACATTACAATCGGATTTATAAACAAAAGAACGAAAAACATTAAGCAGTTCAACATCACTCAGAAACAAGCATTACAAGAATAATTACTAAATATTTTTATTTATTTAAATGCAATGGATGGACAGATAAAATCATATATTTTGAACTAAATTCTTGTATTACCTAAATAGAAAAAAAAATTATTCTAAAATACTTCTGCACTACACTTTGCATTAATTGTTCTAGAGATTGAAAAAGGGGAAATAGAATCTGAAAATACGAGAATAGAATATCAGATAGAAAATATTTTGAAGACAAGAGGTCATATATATAAATAAATATATTTTTTTTTGAAAAATTGTCAAACCGCCGTAATAGACGGCGTTACGATTATTGTCGTGATATCTGTAAACAGCAGAGTAAAGCTGACAGCGATGCTACTTGTTATATCAGTTACTTAGTTTCATTTACTTATGAAGTTTCAGAATGCCGAGGTAGTGAGTTCGTTTTCGTGAGACATGTTCGCAAAATGTTCCGAATGGTTGCCAAACTATTAGGAGTACGAGGGACGTTTGTTTGAGGAACACGCCTGACCATCGCTATCATCTAGGCTCCAAAACGATAGATAACCACACTATCTAGGCTCACGAGTATCTGAATACGCACAATTCCTCGGACAGGATTAGCTATCACTCGGGATCTTTTAATATCTTAGTTGTATAAACATTTTATTAATAGAACTAAATCTGCCGACTGCTTTTTATCTCCTCCTTTACTCCATATTGTTTTTCAGAGAGGGCATCAGCTATAGTAAGTCATTAGAACGGCGCGACACAGATTACAAATTAAATATGCAATAAATAAAATTATTCTAGATATTATTAACAGAAAGAAAAAGTAATTTAATTGTACTTATGTCGACTGCCCATATACAAATAAATAATTTTTTTATTGGTCTTACAGTCCAATCAATTAAATCTAAAATTAAAAAAACTAAAAATAAAAATAAATAAAAATAAAATAAAAATTAAAGTAAAAATTAAATTAAAATTATAATGACAGTCAAACTGTCCTTGTTTACATTCACCCCCGTAGACTAATCTGAAAATAAATTATTAGCTGAAAAAATTCTTTGTTAGTAAAGTGCAATCTGACTGTCCCCAACACCCTTACCTAATTGAAGACTTGTCCAACGCTTCGAGCTCACTATGGCTCCTCATCAGGGACTGATTTTTATTTATTTTTATTTTTATTTTTTTTTTATTTTTAGATTGAATTGATTGGACTGTAAGACCAGTAAAAAAATATTTATTAATTAGAAAGAAGAAGTAGCCTTAAAATTCCGTATCATAAGGTTTATTCATTATTACTACGTTGAAAACAATTGTTTCTTCTATCAATTATCTACATACTCACCGTGCACATCCCACGATGTTGAAATCTTATATCAGGTTTGATTGTTCCACATATTTGAATTGATCTACGAATATTTGCGTATGCTTTTTCGCAATTTTTATTTTTAGATATTCTAACAAAAGCATAAGTTAAATTTACAGAAGCATGATCTAAAATTGGTTGTTGTCTTTTTCCAAATTCTAACAAAGCATTAACCGTTTTAAATCCATATCCAGCTACACGTCCTTCTCGATTTTCAAACACTTCATGTGACTCGGGTAATTTAAGACTCACCAAATTCGGATGATTTTCTAGATCTAAACTTTCTCTTAACTAAAATATTTTATTATACGATAATTATATTTTTCATATATATTATAATATCATGTATGTTCTTATAAGCTTTACACAGATCTGAATTTGTATCTTTAGACAGCAAACAAATCTAGAAAGATAAATTACTATACAAATATATATATATATATATATATATATACACATCATTATTTAAAGATATGTTTCATTTAGTATCCAAGTGGGATTAAACTAAAAGTCCAGTTTCTATTTGCTAATTTTCAGATGGTTTCAACATTTGTACAGAATTATTTCATTACATTCCAACGATACAAAAAAGTTTTTATTAAATTATGCAACAAAAATATCCATAAGATTTTACAACCTTACCTGTAATACTGCTATATCATGTATCGCTAAATGATATTGAAACATTATCGTATAAATTTTATCAATTTCTCTTTCTGACGGTTCAGAGTTCGTTAATTTGGATGAGCCCGCAAGCACGAAAAATAATATATTATTTAGTAGATTGCCTTCTATGATGAAACAGTGAGCAGCAGTCAATACGAAAAAATTTGCAATTATAGCACCGCTACAAAGTAAAACACGTCTATCTGAATCCCTATTTTTGCCTATTACTGCAACATGATGCTTGTGATTCGGTTGATATGCTGGATAGCCACCAATAAGACCTTCAGTTTCCAGAGTTAACATAACATGAAAAAATAAATATCATAAATATTTTGAGATTGCTTTCCTTCATACCGAATGTTTTAGAGGCATAAACAGTATTTGATGGATTTTTTCAGTGACAGATACTGCTCTTTTTGTATATATATATATATATATATATATATATATATATATATATATATATATATATAGGTAGAGGACTATTTATAAATAATTTCATTGAAAGAATATATATCTATTTACTATAAATTTTATATATGCACAATAGATTGCATACATATACTTTTACACTTATTTAAAGGACTAAATTGCTGATCATGGGAAGGGATAGGGTAATCGACCCCTTAATCTTAAGTCAAAGGACCTGTGAAAAAATAAGTTGAACAAAATTTTATTAAATTTTCGTATAATTACAAAATAAACATTATTATAAGTTTATATTTTATGGAAAATTTAAAAGTTTAAAAGACTTAAAAGTAAATAAAATTCATGTAAGATAAAACATGCGAGGTCTACGATGGCTTGATCGCTAGAGCGAAGGACTAGGAACTTCGTGATCCTAGTTCAAATCCCGGTCTCGGCCGATTAACACAAAGCACCACTATAATAATTTACGTGGGCTTTGTTTACAAACATATTGTAGACCTCGGTCACTGATTAGCTCTGGTATTTGGAAGCATAAATAGAGCAACGTTGCTTGCGAAGGTGTGATGCTCATATCAAATTATATGAATATATGATACTTCATATCTATCTACAGTCAGTCAAGTAAGTGCGTGGTCGATATTACTGATAGGTAATGAAAGATTTCGCCTTAATTCCTTTGTGAGCCAATATAGGGAAGCTTTGTCCTTGATGCATTGTCAACACACATTTAGTTGTCGTTGATCTTTTGAAAGAGAATCACCTTAAACGCCATGAGTGCGAAGTACTCGTGGCGCTACGAGGCTATATTCTTTTGCATTCACCCGAAATATCCCCAAATGTCGCAAACAGCGGCTGTTAAATATTTGAGAAAGTTGAAGGCATTTGTACAGAAGTGGATACGATGATATAAAGTAGCTAAAAATGTCGATGATTTAACAGAACGTAGCTCGATAGGAAAAGTGAACAAAAAAGATGAAGAAAGAATAGTGAATCTGTTTTCGAGGAATCCTGTTTTAACACTGTAGTAAGAAACAAGCAAAATTAATGCCAAAAGGTGAGATATATCCTACGAAACTCTACGAACCCCTCTTCGTACTCATGGCCTAAAACGGCGCAATACAATGAAGAAGCCTCTGTTAGCTGAAAAACATGTGACAAAGCGACTTGCTTGAGCACATCAGAATATTAATAGAGTATTTCAAAATGTCATTTTTACTGATGAATGTTTTATATGGGCACGTGGTGTCCTCAAGCGAGCCTGGTCAACTTCTATCAATAGGCTTGTTCAGCGGACCGTAAAACACGGAATAAAAGTGCATCTTTGTGGCTGTTTCTCAAAGTAGGAATTCGGGATTCACGTTGCACCTCTTTATTAACAACCTAAATACCGAGAAAATGATAAAAATCTATAAGAATGCTTTACTGCCATCTGCCAAACTATGGTTCATCAAAAAAAATGAAGATTGGATTCTACAGGAGGACAGCGATCCTAAACACCGCAGCAAGCTCTGTACTGAGTGGAAGACTCAATCTGGTATAGTTACATTGCATAGGCCATTCCAGTCGCCCGATGCAAAAGCTATTAAAAATGTGTAGGCATATATTAAACAGAAGCTTCGTGGAAGACGCACACACACTTTGAAGCAGTTGTCTTACCAAATTCGTGGGATGTGGAGATCGTTGCCACTAGTATACGCCGTCCAATTAGTAGAAAGCATGCCTCGGAGATGCCAGGCAATTATGAACGCCGGTGATGATTGGAGATATTATTAACCGAATTGCATCATCGTTTGTAATATGTACAATGTATATATAAATATAAAAGTTCCATTAAATAAATTTGTTGATAAATTAACACGACCACACTCTTACTTGACAGACTGTATCTTTTTCTCTCTTAATCTCTCTCTCTCTCTCTCTCTCTCTCTCTCTCTCTCTCTCTCTCTCTCTCTCTCTCTCTCTCTCTCTCTCTCTCTGTTTTTCTTTCACCAATGAAAAATATTCAAAATGAAAGTAAAATTATTAGGGGTTTAGAGCGATTGGTTCTATCGAGTGATCCTATAACTAATGATCAGACATCGGCAGACATTGGTCTGTAAAACGGAAGTAACGTTTTGGGCGGTAAATGAGCGTGAAAATTTTAATGAGTAAATAAAACCAAAAAGCCTTTATTAGAAATGTTTATATGTTGTTTTTTGTTTAATTATACTTTCATAATAGTTATATATTTTTCAATTTAATACATATTGAATAGCAAACTAATCTTCTTTATTAATATTATAAACCCAAATTTGCATTCTTGTTTATTCAATATGAATTCTAAACATTCTAAATTCTTTCATATTTGAATTACTGCAGTAGTCTGCGTTGCAACCTACCATTTTTCTTAAAAAAAAAAACAAAATTTAGAAATTTTATCATTGCTTTAGTACAGATTGTGAATATTAACCCTCTTAACATTTAACCAACATTATTTTTTCTCTTATAAATAATCACTAATACATTTATAAAGTTAATTAATAATTATTTGATATTGTAAATAATTTTATGAAATAAATATTCAATGCCATTTAAAATTTTTTTGCTGTTTCTTGACGTCTGCTTGTTAGCTTTCTTTCTCTTACCAAGCTACGCTTATGTATACCTTTCTCTGTCTATGCAAGTGCTACTATTATGGTCTCTATTCTTCTTATTTCCGCTTTACAGATGACCTTGAAACGACCTTTAAAAAATTTCTCAATATGATTTTAAACGTAAAATTTCACGCTGTTTTCGAATCCGGGGTCAAAAATAGGTGTTCCCATTTAAAAAAATTACTTTGAACTTGAAATAACCTTGAAGGGCAAGTTTAAGGTCAAAAACTTTAGTCCTTTTGTTTTGCCCCCTTTGCCTTTAACAACTTTTGTCAAAACCACTTTGCCCTATAATATCCGAAACAGAAACCATACATCACTTTGTGTACATATATATATATATATATATATATATATATATATATATATATATATATGTATAAATTTAACAGATTAAGCGACTGTCAAAACAACGTTTTCTAATGCCCGTTCCTGTATAGCAGAAAACTGAAGTTAAAACTACGTGAGTCCTCCGTAACGCAAACGTGGCGAATTCGAAAAGCATTTTACCAAAGTTACTCAAGTAATGCCAACGTTTCTTTTCGCTCAGTGTACAATAAAATTAAGGCATGTGACGTGATAATGGCGTAGACCAGAGAGGTGCATAAACGGCACAAGGTACAGAACCTTGTGGAGCTTCCATCCTACCTAGAATTTCGATAGTGCTGTCGACTGCACCTGTTGGAGGTTTTTATGCTTTTATGTGTTTGTTAAACCAAAACATGAATAGCTTTAACTAATGTAAATATCTTATATATACACGCGAACACTTATTTCTTCCTATTCAAACTGTGACTTTCAATTTTATATTAAACAAACAGTTGTATGTAATCAATATTAGCTTGGCTTTCATGATATTTGATTTCCCCATACATATGGCTTCAGTACGTGTGATAATATAAACTTTGTGCTATTAGTAAATCAAATTCGGTGTTCCGAATTCGTGCCTCAATCTCGGCCAATTGATACAAACACCACTGTAAAGATTTAAAATGTTCTGTGTTTACAAACACATCGTAGACCTCCGTCGCTCATTAGCACCGGTATTTCAAAGCATAAATAAAGCGATGTTAAATAAAAGAAACATAAACAAATAAAGTTCTAGTTACTTTTAATTTGTTACAATGTAAAAACTCCACAGTAAAAACAATTTGATTACTTACCATGTATAATCGTCAAATTCAATATCAAGAAAAATAAGACTAATAAATTAGAATAAGACATTTTGTCATGTATATATATAATATACTTCAGGTTTTGACACTTACAGAACAATTCCGTAAACGTTATATAGCTTTTATATATTCTTATAGTTTCAAATGAATTTGTTAAGATATGCAGAAGTTATTATCTAAACTTGTTCTAACACAATATAAACATAATAGGATATTCTAATATATATTATTTTTTTTATTTAATCTCCAGCTATTTTATACAATTCATAAATATATATATTTATATAATATGCCAATACATAATATATATATATATATATATATATATATATATATATATATATATATCTTAAATTACGTTTACCTTCAATTTCAAGCAAGAACGTTTTATTCGCTCATGTACTTTCAACTTGAGTCGCGTTGTTTTTCGCAGCACGCAGGCGCGGGACAGACCTGTATTAAAAAAATAAAAATTCTTAGGTCTCACTTTTATTTTCTATAAAAAGAACAAACAGAGATTCTAAAAGAAATAATAATGGATACGTTAATCGACTGGTTTCGATCTCTATTTTCGCAGAGATACAGCAACTCGCTTCATTCATATAGTATAGTATATATTTTTTGATGTAGTAAGCATACATTCTTCCTTATCGAAAAATTCTTCCCTTTATTTACCAATACTCTTTTCTTTGTCCAAATATTTATTCAATATACACTAAGTATAAAAAATGAATCTATATTATGTTTAATAATGCGCCAATCGTCACAAATATTCAATGATATATTTAAATACATCTTGTATTTTAAATAATTTACTTGTTACATCGTTGATAAAAAAGAATAAAAATATATGCCAATGGAAAAAAAACCTAGAAATGTAACTTTATTCTCACAATAAAAAATTTGTTTCTTAATATGTTCAAAAATGTCTTATTCTCAAACCAATTATATATTGGAATAGAAATAAACGTAAAAAAAAACATTAATTCATAGCACCACTTTAGTGAACGAATTCTAGTGTTAAACATATTATCTAATATTATTCAATTATATAGTTGAAGCTGCTAAAGAAAATAATTTAATTAAAACTAATGATATACATTAATACCCATAATTTATTTATGATAGATAAACAAAACTTATGGTATAAATATAATCTATTCTTGACGTTTAAAGCAAATAAAATATTTTAGAATTAAAGTATTTGAACTATGTATATATTCTGCGTACATTTAACACATTCTTCTTATCTAGTTGATATTTTATTATATAAAGAATTATTTTATATACAATTGACAATTGAATTAAAAATTTATTTCTAAGTAACTATTTAGTAACCCTCATTTAAATCTTTAATGATTGAGATTTAAATATACTTACTTATCTTTAATTACTTCAAAATTGTCTAGTGTATTTTTGGTCCCATACTGAAAAGAATAACTAAAAAATTGTTTCCTTAAAATTAGTAAAACAAGTCAATTTATAATGTATTCAGACGACATACCGGATTCATGCTACAAAAAATTAATCTCTATTCTTCGATATTGTTCCTAATGAATTCGCATATTTGGATGGTATCCTTATAATCTCTGAGATATATAAAGAATAAAAAGTTTCTAAATACAGTATTTGAAAAGTTGAGAGCCGTAAAATTAAAGCCCAGTCTGGATAAATACCAATTTGCACGTGCACAACTTATCTAGGACATGTAGTTGATGCGCAAGAGGTACGAACAGAACCCGAGAAAATAAAGGCCATATCAGCTATTCCACCACCGGAAAGCCAGAAAGAACTTAAATGATTTTTTGACATGCTTTCTTGCTATAGAAGATTTATAAAAGACTTGTCAAAGACCGCTATGCCGTTAAGTATTTTATTACAGAAGAAGACGGATTGAATATGGAAAGAAGAATAGTCAACAGTATTTTTAGAGTTGAAGAAAAAATGAACGAAAGTTCAAGTATTATCATGTCCAAATTGGACTTTGCCTTTCATTTTACAAACAGATGCGTGTCTACTCGGCCTGGAAACCGTGTTGACACAGGTAGATGATAATAGAGAGTATGTGATTGCTTAAGCAAGCCTTAAGCTGAATGGGGCAGAAAAGAGCTATCCTGTCATAGAGTTAGAATGTTTAGATATGCGGTGGGGCCTAGAAAATGCATCAATATTTGGAAGGATATCCATTCACGGTAGTCACGGATCATCAATCTCTCAAGTGACTGGAAAAACTGGATAATCCATCTGAACGGTTGGCACGGTGGACATATGAAGTATCTCAATAGTATTTCGACGTTCGGTATCGGAAAGGTACGAAAATAACCTGGCTGATATGCTCTCCCGAAATCCAGTTGAAATAAATGCTATTTCAAAAACAAAAAATAAATAGTACGAGAAAATATATAAGTCCGTCAAAAATAATTCAGCAGATTTACCGGATTGCCGCATGAATAACAGTAGATTATATCATTACATTCTACATAAGTTTGAATTCAACGCAACTAATGAAGCAAGTGCATGGAAAATTTGTGTGTGCGAGTACGAAAAACACCGTATATTGAGGGCAAATCACGATGATTCGATTGCAGGACACTTAGTCGTTGCAAAAACATTAGCAAATTTGACTAAATATTACTACTGGTCTGTCATATGCGCGCGTGTATAAATTTCCATCATCAGAAAGCACATATATTAGCACCCGCCGAAAATCTGCATGTGAAAAATTGTGCACTATGTTGAAACATGGTTATGTGTTGAACGACCGAAAGCTAAGACGTGTTGAGTCGAGACTAACGCACAGTGCACCAATTGAAATAATATAATTTATATTATATCAGTGAATTTGTACACGAGTTGAGTGGCCAGATTCCGAGGTGTGTTGGGCCGGAGCGACGAATCAGCGACAACAACCCCAGCACGTACTGTTACACCATATATATTATTTTTTTAGTGAAATCCGTTAAAGAGCTCTTCATAAAATTCGTAAACGATTCAGTAGGTTCTACAAAAAATTAATGGTGAGTTACGTGGAGGCAGGAGATAGCTACATCAGCGGACATAGTTAATTTTTCTTTATATTATTTTAAATAATTAAAAAATCCCGCTTAATATTTTTAAAATGTCTAACAAATAATGTGACCATATATACAAGAAATCGAGAAATAGAATTCGGGTACAACGACACATGTACCTTCTTTCTTTTGCGCACTCATTTGTTTTAACAACACTCCGCGGAGATGCCAAAGATTGGTTAGATAAGTATCTGTAATTTATTATATAATTATATCTACAAATACAGTAATCTATCATTTATTACTGTATAGATTACTTGTTTCACCATTGATTGATTAATTAAATGAATAAAAAATATAAATTAAAAATATGCATTATATTTTTAATGAAAAAAACTACGTGCTTTTGAGGGTTTTGGGGGATATGAGAGTAATTCTACGATGGGCTACGTTAGCGAAAGGGGTTAATAATGGCACAAACCTAGCTACGTAGTTTTTGGACAGCTTCCAACATAATGATGATGCTTTGTTATTTTCATTCGAATTATTCGGATTACTTTACTCGACCGCTGTCATTTCAGAATCGCATCACTTTTCCTGAATATGCTTCCCCTCGATGTTGTAGATGCTGTGTGAGGCTAAGTTTTTGTACATCTTATCCTGTAGTTCCAAATCCATATCGGTTTCAGTACTATACGTTGTGTCGCCTTTAATAAGTAACGCCGTGACGGTGTTTTTTTTTCTAATACGTATCTCTTCATAATTTCATTATTTAATAGATATCCTAACTCTTTACTACTTATATTATTTCCCTTTGTATTAAATTGTATTAAATTTTGATTTTTATCTGAGTACTAAAGTAACGTAAATTCGTCAATTATCTTTTAATATTTGTTCGGTTATATTCGGTTTGGTCGTTGTATACATTAATTAATACAAAAAATTTGGTATTTTATGGTGCTTCATAACTTTTGTATGAGCACGTTTCAGCTTTCGAAAATAGTATCCAAACTTTCTTCAACGTTGAAAACCATACATTCAAAAAATACAGCTTTCGAAAACCTTATGGTTTTGCGGTCACGGCACCGATGGATTTTGAATGTATAGTTTTCTCGGAAGAAAAAGTGGTATTTTCCAGTCACAGCAGTGATAATAGTAAACTTCTCGAGGTCTATCCAATTCAATCAATCCAAGTTGATTTTATATTTTCTTTATAATTACGTTATTCTCTTTTATTAAATATATAAGTAAAAATATTTATTCGATTAAATTTTCAATTTCTATTACCAAAATATTAATGGCTTTTCTTTACAATAATTATTTGACCATTAATTTTCTAATACTTATAAAATATCAAATTGTTAAATAAATTTTCATTTAATATATTTTATCAAAGAATTTTAGCCTAATTTTTTCTATAATCCAACAAGTACAATAAATCTTATTCTTAATAATAACACACACTTCTCAAGATAAATATACTGAATCTACGCCTTCATTACATGGTAATATAATATCTATATATCTATATATATATATATATATATATATATATATATATATATATATATCAACGTCTTGCTTTAATATTTAAATTTCATCCATTTAAACATTATTATTATTATTTATTATTATTATATCAACGTAAAAACTTAATTTCTACACTATCTTAATAAATATATAAACTTGTATAATTTGAAATAATTTTACATGTTATTATTCTATCCGTAACAATAATAAACACATTACAATTAGAGCTAGTTAGTGAATGACTTGTTACCTGAAACATTTTTAAATAGTTTTAGAAGCTTTATTTCGCGATGAGAATGATGTAACGTGATATATATAGTGAAACGCTAAACATGTTGTAGGAACTAAAAATGAATTACAGGAGTTACTAAAAAATAAAAATTATCAAAGCGAACTTATTAAATTCTCCTTAAAATCATTATATTAATAAATTGGCGTTTTAGTCCTCTCCGCGTGACGTATTTTGGAGGATTTAAGAAGGAGTCGTCCATTAATAAAATATAATTTCAAACTTTTGATACGAAAAAAAGACTATTACTCGAAGAACTTAGTACAGTACTAAAGCAGGTTGATGCCTGCCTTAATTATAGGCACTTATCTCCTTTATCCATTGATCTAGCGACCTCACATTAACTCCAGTCCACTTTTTAATCAGCGACTCACTTATGGCATGATCACACGCAGAAAAGATGAACTTATTTTAGATGTAAGAATGAACAAAATGGTTCTATAATAAGAATAATAACTTCAAACTAGGAGCATTGGCTAGCATTGGAACATATAATGCATAGAGAATTATAATATGAAGAACACAAAGCAGGGTTATTGAAAGACCATTGTCGAAAATCTGCCTCGTTCTAATTTAAGAAGTATAGAATGGAAGGAATGATTTAGGCAATTATATCTGAAACAATTATTTAATTAAAATATATTTTTACATTCACTAATAATTTAACTAATAAAGTATATATTTCAATTATTTTATTATAACATCATTATAATTATTGTAATTACATTTTTTGTCGACAATTTTATATAAAATATTGTATAATTGGTTTTGAGACATATTGAATGATATTCTTTTAAGACGATTGAAATGTTCTGCTGTTTCTTAATAAATATACACAAGTTTTAAATATGTATTTAATACATTCATGAATGTACATAATATTTGGCATGGATTTATACTAAATATGGAAATACCTCACCTCATTAAAAGCTCGACGAACATTAGATAGTTAGAAATGACATTGGCATTATCAAGCGTTGATAATAGAACGGGGTTTGTCCCCTGAGGAGATCAGGTTACGGTATGCATAAACAATAGGATCAAATGATACATGAATATAGTTAGTCTCAGGCCAGATCATAAACTAGAAGGTTGACTGATTAAGTGTTGGCTAAACTTTCTTAACTTTTGGTACTTTTCCAAAACTGCATAATACCATTTTTCATCAGTTCATCGTCCTTTTAAATATTTCCCAATAGTTGTTATTAAAAAAAATAAATTTACACAAAAAGAAAAGTTTCAACATGACATATTATTTATTCATTCGTGAACTTAAAAGAATATAACCGAAGTAGTTTACAGAATGTATTTATCATTATATTATTTTTGTTAAATGAATCCTTTTTATAAGTTAAACTTCATATATGGTATCAAGATTCAGCTAGTTTATTATGTACACGCAGCATTTTTAAAACTTTTTTAGTTTACCATCGTTTTTAATTCAACAACATATTTTCATATATTCATATACTGTTGTAAATATAATAACACGAACCCATTAAATAGCATTTCAATATGCGTATAAAGGCTTATAAATGCTTGTTCCTGGTAAAGGCTTTTCTGTTAATACTGCGTCAATATAAGGTTTATAGAAAGATAATCTCGTATATACGCCACCATTGCCAGTATCATCGCAATCACGACGATTTCGAGTTGCTATTCCAATGACTGTCTGATTAATAACCAGGGGAGAACCACCATCATTCTGAAAAAATTATTGTTTCAACTTAATATATACAGTATTATAACAAGCCTGCATAACCTTCGAAGTATATATACTTTTGATTTTCAATTTTGCAAAACAATTATATATCATACAATATCATATAGATATGCTTTAATCCTGTTAATAAATTTCTATTATATTTATTCCTATAGACAAAGCTTTGAAAACATAATTTTGTTATTATTATGGAAGTTTTGCCATTTGTTCGGTTCATGCGAGAAGTTATGTGACACTTTATGTACGTTTAAAGTTATATTTTTTTCCATATTCTTTCTGAAAATTTAACGAATCCATTTCAAATGAGTTCTAATTTAAAGTACATACTTAAATAAACACTTTTCATTATAATTATCTACTTTCAAACTTAGAATATATATATTCAAGTTTATATATTTATATTATATATAAATATTGGATTTGTTCACTTATAAATTTTGTGGGAACGTACCTGGCAAGCTAATACCTGCTTTCGTAATAATGATGAATTATCAGAATAAATAGCAGAAAAATGTTTACCTAAGATCATGATTCAAGATAATTAATTTTTGTTTATGAATAGACGCATGGACAAAATGATATGAAAATAATGTCGGCTAGTTGTAAATGATCTCATAATTTATTAAGCTGCATTTCCATTAAAACTATTTATTTATTATTTTTTTAGAGCTGTAAAATTCTTCATATGCTATGAACATATATTGTTATGTTACCCTTTATCACAATCAGTAAGACATCTGTTTATACCAGTAAATTGATTTTTAATTTAATTATAAAAAATTTTTTGTGTATATATATATATATATATATATATATTGAACTTTCGGAATATATTTTATATTAATTTTTTATATATTCATGAAAAGATATATTTAAATTCACTGCTAATTTGGTAAGAGAGAAATTAGAGAATATTGCGTTGTTTAAGTTAAATTTTGAGCCAATCATTTGTAAAAGACATGTTGATGACGTCTTTGCAATTGTGCCATAAAGTTTTTTAAACGAGATGGTGGGTACAAATAATATTTATCCACATGCTAAAAGAATGGCATATTATTACTACTCAAGCACAGTGCTTGTGAATAGTATAAAATCGATTATTATTTAAAAGACTTAAAAAGAAGACAATCAATTGCTCTATAAACTTAATCCTGTTCCTCGGCGGGGCGAAAAATATTTTAAAATCAAAACGTTAAGATTAGCAGTTTTCAAGAAATGCCACTCCTTAAAAAATCCATAAGACCTAATTACATATAATTAATATAGTAGCAGAAGTAAAAAGACATTTTAAAAATAAAAAATAAACAATTTTCAAAATTTTTCTGAAACCATAAACTTCAGATCAGATATTGTGTATGGGTAGAATAGAATAAAGATTTTCAAAAATAAATGGCGCCAACTTAAGCAAACTAGTACAAAAGAAACTTTAACAATGAAAATAGTAAGAGGTGAACTTAGTTTCCGACCTTTTTTAACGGAAAAAGGGCATTTATGATGGAAAATGGATACACGTCAGCTTAATCAAAATATTTTACGTCATTTTCTACTAATTTTTCTGACCTTTCTAGTAATATAACGATACTGTCGCAAAAGAATGATGACGGTTTTGAGGGAATCCAATCATGCAGAAATGCTCAACAAGGTGAATCTGCATCGATCTAAATAGGTGATAACCAGAAGGCGCTATATCTGGCCAGTACGCTGGGTGCGGCAATACTTCCCATTCAAACTCCAACAGAATGTTTTTGATGGATTTGGCAGCATGTAGTCGAGCGGTGTCACGCAAGAGAATGATTTTGCGCCTATTGCTTGGGATTGATGATCTATGTTCGATCACTTTCTGTTGCCAATCATTCTGTTGCAATTGCCGTTTGTATACGTCGGCAGTGACGGTTGCATTCGGTTTTAGCAGCTCGTAGTACAGTATACCCCGTTAGTCCCAACAAGTGCACAGCAATGCCCTGTGGCCGTGGATGTTCCGTTTTGGTGTCGATGTGGACGTCGATGTCGATGATGAAGCATAGGTCCACTCATGATTTGTTGCGCTTACGATTATCATAGTAGATCCAATTTTCATTACCAGTCACAATACGCCACAGAAAACTTTTCTTGTTTCCCTGGCAAGCATAGACACTGCGATGCGTCGATGTAATCGATATGTAAGCCATGTATCCACACAGCGATTGTATCGATTCATAATGGCAATTTCGGTCAAATCGTGTGGCATACATTTTCCTTCTTTATGAATCTTTCCCATCGCATCCCAAACGTTTGCAATCTGCTCTGGCACTGACTTCTAACGTATTAACGAGTTCTTTATATATTGTAGCTGAGTTTTCATCTAATAATGCTTGCAATTCACTACCTTTTCGGTTGCCCAAAATGTTCTTTGTCATTAACATCACTATATGAGAATGGATTGATAAGTTTCTGGCCTGACCAACAAAAACGTTTTGAAGAATTTTTTTTTATTTCTCAACATAATCTCATCTAAGGCTGATACATTTCTCATAGCGGTGTTCGAGTCTAGCAAAACCATTTCAATAGACTGATTCGTCAAGCTCCTCAAAATACACATTTACAGCTTCGATTACTTCTTCATTGTCCGCAAATCTCATACCGCCAAGTCATTTTTTGAGGTTAGGAAACAGATAATGGTCACTCGGGGCTAGGTCTGGAGAGTAGGAAGCGTGTGGCATCAGTTCAAACTTCAGATCGTTGATTTTAGCCATGGCAACGATTGACGTGTGCGCTGGTGTGTTTGTTATCGTGTTATCGTGATGAAACAAGATTTTTTTCTTCGACAGATGAGGTCGTTTCATTTTCACTTCGTGGCTTAAACGTTGCAATAAGTCTGCGTAGCATTGACCAGTGATAGTTTTACCCTTTCAAAGGTAATCAATGTATATAACACCTCGTGCATCTCAAAAAACAGTAGTCTTAACATTGTTCGCCGAAAAAATTGTTTTTGCCTTCTTTGGAGTTTGTTCCTCTGGTTCAATCCACTGTTTACACTGTTTTTTTGTTTCAGGGGTGTAGTGGTGGACCCAAGTTTCTTCAACGGTTACGAATCGATAAAAAAATTCGCTTGAATTACGCTTATACAATGCCAAATTGGCAGTAGAAATGTTCTTTCGAATCAATTTTTGGTCCACTGCAAACGCGGCGCCCATTTTGCACAGAGCATTTCCGTATACAAATGTTGGTGCAAAATATTTTGGACACAAACATATGACATCTTACAGCTCTCAGCTATCTCACGCACTTTTAATCTGCGGTCTTTCAGCACTATTTGATGGATTTTTTCGATCATATCTGGAGTTGTGACCTTAATGGGGCGTCCTGAACGAGGTTCATCAGAGGTGCTCACACGACCCTTTTTATACTTGGAAACCCACTACTTAACGGTTGAATATGATGGGGAGCATGTCCCCAGAGTTGAGTCCATCTCTTGTTTAATTTCCTTCGGCGTTAACCCCTTCAAATAAAAGTATTTGATCACAGCACGATTTTCCAGCTTTTCCATTTTTACGAAAAACACAGAGGCGTTTTGTTCAGCGTTCTCTCAAACCTAAACTAATATGGCGATCGGACTGAAACTATAGCTACAAACTAACTAAAGATGGTACTATAGAACGCCACCTCAAGGTAGGCCTAGTGGCGCCATCTCTTGGTCATGCCGTGTAACGGACACGATTTGTTAATTGTTAGCGACTAAAATAAAAATAATAAGAAATTTATATGAAATTATTATGTAAAAATATATTTAGAAAAATGTAATTTATGTAACATTATAATTATTACTTTAAATTGTTTGTTAAGTTGTTTATGTTAAATTGTACTACGAATATTATAAAATGTTGTAATTGCGAGCGCGAATACTTGTGAAGCCAGGAAACCGCCTCGGGAAAAAACCTGATTCAACCTAAAAAAAAATCTAGAAAAAAGAAAAATCAAAAATTTCCCGAAATTATCTCTTTCTCTCTCATTTCATTGGGGATCACCATACGTTGTAGATTGGCCGTCTGCGTGTGTGACAAAAGGAGTGAGGACCCGCAGAGGTGAGAGAGAGAGAGAGAGAGAGAGAGAGAGGGCTTTCATTGAACTGCTGCAATCGCGCCTTTCCCGTCGGCTCCGCGACCGTTGTAGACATGCCGTCTGCGAAAGATAGCACGGGGGGAGGAGAAAGCACACGTTTAAAACGCGTTTTTTCTATTTCTCTCTCCTGACTGTTGTCATACGCGTTGAAGACAGGCCGTCTGCGCATGTAAATTCGGACGACAAGGAGCTGCGGGAAGGGGGATGCAGCGGACTGAAGTCTCGCGCGATTAGAAAGACACAAGAGCTCCGAAAATGTGTGAAATGTATCTTTGCCAGCAATTCTGCTATTAAAGTATTTGAGCATTGCTATGGGAGGAAAATGGGAGCGTCATCAAATATATGAAGCGCGTAAAAAAGCGTATTATCCTCACGCGGCTTCTTGGCTAGAAGGGTTATAGATTTCGCAGCGAAGCCACGCATTAAGGTTCCATAATTTATTCTTAATTTCTCTTTCGTGGCATTTTCTGTATAATTTTCAATAAATTTGTAAAACTTTTTTCAAAAATTTGTAAATCAAAGAATTTATTTGTTAATTAGTAAAATTATAAAAGTATCTAAATAAAATATTATTTTTTAAATCGCACCACCTTTTTTAACATCAATTCGTCTATAACAGACCGGAAATTTATCAATCCAACCTCTTAATTCAAATCTATTCTTCTTCCTATGAGCTTTCTGATATGCAATTTAATTTTAGTCAATTTATTTTAGCATTATACTTACATAAGAGTAAATATGCTTGAGAAATGGTTGGAATCGGATATAAAATTATTAAAGGTTGTCAATAAAATTATTACTTTTACTACTAGATATTTATAATGAAATTTATAGTATTAATGACTACTCCAAATAATGAAGGAAGTACTATATTCATTTTGTAAATGAATGAGATAAAAAACGAGTTCACCCTATTTCATTGTCTCCAAGGTTTCGCAGAATTCTAAAAGCTATTCCAAAGAATAGATGAAATTTTTTTGTTATTAAACGTCTACGATGTGTTTGTAAAAAAAGCACATGTAAATTATTACAGCGGTACTTGTGTCAATCCGCCGAGACCGGGATTTGAACTCGGATCACCAGGTTACTAGTCCTTCGCTCTAGCGATCGAACCATCGTAGGTCTCGAAAATATATTAAGTTGGTAGATTGGAACTAATAAAATCAAAACAAAGTATCGGCTTTGTTTTTTAGAAAGAAATTGTTATGAATACAGATTAGCAGTAAACATTTTCTTCTCTTACTTTTTATATATTTTAAAGAATCAATGTCAAAGACAATAAATCAACTAACCGTGCAAAGTCCTCGATATGGATAATTTATATCAGCTTTCATTACAGCACACAGATGGATTGTACTCCAAACATTTACGTATGCAGTTTGACAAACATGATCCTCAGAAATTTTAGTAAATGCATATGTTAAAATTATACCAGGATCCGCTGGAATTTCTCTTACTGTATCCTTAAGATAACTTGTACGATCGACCGCCTTAGAGCCATATCCAGCTACAATGCCTTCTTGAGTATTGAATGTTTCTAGTAGGTCTGGTATTCTAAGACTTTCTAGATGAAGATTAATTTGCAGTTCCAAACTTTTTCTCAACTACATGAGATAATTTTAAATAATTTACAAATATTAATTTATTATAACAGGCATAATATGTATATTTACATGTAGTATGTATATGTATATGTATATGTAGTATATGTATATGTAGTATATCTTCCTTTAACTTATTTATATAATTCAAATATATCAATATTTACCTGTAACAACGCTATGTCATTCGTAATCATATTATAATCAAACATAATCGTGTAAATTTTCTCAATTTCTTTTGCAGATGGCTCAATATTTGTCAATTTTGTTGATCCCACAAGCACGAAAAAGAAAAAATCTTTTATTTCATTAGTTTTATCAAAGAAACAATGAGCAGCAGATAATATATAAAAATCTGCAATAATAGTACCACTACAAAGTAAGTAACGTGTACTGGCATTTTTGGATTGACCAATTATTGCAACATGATGCCTATGATTTGGTTGATATGCTGGATAGCCACCAACAAGTGCTTCAGTTTCCAAAGCTAAAGTTTCAATATAAATAAAAAACAATTTTCTAATTTCAATTTTAACAAAAATTTTTACTGTTACAAATAAATAAGTCATGTCAAAAACATTTTTATAATATTAACAGGTCAATGGAAACCTTTTAATTTAATTAATTATATATCTTTAACGAATAAACGAATTTCTAATCACCTAAAGATTTACGAATAATTGTATTAATATAAACTGCTATGTTTTTAACTGAATATTGTTATGTATTCAATACACTTCTAGTAGGTACTACACGCGGATTTTTGTAGTATCAGGAACTAGGATGAGGTGAAGTAATATAGACACAGTTCACCATAACTATTTATTAGTGGTTCATTTACTTCAAGCGCGTAGTTATAGTTTTATTACAAAGTGCCTTCTTTTCGATATCTTGCTGTACTTCGCGCACTTACTTCCATATACAAATCCGCGTTCTCACGATTATTGGCCGTATTAAAACTCTTTGGGCAATTTTGAAAAATCTGTCTTTAAACTCGCCAATAAAATTTTTCACGACTCCGTTTCTTTCTGAATGATATTCTGCAGTAAAAGAGTGTGTTACACCGTTGTGCTATAAAAAGTCACCGAATTTCATTCTTAAAAATTGTCTAAGAAGTTTTCGCTACTCCCATAACTAAACTTATATTATTGTTAAATAGACCCAAGAAAAGGGGAGTGTGAGTAACGCTTGTGGTGGCGCTTCGGGATTTTTAGTATAATTCATAGATGTTTTAACTGTAGGTTCGATTCGTTATCGATACATACAGATATGAAAATCGTCATGTAATTGCACTTCTAGATAATTTGGTATAACAATACATAACTCCCCGAACAGACAGTGCTATTGAATATATAGTTCATTTTTTTTACAAAAAATAAGGTTTTCTTCTTGCAGCGGTTTATTATCGCTGGGATAGCGAATAACATATTTTCTTACAATTCTATACAAAATCTGGTCTCGTTTGAATTACTCTATTGCAGTCCATTCTGAGTTTCTTTTCAAAAATCTAATGTATTTATATGTAAATATCGTTATAGATATCTGTACTTGTCTTCTATTGGTAACTAGAATAAAAATCCCAAATCACAGTTTCCATTTTCTTTCGTTATGACTCATTTAATGTTATATTGAAATTCAAAGAGAAAAGAAGAATGTATCGGGTATCTTGAAAAAATTCCGATATAAAATAATGGAAACTTATTGTTTATTACAAATAAATTTTATTTATTATTATTAAAATATTATCGAACATTTTAATCCAAACTATATTGTTCTACATATACAGTTGGGATTATTTCGTTAAAAAGTCTGTAAAATCAGTATAAATATTTATTAGATTGAATTATACCAGTCTATGGAAGTAGAATTATTAAGTATTCGTTTATATAGCCAATAATCATCTCTTACGAAAACAAATAAGATCTATACTACTATATCATACTTTCAATTATTAGACATCAATAATTTTATTCTAAATATTTATGGAATAGCTTCAATTTATCACATTCTGTTTAGAAATAATAGAAAAACTATCTGTAATTCCACGATTAATATCAAATTAAAATATGTAACTAAGCCATCACGTAGTGACAAAAGATTATTATTGAATTTCAATTATAATGTTGCTTATTGTATAAATAATTTTCTTTCTCCTAATGCATAATTTGTGTTTCCTGTTAGCTGTATATTATAAAACTTTTATTGGGTGTGTGTGTGTGTGTGTGTGTGTGTGTGTGCGTGCGCGTGTATGTGTGTCTGCGTTAATTAAGTTTTTATGTCCATTCTACACCATATCACTACGTCACATCTTATCTATTTTCACTATATATATATGAATAGTTACATTATTAAAGTAGTTTTTTGTATACAAAGCATATATTTTAATGTAACTTCAAAAAAATATATTAAATAAAAATCGAAAATTTTTATAGATATTTTGTTTTACAGGATTCAATCGCCATTTGTTACACAATCTGTATAACAAATTTAAATGTCAACTTTTAACATAAACGTCAGGGATTACTGACGTCCCTTTGGTAACACATGCCTAACTACTCCTTAACTAACTAACCTCCTTAGACAGAAAAACTGTACGTCTATGCTTCTGATTTACTTCTTGTTCTGAATCTTCTCGTATGACCTCATGCAGACTTTCGCACATTATCGCAGACTTCTCCTAGGCATATCGCTGCCCTCTCTTTTCATTTTTCTTGTCATTTTGAAGATTCTCATTGTCGCAATAATCAACTTCGTATTGATTCGTAATGTAAGTTTTTTGTCTTGTGTCTTTTGCTGCTGATTTGTTGACAACAATTGCAATTTATGGCTTATGTACATAATACTTTCAACAAATGATAGTTAGAAGATGTGAAACTTGCTTGAATTTATAGCGTAAACAGTCTTTACTAGTTGGCCGCCATATGGTTACCATGCTGTTTAGTGCCTTCACGACTTAGCTATATATGCTAACGCGTGTGCATTTACTGGAACTCAAATCTTCAATCAATAACAAACTGTACATTTCTGTTTGTGTTTTTTTTTTTTTAACTTAAATTGATTATTTTGTATATAAAATTTTCATGGGATTCTTATATAGATGTATAACTATGTAAATATAATAAAAATCTTTTTGATACATGTTTCGTTACATTAATCTTATGGTTCAATTGTTATAAAACTATAATGACATAATCCATATCAAATATAAGAAAGGGAAATAGAAAAATTGAAGTAACTTACCACAATTAATCGAAAAATTATTTAGCATCAGAATTAACAGAACTAATAAACTGCAGTAAAACATTATGTGATATATATGTGGTAGTTTTAAACTTCAGCGACATACGTTAACTACTAAGCCGTAATCTTTCTATATTATATACTAATAATTATAAGCGAAATTCTACAGATAAGCAAAAGTTATCTTAGAAACTTATATTAATAAAATATTATCATATTTCATACTATTCTAATATATTCATATTTCTTATGTACCAACGAAATAAAGAAATAATTGAAAAGGACCTCATAAGTTGCAGATTATCAACCAATAATACTTATTTGAAGTTCTGTTATGAAATTAAATTAATTATGCAAATACGTGTTAACCATATATGTTTATATATTAATACAATTTTAAAAGATATTCGTCAGGTCTCTTAAAATTCTATTTTATTCTGTATGAAGAAATGTTCAATAATCGTCCATTTGAATTGAAAAATAATATTAAAAAAAATGTTGACAGCTGCTGCCTTCCTCTTCCACTGTTAAATCATATATTTTCAATTATTTTTAAATCACATATTTTTAATATAAAATTACACTTTTTTTAATAATCAGTTCTAGATTGTTTAAGTAATGAAAAGTTTAGCTTTTTATATAGAGGACAAAAAGTTTTAATGGTAAGGATATTCCGCTTATAGTGCCGAGTAATAGTTGTAGAAAAATTGTTAAGCGTCATTTACACTTTAAAAACGATATACTGATAACCCACAACTTCTGATCATATAAACAATAAGTTGAAAATGGTAAATATAATCAATGAGTCTAAATAGAAAAACTAAAATTTCTTTATGCATATAAAATTAATTAAAAAGTAAATAAAATGCAAAACCTTATTATTAGCATTTTTTAAATATATAAAACTGGAAGAAAAATGTTGGAAATAAATTCAATTAAACTTTTCTAATTTTGATTGATTTCTTTTATACATTAGCTTTTATTAAATTCTTGATTTTCTTAAAATATAAGGACAAGTATTTTTAGTTGTACATTAGTACAAAAGAGAATACGATAAAATGTCAAAACTATATTATATATTTTAGACTAATATTATTTATACTATAATATATTTTTTAGACTAACAGCTGTAGAAAAATCATTAAAAAATTATTTCCAAGTCAATAAAATATTAAAGCTAGGTAAAATATTTTTTTAATAGTACAAAATTGTAGAGCAGCACTGCTTCTAAAAGAATATCAATACGAATCTAAAGTTTTGTCATATTCCCAAGCATGTTAAACAAATTCAAAAAGTAAATCAGTTTAATTTAATATTCAAATTGTAGATAAATATAAAGAAGAGATCAGAAAATTGAAATTTAAGAGTAGTTATACTCTTTGCTTATTCGTTACATTTCAATACAAATGGTTATTATATAATATTTATAAATTATTATTTTTAGTTACTGTGTAACAAGATAATATTATAAATTTTATATGTTATAGGTGCACATGACAAATCAAATATTTTCAAATAATGCAATAAATCCGAAAAAAACTAAAGACTGAAATAAGAGCCTCTAGTTTATCGCTTCATTTAGAAAATTTGATAGAGGGCAAAAGAGCCTTTAAAATATTCAACCAGCTTAAAAATAATACAAAATAAAATATTTCTTTGTATTTATTTATTATTATCAATATATGACTGGAATATATATATATATATATATATATATATATATATATATATATTTATATATAATAGTAATAGTATATACAATAGTAGGTTTGGTTAAAGAAAACGTATTTTTTCGACAAAAAGCTTCTTATCTCTCAACATCTTCTCATTTCAATTCGATACACTTATTGCAACGATATTAAAATTTTTTCTGCTCTTCGAATAATATAATTAAAGAAATTCCTCAAAATAGGTCTTTGTTTCAGTGATGACTTCATCTCTGGTGTCAAAGCTTTTTTCGTCAAATAATTTTTTCAGGTATTGAAACAAACAGTAGTCGCTGAGCATCAAATCTTGAGAATACGATGGATCAAAAGTAATTCGTATTCAAATTGATGAAATTTCGCTATAGTTACTGTACATATATGAACGCGAGCATTCCTTTCATGAGAAAACACTATTTTCTCATGTTGACCCGTTTTTGTAATTCCTCATTGAAACAGGTCGGTACATCTGCATATCATTCATCATTAATCATTGTTTTCGGCAAAATATAAACAATACAGATTATTGCATATTTCGTCAACGGTTACGTAATGATGGAAAAACTAAACATAACTATGTTTTCCGATTGCCAAACACCAACACATGGCAGAGATTCGACTGTTTATTTATAAACTCTCGTACGAATTTAATTTATCTATTAATAAAACTATTAATTCTTGGCGTGATTAATTAAATATAATATATTTGAAAATATTTTTTAGATTTAAAAGCGTACGTAGCAATAATTTATTCGACTTCTCTACTTTAAATATTTTGCACGTGTGGTAAATTATAATGCACAGTTGTAGCTTCTAGAGGACTTCCTGCTACTACGGAATCTATGAATAACTTAAAAGATGACATTTTCACATATATACTTCCATAGATGGTATCATCGCAATCTGAACGGTGTTTACTTACAATTCCTATACATTTCTCATTGGAGATCAACGGAGCACCAACATCGTACTGAAATAAAAATCATTTTTAATACGTGGAAAGTAAATTATTTTATTATATCTATAAATACAATACGTTACTTTTAATACCTTACTAAGTTATAAGATTTAAATATTAGGTTTCACAAACTAATGAGTTTCATCATATTTTAAATAATTATGCCAACGGCGTAAAAAAAAGAAACTTTATCTTTATTAATATGCTAATAATATTTATTAATACTTCGAATCCTTTTAAGAAAAAATAATATTGGATGAAAGGAAAAATTTGAAAAAAAAAACTCCAAAATGGTAATTTTGCATTGTAGCTTTTGGAAGGCGGGCAAAAATTCAACCATAAGTAATCTTGAAATTTAATTTATAATAAATAATAATATCTTATAATTAAGCATCATAAGTGTCTGATGGTTAGGCGAAGAAGATTGTGTTTTGTGCATTTAGTGTTAAAATGTCTTTCCTTTAAAATTTGATAAGTCTACATTGCCATCAATTCAGTAAGATCAAAAGTTTGAGTCAAAGATCAAAAAAGTCCAAGCTAGCTTGGTGATTACGAATTTCATGATTGCCTTCATACTGTTTACATTCTTAAATTTTTTCAAATTATTCTTAAATTAAAGAAAGCCAACTGAAAAATTAAAGCAGCCTAGATAAATTATCTAAACTAAAATTACTAATTGTCCTTAAAGATAGTCTGAATAAACATTTGAATGAACTTTTTGTGTGATTACAAAATCATGTCGACAAAAATCTGGGTGAATGTATCTTTGATATCTAAAAAAAAATTATTCTTCCTGACGATTTTTTTAGTACACTATAAGGCAGATATAATGCTATTACTACGTAATCTCACGGATACACATGTAAGGTGTCTGGGATGATATTTTTTTCAACAATACACATCATGATATATGTTACGAACTAACAAGAGCTTTTATTTTAAAAAAGTAAAATTGTTAGAGTGTAATGTAATGTCTACTTTAATATTTAATTTGTAACTGTAGAGATACTTTAAATATATTAATTTGATAATTTTATATCTATTTTTTAAACGGTTTAGTTCGTAAGTTTAAATATATTCTTAAATGTTTTAGTTTGTAATTATATATATATTAAGAAATGTTTATAGTATTTAATTTAAAATTATTATAAGCTCAATCTATGTATTTATACGTTGTAGTTTGTAAGATTTATCGTATTTAATTCTGTTAAGTATTTATGTAGAGTTAAATTTAATAGTTTAAAGTATAATTGTAATCGGGAACTAATGCGATAAAAATAAAATCTTTAGATAACGTTTCTCGCATAATAATATATAGGCTCGATATAGTATATATTTTGAATAAACAAAATACGTTCTCTGTATCGTCATATCGAGTCCCATACAGAAAAGGGAAATGTAACGTGCTCTCTCAGACTCTTAAACTTCGGACAAAGCGGCTGCGCGTGCGTCAGCAATTCAGCGAATTATAATGTTAAACTATTGTACAGCAGAGATTGGAAATTTAGATATTCGTTTTAAAATAGTAAGTTCACGAAAAATTACTTCGTAATTTTTTATTATGTAAGAAATAAGACTCATAGTTACTAATATTATAGTTTATAGAAACGATCGCGAGCGAACTCTCACTATAAGCCCAACTATATGTACACATAAGGTACATGTTTGATCCGTGCCGTGACGGGAAAACCGAAGATTTTGCCTTAAAAATAGCTTGTATGAGTGCTCGGAGATACATTCTTTTTCTGATCTCTGCTTAGCCAGGTTATTGTATTAATCATATTTTGTTTTATTAAATTCAATTTTTAATTTAAATATACTTAGTATTGTTATTTTCTTATTCTAATAATTAAACCTCCCAGTGTATTGTTCAATTACAATATACCATGCGGTCTCTGAAACGATGATGCTTCTTATCACATGCATCATCTATACTCAACTCCTACAAGCAGAAAAGAAGAATTTTATTAATTTTATACAGCATTTTTCATCAGAATGAAGGCTTCAACACAGGCAGAACAGCCTCGAACAACGAAAACACAATAGCAGAAGCGCTTTGAAAGAGATCGGGTATGGTCAACAGACAGCTCTACTTAATCAAATATAGTCATAGTTTTAAATTTTACACGGAGATTTCAATTAAGTTTTTACGCAGTGATTGTGAAGGCATGATCGTTTCTGATCCTATCGGATGTGCTTCACACATTCTTTCAGTATGTCACAGGTCGTACGGAGAGAGATGGAGAGAAATGAGACATACGCGCATGTGGGTTGAATAGTATGAAGTAGATAATGGTGGGTAATCCAAACAAGTAGTCGAGGTCGCTATTATAACACTATCTCTGGTCATAAAAGCAGAATTAATTAAGTCATTTAGACATTTGTGCATAATTAGGATATTAGAACCCAAAAATTATGTTCTGATGGGTGTTCTATAGGCTGTAATCATGCTATCCAATAATAAGTGGTTTTAATAGATTGTAATTTCTCATAGCCTGGAGCCACATGTTGGAGGTACTCGCTAATTAACAAAAACAGATATACCATTTGTTAATTCTGACTTACCAAAGTGATATTATTACGTATACATATATATATATATATATATATATATATATATATATATATATGAGTTCAATTAAGGAGTGGTTGGGGAATTGTGCCAAATTTAATTTAATTAAACTACCATATGATATGTATATATAGAACAGAATTTATATTTATTTGCTAATTAAAATTAAGCTAATGGTCAAAGGCGTTAAAAAACTCTAGCTGCAAGTAGAGAAAAAGCCTGTTGCCTACAACTCTAAATAAACTTAATACATCTACTACAATCAGTTAAACTAAATATTATTATCCTACAAATTAAACTCTACAATATATATAATCAACGTAAAACAAAGTTATACATAAGTTTAATACCGCAAACAATACTTATCTTCTATATGCGTACACGAAATTAACTTAAATTATATACCTCAATGTACATATGAAAATACCGAGAGCTCTCGTAAAAGCAACGATTGAACTGCCTCCAAATTTCTTAGTTGTGCGGCGGGTAGGTCCCCAAGCACCTGGCTCCACCAACGGATGGACTTGGTGCCCTGCAACAGCACGCCCAAAGGATGGGAGTTAACGAGCTGCCGGTAGATAGGCTGCAAGAGCCGTGGCCCCTTAGGTTCCCGGGTGAGATGATCAGTCGGTGCACACGACTGACGTAATGGCCAAACCTTTTAAATTACAATGACCACACCGCGAAACACACAACTCTGTACACTACAAAGAATCAGTCCTTTTATAAATTCGAACACAAAGGGTCGAACAGTAATTTTATTGAACACACGTACTTAGAGATAGTCGAAACGTTTCTGTCCGAGCCCGCCGGCCCGGCTCAGTTCAAAACCGAATTCTCGCTCCCCCCACTCTCAACTCAAAAGCGCTCGAGACGCGCGTGTTGCGCCGGCGATTGACGATTTATAAACAAATCTCCTCTTATCGTAAACCTATAAGTATATGGATAAATACTGTACATAAAAGCTATAAAAGATACATTTCTCCGAACATACCGCCCGCCTTCGTCCTTTAGACGAAAATTTATAGAGAATCAAATAAAATATCAATTTCTAAAATTTAAAGTTGTGCCTTAATTGGAGCATCTTCTGAAATGAGTGGACAAAGTCGGGCGGTATGTCGACGAAAATTAGACGTTGCTGTCTTAACTTACTAATCCGTCCGAACCAGGATGAATCTCTGTAACACGTCCATTTAGGTGGAGGATATCTGTCGTCCCGTAACAGCACCATCTGGCCAAGTGCAAAGTTCTCTGTAGCCCCTTTCCACTTACTTCTTTCTTGAAGGTGCTGAAAGTATTCTGCTGACCACCTTTTCCAAAAATTATTTCGAATTGCCTGGAGTAAGTGGAAGCGTTTTAAACAATTTTCAGGCACATCAAGAGGCGTCACGTCGGGAATTAATCCAGACACTTCGCCGATTAGAAAATGCGCAGATGTCAAAGCCTGCAGATCTTCAATATCTGAACTTAGGGGACAAAGTGGCCGATAATTTAAACATGCCTCTATTTCTATTAAAACCGTCGGAAGCTCTTCAAATGTTAAAATTTTGTCACCAATAACTCGTTGTAAATGTGATTTTGCAGATTTAATCCCTGCCTCCCATAATCCTCCGTAATGTGGCGAATTAGGGTAAATGAACGTCCACTTTGTCCCGTCATTCGAGAGTGTACTGGCAATTTCTTTATAAAATACAGACGCATTTTTGAACATGATTTGCAATTCTTTATCGGCGCCTAGAAAGTTTCTCGCATTGTCGCTATATAAAGCCTTGCATATACCACGTCGTCCGACAAAACGCCTATACGCAGCGATAAATGTGTAACGGGAAAAAGAGTAGGATAAATTAACTTATTACCGTGATAAGAGTTATTATAAATGTAAGATCATAATAAATAGGCAGACATATACACGAAATGATTACTATAAATAAACAAACAAACACAACATAGAATAGAATAAGTAGAATAAAATAATTTAACCAATAGGAACAATATTACCGTATTTTTAAATAAATAATAACCAATCAGATTTTTGTAACGTACTTTTTCCGTGTATAAGAGTACGCTAAATTTTGCAAAGAGCACGGTTCGTTTTCGGCACTCGTCGAGGAAGGATACCTCCCGAGTGACGAAGAGAACTGTCATCTACCGACCGGTAATATTCTGTGTTTTTTCCTAGATGAAAAAAAAAACTCTTTCTCGAGGCCAAAGGAAAAACCCCTTTACTCGTAAGAAAAGAGTTAAAAATTACCGACTCAGAAGAATGGGCGCTCCCGACTTCTGATAAAGTAATTCTTTTTCACATAGGAAATAATCCAGAAAAACCGCCGGGAGACAAAATTAAAATCGACCTAATTTAATTCGGGGAAAAGATTCCTTTTCGCCAAATTAAATTACCAGACGGCTATTAATCACGAGGCGCATCTCGGATTAATGTCAGACCGACTGGCGACCGAAAATCTGCAAGTCATCATAACGTTGATCGACTGATATTATAAATATAAGAAGTAAATGCTGTAAAATAAATCAAAAGGAAAACGGAGTCTTACTAAGGAAAAAGAAATACTTATTCCTGAGTAAAAAACCGAACTCTTATATATGACTAGCTAAGGCGCACCTTAGCGTGATATAAAAGAGAGAATAAAGATTTATTCAGATATTGCAAAAGAAACTCCGTGTAAATAGACGGACCGCTTCTATTAACCGTTTAAGTAAATAGCGTAAACAAAGCGAGCAATCACTGGGTCAAGGCCGTCTGAATTCGTAGAAACTTAGATAAGCCAATTAATAAGTAGACAGAAAATAAAATAAAATTGCCAGCGCTAATAATTAATTTATAAATCGTTTTTTTTTTATGTTGCAGGGTATCTATACCGAGATGCCAATAAAGTAGAAGTTATTTCTTATTTTTTTTATAAAATTTATTACTATTTTTTTTTATTTTTATTGTATAATTTATAGGAAAATATATATTGTTATTTTTTGAAACATAACGAGTATCAAATCATTCACCCGAAAACTTGTCCTGATACGTTCCTCCATCCGAATCACATATCCTGAAAACCTCAGAGAATTCCAATAAAAATAAAGCGGAAGGAGAAGGAACGTTACAAATGTTTGACTCGTAAGATCGCTTGCTGCTTCGAGATGAATGGCACGCGTCGCAAAGTACACAAAAAGAACAATATAACCCTTGTAGGATTTAAAACCGCGACCCTTAGTAGTTGGTATTTGTATTGGGCCTGCGTAATCTAATCCCGACACTGAAAACGCTCTAGCTGGTGTTACGCGCTCGGCCGGTAAATACCCCATTAACTGGTGAGCTAGTCACGCTTTTACTCGTTGGCATGTTATACAGCCTCGAATTTCTGTTTTTACTAGACGATTTCGTCCTAATATCCATACGTGCTTCATAACCGTACTGGAAGTCAATGTAGCACCATCGTGTAAACATGCGCGATGCGCATCACGTACAAACAGTCGACTAAGTGGCGATCGGTGAGGTAAAATCGGTGGATGCTTGGACTGATGAGATAGTAGTGAATTAATCAGCCGACCTCCTACTAGTATTAGACGGGTACTCTCGTCATAGTAAGCGTTTAGTTTCAGTATTGCGTTTCGGAAGATTCTTTCCTGCCTTTAGTATTTCGATTTCTGCCTTGAATGCATGTGCCTGAGCTAATCTTATTACCGTTTTTCGAGCTTTAATTAGTTCTGATGTAATTGGAAACTCAGGCAGCGCTGCTTGATTGGTCTTATATCGACGGAAGTTTATTAATGGTCGTATACAGTAATCTACTACTCGAACCAATTTTGTCAGTGAAGAAAAACGTAAAAGAATGTCCGGTTCAGCAGGAGCCATTTTAGTGTGTAAAATCTGTGGCGGTGATGTCACTGTGGTCCAATTCTCGATACCTTCAGAGAGCCAGCGAGGCCCCTGCCACCACAGATCAAAGTTTTTAAGTTCACTGGGTTTAGAACCTCGAGTAGCTAAATCTGCTGGATTTTCCTTCGATGGCACATGCATCCAATTAGCAGTTGGCAGTTCAGTTTGCACGAAGGACACTCGATTCGCAACAAACGTTTTCCAAAAACAGGGATGTTTTTAGAGCCACGTAATCACTATTTGACTGTCATCCATGCATAAACAGGTAGATTTTTTAAAAATTCTAATTTTTTAATATGTCTAAGTAATTTCACTAGTAGAACCGCTCCGCATAGTTCTAAGTTTGGTATACTTACGGTTCGTACGGAAGCGATCTTTATTTTTGCTGCTAATAAACAAACGCAATATCTACCGTCTATAGTTTCAGTTCTAATATAAACTGCCGCAGCATAAGCCCGTGAAGATGCGTCCGAAAATCCGTGAATTTGCGAATTGCATCCGACAGACTCCCCAAACCATCGTCCGATAGAAATTTCCGAAATTATTGAGAGAGAATTACAATAATTGCGCCACCGTTCGCGAATCTCTATGGGTAAAACCGTATCCCAACCGCATTTTAGGATCCAGAGATCTTGCATTAATATTTTACCCGTTACGGTAACCGGAGAAATCCAGCCGAGAGGATCGAACAACCGGGCAATATGCGACAGCACTTCACGCTTGGTTGTTGCTTCTGCCATTTTTTTTGAATCTAAGGCGGTAAAAGTAAAGATATCTCGAGCAGGGTCCCAATTCAATCCTAAAGTTTTCACAGATTCGTCAACATTAATTGCTCTTGCTTTCTCGATGCTATAGTTCTGTGAGTTAGGAGGAAGCAGATCACGACGATTTGCTGCCCACTTATCTAGCTCGATTCCGGCTGTCTTTAAAATGTCAATGAGCTCTTGCCGCATCTTTATTGCTACCTCTAAATTGTCCGCTCCGGAAAAGGTGTCATCAACGTGTTTGTTTGAAGGCAGCGTGCACCGAGGGGAAACCGAGCCTTTTCGTCCTCAGCTAATTGCAACAACGTACGGATTGCAAAAAAGGTACACACGCTGTTCCATAGGTTACCGTTGTTAGCCTGTAATCTATGGGAGTATCACATTGATTTGGAGCCCATACAATTCTCTGCAAGTCTCTATCTGGGGACGCGGCACGTATCTGACGGAACATTTTGACAATGTCCGCAGTAAATACATACAAATACTTCGGCCAGTTAAGTAATATGAGAGATAGATCACTCTGTAAGGCCGGTCCTGATAACAAGAAATCGTTTAAACTTTGACTTTTGCGAGTTTTGCGTGAAGCGTCGAAAACTACACGGACTTTATATTTTGACGGTGCAGACTGTATTACAGCGTGGTGGGGCAGATACCATGCATTAGGATTATGTATTTCGCACGCAGGTATTCGTTCCATATGACCGAGTTGCTCATAGGCAGTCATGAAATCGCGATACGCGGATGCAAGTTGATCTTCGCGATCAAATCGACGATATATATGGGAGAGCGTACCTAACGCCATACGTCGCGTTTCTGCTCCGACAGCCGGTGGATTCGATTTTAGTGGTAATTGTACCGTGAAACGGCCATTCTCATCCCGTGTATGCTTGTCGACAAACAATTTTTCACAAGTAGATTCGTCTATATTTAATTTATTAAAGGGACTAAATAACTCCTCAAGTTCCCAGAACCGTTGTAAGGACTTATCGAGAGACTCATCTGTCGCGCACAGTAGAGTTTGCCGTGGCATTTCTATCGAGGCCCCCGCCCGCCGTGAACCTCTCAAGCAGGCTGGGCCGGATACAATCCATCCAAGCGCTGTCCCTTGTGCAATAAGGGCAGAGGGACGAAACTTGCGTACTCCAGGAAGAAGTAATGCACCGTAAATATCAGCTCCTAAAATTACGTCGACTGAATCTGGTATATAAAAGTTCGGATCTGCTAAAGATAAGTCGCCAAAAATGTCAAGATCAATTTCCATTGGTTGACGCGCTGGCAAATTTGACATTAATTTCGGAAGCACTAATGCATCAATATTTAGCTCAAATGTAGGCTTTATTAGAGATCGAATAGTAAATTGTGTGGCTAAACGAGCCGTACCAGCAGTATTAGATCCCTGATCTAATAATGCTCGAACGCGAGTATGTATACCTTGCGGTCCGATAAGTATTAACTGAGCAGTGGCTAAAAATACGGAATATTGACTCACGGAAATAGAAGCAGTGTGCACGTTAACCGAACCAGCGGCTGGCGAGTCATTTTTTAGCGATCGATTGTCCTCAATTGTGTTCTTGTGTCTCTGATGATTACTCGCGTTGCTCTCCATATGAATCATCGAATGATGTTTACCTTGGCACTTATAACATCACTTAGTAGATGTGCATTGATCTACTCTGTGTGCGCCTATGCAATTAAAACATAAGCGCAAACGTCGGACTTCATCACGTCGTTCATTCGGTTTTTTACTTCTAAAAGATTCGTACCTGTAAAGAAGATGTGCACCATGGTAAACTGAACATTTAATTCGATTGTTGCTCTGATTATTTGCGTGCATTGCATGAAAAACTCTTTTCGCGCCCGGAACGTGTTGAACTAACGGTGTTATTTACTTTTCAGTTTTTCCGCCTTGCGAAGCGATCATACCAAGCGTGCGCGTGCGCTTCTCTAAAAATTCAGATAATTCCGAAAATTTTGAAAGAATCTAAAGGGTTTACGGAATCTATATCATCATTTGCGTGTAATATACTACTCTTATCTTTTAAGCTGAGTTCGGTTTCCCAATCCTTTCGCGTCTCTGGATCCAAACGTGCGGCTAGAATAAATACGAACCATACGTCGCAATTTTCAACCAGCATCTTTAAATTCGATAGAGCTCGAACAATGCGTTGAGCTTCATCGGTAAACGCTCTCAACTCTGTCGCATTTTTCTTCTTAAGAAATTGTACGTCATAAAGTGTTTGTAGGTGTTTATTGACGATCAGTCGTGGATTATGAAAACGGGCCTTCAAAGCTAGCCATGTTGAACAGTAATTAGCGTTCGTCATCGAAACATCTTTTACTAAATCCGCGGCTTTCCCTTTTAAACATGATTTTAAGTATTGCAACTTCGCTGCATCGGATAAGCGAGGTGAATCATGAACTAAAGTCGTAAATAAGTCGCAAAAATTCTCCCAGTCTTCATAGTTCCCTGAAAATGTCGGAAGGTCGAGCTTAGGTAGTTTCGCTGCACGAGGCTCTATATCAGGAAACGGGCTATTATTTAACGATGACGCGCACACCGTCGATTGAGCAGCAATCTCTAGTTCAAATTGGAGAGTACAGAAAAAGTCGATATTCTCCTCATACAGTTCCTGCAACCGAGTGAACACGCCTTCTGTTATATAAGAATCCTGCGCAATACCTTCACGAACTATAATTTCCTCATGTGTGCTTCGCGCCTCGGTCCATGCTTTTTCAAAAGCGTCTATTCGAAACTTAATAATATTTAAATTAAAACTATGTCGTTCCTTTTCTCGCATTCTACGTGTAGATGAGTCAAGCTCAGCTAATCGAGAGGCTTGCAATGCAGTCAGTCTTCTTAAAGGCGTAGGAGCCATTTCTATGAAATAAGAATTTCACTTGATTTTAATAATTGATATTTGATTTTCTTTTTCCCTTTGCAAGATAAATTCAATTACGTAATAAATTATTAAACAATAAAAAAAAGGAAAGAATAAAAGAACAGAAAAATTCTATATAAATATAGTGGTTGTAAAGAAAGATATTCGTCGTAATAAAATAAGATCTACAACTAAATTTAACTGTTATATAAACTGATTTACCAAACGTTAGTCATAAAACCTTTGTTTATATTAACGGAACCACACCGCGCCCAGTGCGCCGGATATGTTTGATAAACAATAATTCCGGCTAAGACGATTGAGCGCAATGAAGCTCTTTGTCCACGTCGGTTCGAGATAAGGAACTGATAAATGATGAAATTACAGCGCAAACTTAGTTCGAGAAACTTATAGAAAATAAATTTTCTCTATGTCCTAATAACTTACATATAATAATTAGAATTCGATTAAATCCAACCTCGCACGATCATCCACTTCCTCACCCGGGGCACCAATGTTAATTCTGCCTTACCAAAGTGATATTATTACGTATAACAGATATATATATATATATATATACACCTCAATGTTACATGACGAGGGAATGGGACTGGAGGTATCGGTTAAAGGAATAATTTGGCCTCGTGTGAATTGGTTTGGTGGCCCTGACGAATCGCCGCCTCTCGTTGTGTCAACGGCCGGGGAGTGGTACGGAGACGGCGGACGGAGCGTGCGTGCAGCCCGTCTCCGGCTTGCGCTTCGGCTATCTCGCCGATCCGCACGTCGAGCCGCCGGATGGAAGAGAGACCCGGTCTGGAGCCGGGATCCCGTTCCGCCAGGGGAGGCCGAGGAGGGGGAACGACGAGTGACGGCCGAGTGGAACGGCGGATGCCGATCTCGCACCGCACGTCGAGGGCCTCTGGAGCGGTTGGGATTACCATCGCGCTTCGTAAGGCTTTCGACGGTCCCTCGTCCTGCGAGGTGGCTTCCGAGAGATCTAGATCTGGCAGATCTAAATCGATCTCCCAGAAATTTTCCCTCGCTTCCTCCGGCGCTGTTCGCCTATTCCGAAGGCGTCGTGCGCTCCTCTTGGCGCGCTGTCGTTCGTTCCTCCGTCGTAGCCTGCGGCGTGGCCGTCTCGCCCGCAGTTCTGGGTCAGCGCAGGAGCGTTCTGGGGTCATCCTTCCTTCCTGGTTTTGGAAGAAGTGTTCCCAGTGACCCCATGGTCGGCCCTTTTAAGGCCGTAACGGCCCCGACCCCGATCCCTTAAACCGGATACGACTGCCGGTTCGTAGGGAGGGGGAAGGGGCAAGGATGCGGACACCGGAGAGTGCCCCCTCGAAGGCCTCGTCCTCCGACGATCCCCCAGGCGGGTCTGTCTCCGGAGGTCTTGGTCACCGCGCTTAGTTGGAGCTACTGGGTATCCACCCGTAACTCCTTTCAGAGAGGTGCCCTGCCCGGAGTCCGCACCGCGGGGGGTGTCGGTCTGATCCGGATATACTGATCAAACGCGGATGAGCCCGTAGGTGGGAGGCTAGGGAAGGATCGCCCTGTTCCGTCGCGCCGGTGGGTCTTCGGAGGCCTTGGGCACGGTTTCTAATAGGAGCTAGAATCACCGCTCTCTCGAGCCGCCGCAGGCGGTGCGTACGGGGGCGCGCTGCGGGGGCGGCCTGCTCCACTGTTATTGGAGCGGTGGCGCGCGGTGGCGCTGCAGCTCCCTCTCTCTCTCTCTCTCTGTCTCTCCCTCGCTGCCACCACTCGTGCGGTGGCGTTGCCCGCTCTCCTGTTGGAGCCGTGTGCAGCGCGGGGGAGCTTCGCTCCTACGGTGGGATAGAGTCTGGGAGGGGAAATAACAAGACGTTGGATAACAGTGGAGTTAGTTTATTGTCCTAGGATGGGCCGTCGTGTCCCGCTGGCTTTCTGACTCTCCATCCCGAAAGCCCTCTCTTTTATATCAACTGTGCTTGCGACTCCGGTGGCGCCGTAAGGCTCCGCCGGTGGTCGCAAGCACTGATTCGCCCGGAATCGCCGTGGCGGAGACAGGGGGTTCGGGAATGCTTTCCGTGTTCTACGGATGCGCGCTCGCAAGACTCTAAGGAGCCTATGCGTCGGCATATAACAACTCCTTCCAATCGCGAAGAGCCTTGCGTGCGAGGAACGACTTTATTCAATTTGACAGCCCAAAATTACACTATATTTATTTATACATTTTATTCTTACTTCTAAACGCGCGCGTAACAAAATAATTCATTTTAAAATATCGAATGTATTATAAACTTAACATACTTTCATTTAATAAATAATCTTGGTCATCAAGAACACCCGAGTAGTCTTGGCACGGTTGTTGGGAGAGAACGTCTGGCAGCTCGTTATCTTTACCGTGGCAATGCTCTAAATTAAAGGTTAACTTCTGCAAAAGCAGAGCCCATCGCGTCAGCTTGTCCCGCGTATCCTTAAAACGATCCAGCCAGGTGAGTACCTTGCTGTCCGTACGTAGTGTGAAAGGCTGGTCTTCCAAGTAAGGCCGAAGCTGTTTGATTGCCCAAATTATAGCTAGACATTCCTGCTCGTTGCAGTAGTAACGAGTCTCGGCTGCCTTGAATTTGGCGCTGGCGTAACTTATAATGTCCCGCTTGCCATCCGGTTTCTCTTGATATAAGACGGCTCCCATCCCACGAGCACTGGCGTCGGTTTGTAAAATAAAGCGACGATCTGGATTTGGACGAGCCAGCTTGGCAGGTTTGGAGAGCAATGTCTTTGTTTGCTCGAAAGATTGTTGCGCGGCTGGAGTCCACTTGAAACCTCGTTTCCCTTGGAGTACATCCGTGAGTCCGGCCATGGTGACTGTTAGATGCGGTATGTACTCTCGGAGCCAGTTGCACGTCCCTATAAAGGCCTGAAGCTGCCGCTTGGTGGTGGGAGTGGGTATTTTCAAGAGGGCGCTGACGTAGTCCGACTTAGCTTCGTTTCCTTCGGACGTTACTCGGAAACCGAGATAATCCAGACTGGGTTTTCCAAACTGGCATTTGTCTGGAACAGCGGTCAGTCCGTGAATATTTAGCCTCTCAAGCACTTTGGCAAGATGTGAGAGATGTTCGCCGTACGTCTGGGAATAAATGATGATATCGTCCAAGTATACTTTACAAAACTTGTCAATGTATCCTGTCAAAACCTCCTGGGACATAAGCCGCTGAAAAGTTCCAGGCGCTCCCTTGAGTCCGAATGGCATGACTCTGAACTGGTAACAGCAGCCCGCTGGTGTAGAGAACGCTGTGTATTTTTTCGATTCCAGCTCCATCGGGATTTGCCAGTAACCACTGCGCAGATCGATGGTAGAAAAAACCGTAGCTTTGCCAATATCCTTCAAAGTGTCGGTTTTCCGTGGAATGGGTTGGGCAGTCCTCCGTAAGGCTGTTTAACCTCCGATAGTCCACGCAGAACCGAAGGCTTCCGTCTTTTTTCTTCGCCATAACGATTGGTGAACTGTAAGGAGATGTCGATGGTTCGATAATACGAGCAGCTAGCATCTCCTGTATCTGTTGGTCGATCTCCAGTCTTTTCGCCTCCGAATAACGGTACAACAGTAGTCGAAACGTTTGTTTCGACGTTACCGTAATAGAGTGTTGAATGGTCTTAGTTTGTGGCAACTGTCCCCCCAACGGAGCAAAAACCTTTGCATGGTCCTGAGTGAGCTTTGCGAACTGTCTTGAGAAAGCTTCAGGAAAACTATGCTGGAGCTGTGGCACCTTGATGTCCCTGGTGAGTGCGTGAGGCATCTCGCCAATAAAAGGCACTGTGATGCGCTCTTGAGCACCGACGTACAGAACCTTTCTGGTGAAATCGATGATGCCTCCCTGCTGGTTCAGCCAGGGCAGTCCCAACAGCAGAGGTGTTCTTAACGTTGGGGCGACTAGGACTGTGGCCGTGAACTGTTTTTCCTGGATTTTGAATAGTATCTTGGCTGCCCCAATGACTGTCATTGTAGAGCCGTTAGCCGCGAGATGAGTCTCGAGCGCCCGTGAGGTGACGGGAACGTTTGTTGGCAGACTCGCTCGGCTGATGAAGTTGTGAGAAGCGGCCGAGTCGATGACAGCCGACAGATTCTTGTCGTATAATGTTGTGTATACCTTGGGGAGCTGGTGGGCAGCAGTCATGATGCTATTTATTCCCGGAGTTCGTTGGTTCCGGCGGCTGGGCCCGGTGTGTCCGCCGCCGCTCTCCAGTTTTCCGACTTACGGTTTCCTTCTTTCAGTACTGGACAATCCCGATGGAAGTAGTGCCCCGGGCAGTGCCAGCATTTCGGACTATCGCTCGAGCCTGTCCGTTTTGCAGCCTTTGGGTTTTCTTTCGTTTTCTCCTTCTTCTTCTGTATCCCACCATGTTCCTCGTCGTCGTCTTTTTCAGCTTGTAGTGACTTTGACAGAAGTTCCGAGAAATCTGCGATGGTGTGCGATCGCAGAACCTTTTTAAGCACGGGAAGTAGAAGGTTCAGTAACGTACCGACCCTTGTGCTCTCGGGTTCCTCAGGCCGTAAACGCTGGTACAGCATATACTTATGCTGCAGGAATGGTCCGACCGGCTCCTTTTCCTTCTGGCGCGCCCCGTACAGCTGAGCCACCAACTCGTCCTTGATGAATTGACTGTTGAACTTATTGTTCAACAGTTCCCGGAAGCGAGGCCAATTGACGTCCATGGTTTTGTAGCACAGCCACCATTTCTCAGCGTCTCCTTTTAGGCCTTTCTCCAACACTCGGACCCGCTGTTGGTCTGGCAGTGTAAACGCCTCTATGTACTCCTCGCATTTTTCCAGATATACTGCGGGATCTTCGTGGTCTCGTCCGTGGTTCGCAGGCCTATGTCAAAGTAATGCCTGGGTAAACGCTTCCCAATTTTGAAGCGCGGGCGGCATTCGACGGCCTCAGTTCTCCGTCTCCAATTCCATTTTACTATCGTTCATCCTGAAAGTCGGCTTCGTCTGTTTTTTCTGCAGCAAAAGCTCGCTTCACCCTTGTAGGCGTAAAAATTGACCTTGGCGGTTCCGTCTGGTTAGCTATGGAAACTCTTTTCAGAGGTTCAGATCTTCGTTGCGTACTGGTAATCCGCGTCTGGGTAGCGGTAGTCGCTCGATGCTCCTCTGGCTGCGTCTGAACGCCGACTGTCTCTTGCTGCTTCCTGCTTCGCTTTATAATTCGGAAAAGGCGCTGCGTTTCTTCTCCCTGTGGTTCTTCGGTCCTGGGCGCCACTGGGTTTTGTGTCACACTCAGAAGTGATTGAGGACGGGTACGTTTCCGTGGTGGGGAGGAAGGACCCTTCATTTGCTGCGGCTAGTCCAGTCTTGTGGATAAGTCCACGCTTCAGCGCAGAAGTTAGGAACTTGCGCCACGTTGGGCGACAATTTGTTACATGACGAGAGAATGGGACTGGAGGTATCGGTTAAAGAAATAATTTGGCCTCGTGTGAATTGGTTTGGTGGCCCTGAAAAGGGCCGTTTTAATCGCCGCCTCTCGTTGTGTCAACGCGGTACCGGGGAGGGGTCCGGTACGGAGACACAAACGGAGGCGGACGGAGCGTGCGTGCAGCCCGTCACCGGCTTGCGCTTGGGCTACGGTGTTGTATCCCTTCTTTTACCAAGCCGATGCGCGAGGCCGCAGGGAGGCCCTTGCCCTTCAGACGCCGCCGGATGGAAGAGAGACTCCGGTCGGGGAGTCGGAAGGTGGCCGGGATCCCGGGAAATTCCGCCAGGGGAGGCCGAGGAGGGGGAACGACCAGTGACGGCCGAGTGGGACGGCGGATGCCGATCTCGCTCCGCGCGTCGAGGGCCTCTGGAGTGGTTGGGATTACCACCGCGGTCGGTAAGGCTTTCGACGGTCCCTCGTCCTCCGAGGTGGCTTCCGAGAGATCTAGATCTGGCAGATCTAAATCGATCTCCCAGAAATTTTCCCTCGCTTCCTTCGGCGCTGTTCGCCTATTCCGAAGGCGTCGTGCGTTCCTCTTGGCGCGCTGTCATTCGTTCCTCCGTCGTGGCCTGCGGCGTGGCCGTCTCGCCCGCAGTTCTGAGTCAGCGCAGGAGCGTTCTGGGGTCATCCTTCCTTCCTGGTTTTGGAAGAAGTATTCCCAGTGACCCCATGGTCGACCCTTTTAAGGCCGTAACGGCCCCGACCCCGATCCCTTAAACCGGATACGACCGCCGGTTCGTAGGGAGGGGGAAGGGGCAAGGATGCGGACACCGGAGAGTGCCCCCCTCGAAGGCCTCGTCTTCCGACGTTCCCCCAGGCGCGTCTCTCGACACGCCGGTGGGTCTCCGGAGGTTTTGGTCACCGCTCTTAGTCGGAGCTACTGGGTATCCACCCGTAACTCCTTTCAGAGAGGTGCCCTGCCCGGAGTCCGCACCGCGGGGGGTGTCGGTCTGATCCGATTATCCGGATCGGACGCGAACGAGCCCGTGGGTGGGAGGCTAGGGAAGGATCGCCCTGTCCCGTCGCGCCGGTGGGTCTCCGGAGGCCTTGGGCACGGTTCCTAATAGGAGCTACTGAGCGCTATGCCCGTAACTCCTTTCGCAGGGGTACCCTGCTCGGAGTCCGCACCGTGGACAACGTCCTTCTGATCCGGGTTTCCGGATCGGACCAAGACGTTGCCCATGGACGGGAGGTTGAGGCGGGAGAGGAGGGGGGAGTGGGTGACTCGCCGTGCCCCCTACGAACAAGGCATCCCTAAGAAGGGCCTATGGGCGAGGCACCACCCGCAGGCGGAGAGGGAGGAAGAGGGGGGAGGTGGGTGGCTCGCCCTGTCCCCTACGACTGGACGGCCCTGAGAAGGGCCTTCGGGGCGAGACACCACCCACCGAAGGGGGGTGGAAAGAGGAATGGATGGCTCACCTTGTCTGCTCACCTTGTCTCTCACCTTGTACTGACCTCCGCCGGCCTTGCTCTTGATTAGCTGCGGCGGCGCTCGTTGTTGTGGCGGTGGCAGCTCGGTCACCGCTCTCTCGAGCCGCCGCAGGCGGTGCGTGTGTGGGCGCGCTGCGGGGGCGGCCTGCTCCAGTGTTATTGGAGCGGTGGCGCGCGGTGGCGCGCGGTGGCGCTGCAGCTCCCTCTCTCTCTCTCTGTCTCTCCCTCGGTGCCACCACTCGTGCGGCGGCGCTGCTCCGCTCTTCTGTTGGAGCCGTGTGCGGCGCGGGGGAGCTTCGCTCCTACGGTGGGATGGAGTCTGGGAGGGGAAATAACAAGACGTCGGATAACAGTGGAGTTAGTTTATTGTCCTAGGATGGGCCGTCGTGTCCCGCTGGCTCTCCATCCCGAAAGCCCTCTCTTTTATATCAACTGGTGGTCGCAAGCACTGAGTCGCCCGGAATCGCCGCGGCGGAGAGAGGGGGTTCGGGAATGCTTTCCGTGTTCTACGGATGCGCGCACGCAAGACTCTAAGGAGCCTATGCGTCGGCATATAACAATATATGAGTTCTATTAAGGAGTGGATGGGGAATCGTGCCAAATTTAATTTAATTAAACTACCATATGCTATATATATATATATAGAACAGAATTTATATTTATTTGCTAATTAAAATTAAGCTAATGGTCAACGGCGTTAAAAAACTCTAGCTTGCAAGTAGAGAGAAAGCCTGTTGCCCACAACTCTAAATAAACTTAATACATCTACTACAGTCAGTTAAACTAAATATTATTACCCTACAAATTAAACTCTACAATATATATAATCAACGTAAAACAAAGTTATACTTAAGTTTAATACCGCAAACAATACTTATCTTCTATATGCGTACACGAAATTAACTTAAATTATACACCTCAATGTACATATGAAAATACCGAGAGCTCTCGTAAAAGCAACGATTGAACTGCCTCCAAGTTTCTTAGTTGTTCGGCGGTTAGTTCCCCAAGCACCTGGCTCCACCAACGGATGGACTTCAGGTGCCCTGCAACAGCACGCCCAAAGGATGGGAGTTAACGAGCTGCCGGTAGATAGGCTGCAAGAGCCGTGGCCCCTTAGGTTCCCGGGTGAGATGATCAGTCGGTGCACACGACTGACGCAATGGCCAAACCTTTAAATTACAATGACCACACCGCGAAACACACAACTCTGTACACTACAAAGAATCAGTCCTTCTATAAATTCGAACACAAAGGGTCGAACAGTAATTTTATTGAACACACGTACTTAGAGACTGTCGAAACGTTTCTGTCCGAGCCCGCCGGCCTGGCTCAGTTTAAAACCGAATTCTCGCTCCCCCCACTCTCAACTCAAAAGCGCTCGAGACGCGCATGTTGCGCCGGTGATTGACGATTTATAAACAAATCTACTCTTATCGTAAACCTATAAGTATATGGATAAATACTGTACATAAAGCTATAAAAGATACATTTCTCCGAACATCATTATATATGATATCATATCATATCATATCATACTAATTTATAAAGACAAAACGTGTTTTTGTTTGTACTAGATAAATAAAAAAGCTACTGAACTGATTACTCTGAAATTTGACATATAGATTCTATATTATCTTCGGAAGGACATAGGCTATGTTTTTTATTGAAAATCATTTTACGGAAAAGGATTATCTAATACATTTTATTGAAAATCATCTATAAATTAAGTTAATGGTCTTAGCAGTCAGTTTCAACAGCGGAGAGTAGGAGGCGTCTTGAATCATGAATATCAACTCAAAGTAATCCGCTTAAACTATTCATACTAGGCCAGCTCAGTTGAATGGTCATATTCAACTTTAGGATTCTTAACCCAAAGAAGGTGTGACGTTAGTCGATATTATCGTTTTTGCTCTTCAGATTAATCTGACACCGCTTTCACACCTTATGGATATCATTTGATTTTTGTAAATATTATTTACTCGTGTGTGGGGAAATAACTCTCTCTCCCACTCTCTTTCTTCGTCTTCTCTTACATAATGGTTGTGTATGCTAAATCATACTGAATTTTTCAGGTTATATTATATTATATTAACGTTATATAAAAACGTTATATTAACTTCCGAAGTGACTAGGTTATGTTTTTTTATAATTAGAACAAAAGAAAATGATGGAAAAAGAAGGTTCTTTACCAACAACCTTGAAACTATGTATATTATATAGTATATTATATATATATATATATATATATATATATATATATATATATATTAAATATGACTTCTACGGAGAAATATTGTATGAGCGTATACGGGCGGTTGAGTACGATATCCCGGTGCCTCAGGACGATTTCTACGGGAAGTATCTTATTTAGTTGGTAAGAAACGATGTCCAGATATGTCCAGGCGACTTCTAGGGAGAGTTTCAAGTTCGGACGGCAGAAGACGAAATCTATGTATGACGGGACGACTTTTATAGGGGGATTCGTGTTGGGACGTTAGAATATTATGTCCATGAGCCTCGGAACAATTTCTACGAAGAGTTGCGTGTTCGGACGTTAGAAGATGATGCCCAGGTATGACGAGACGACTTCTATGAAGAGATTCATATTCTATCCTTCGAACATCAAAACTTGGAATGGAAGTTTTCCCTGGTTTTCCCATCGTATTCTACCTCCCTAAAACATATTGTATCGTCCGAAGATAATACTCTCCGTAAACCCCGTCTCGAGACACTTCGACATCTTTTTCTACCGCTCAAACTCGAAAGTACAATTTGCTCTATAGAAGCCGTAGGTAATATACATATATATATATATATATATATATATATATATATATATATATATATATATGTATGTGTATGTATATACAATAAAAGCAAAAACTTACCGTACAGACACCTCTTTTTTTATACTTCATGTCGGGTGCTATAATACCACACATTTTATTTACACTATTCATATATGAAGATGAAGTATTGCATCTGTCATTATCAATAATTGTAACAAATGCATATTTTAATATCTGTTTAGTGGCTGCACTAAATCGAAGTTGTCCTCGTATTCCATTATTGCTTATAGCGTTAATACTGTCGATTCCATATCCAGCTACGATTCCGCTTTCCCCAATGAAGTTATCACGAAAAAATGGTATTTGGAGATTTGTCAAATTGGAATTATTTTGAATTTCCAAGCTTTCCTTTAACTACGAAAATAGAATTTATATTAATATATTGTAGTTTAACGTAAAAGTACTATATATTATTAGACTTACTCAAATGCATTTTATTATATCAGTTAATTAATTTAGCTGTAAATTATATGTATTATTACGAGAAAAACAGTTAGGCTATATTCGCACAAGCTATCGGATATTACTCAAGTAAAACTCCACTCTTAATAAGATATTACAACTATTAATAGTTTTCGTACTTATTTAATATAAACTTAAATAATAGATTAAAAATTAATTTCACAAAAATTAATATCATTTATATTTATCTTGAGTTGAAAAGTATAATATATATTATATAAAAGAAAATATTATATAAAAGTATTAACCTAATATTATGTTATATTGACCAATGATCAATATTAATCTTAAAAGCAATAAATAAAAAGAAAACATGGAAGAAATTAAAGATCTTACGGAAAAAAAAATTCCTATATAAAATTCCTATTCCTTTTAAGATTGTTATCATTAGTAGTAATAGTAATAGCAGTAAATTTTACCTTTAAAATTCCTACGTCATTGTTAGTTGTTACACTATTGTAACGGTAGGTATACATTTTTTCAACTTCTTTCAGATCAATGTCGTTCACTGTCAATATTTCTTTACCAACTATTACGAATAATGTTATCTTTTTCGGACGGTTAAAATCATGTATAAAGCATCCAGCAGCAGTTATTACAAAATAATCATGAATAATACCACCAGTACATAATAAATACAAAATATTGCTTCCGTTATATTTTCCAAATATTGCAGCTTGATATCTATGATTTGGTTGAAATGCAGCGTAACCACCAATAATTTCTTCAATATTGAAAGCTAAAGTTGTAGAAAATTATATATAAAATTGTTTTAGCTAGTTGTTTGCCTTACTTATAATAATTATAAATTGCTTTGCATGCAAAAGCATACAATACGATGCAATGCTAACCTGTTAATATGCTGCGCACGATACGGCACAATGCCGTTCAAAAAACCACATAAAAATGAAAATTTTTTTTGTCAGTAAAGAACGATCAGATTGTATTTTCTCCAAAAATTTTACGATAAAAATATTTATTACTTTGCTTATAACAGTTGATATCAATAGAATTATTAGCTGTGTATTTTCGTAAAAATATATGGTTATAATAGTAAATTTGTTAAAATGTTTAAAAAATTGCTAAAGACTTTAAGAGTAACAGAAAATATGTTAATTAGATAACTTTGTATCTTTGCGATATCGTTATTTAAGATATAAGAAACAACAGTTAATTAATCTGGATAGTGCGTAAATTTGTAAGTCCCATTATCGGATGCTTTCTTACATGTTTGGATCATGTTAACTTTATTAGTAGGTAGCGCAGAATGAATTAAATAAGCAACACTCAGTTATTATTGAACAAATAATTTGCTATACGAGATTTTACTTTGCTAGTCGATTTCCAATAGTAAATTGGTAAAAAATCAACTAAGTTATAAACCAATACATAACTATAACTGTTCTAATTAAATATTATAGTTTACGTTAATAAGATTATTTTCCTGCACACAGAACATAAAATACGATTTTCTGTAGCCATTTGAAGGGAGAAAATTATTACTCCCTAGGCAGTAAAAGTGTTTACGACCTATTCTCGACTATTCACAAAGCAGACTTGTACTTTTCGTTCCTAGGGAAGAAATATGAACGAACAAAACATGTAGGATCCTCAGTTTTTTGTGCCTAGGTAACATCCAGCATTTACGATGGTCCGTTTACATGGACCACTCGACCGCGGGCTAGACCTTTTTTGCACTTTGATCTAAGTATTCCGGATTTTAAAATAAAATAAAATTTATATTCTATATGAAATATTGTATAAAAATTATTATAATGTTTTTTAAGTATTAAAAATTATGTGCATCATTGTTTAAAAATTAGTTTTTATTTTTATTTCGATTTTTTATGCTATTAAAATTTTTTACAGCTTTATTTTAATTGACATTTTAATTTAATATTTTTTCATTCCGTGAGTTCCCATGTTTTACACACTTCTTTGAAAAAGAGAAAGCGCTGTACGGGAGCAAAATACGAGTGTATGTTTGCCACCAGAGTGAAGTGTCACAATGTCTATTATAATTAAAATTCAAAATACATTTGTTTGATAAATATAATATATAACACTGTTTTAAAGTCATTTAATGTTTATGTTAATGTGAAGGCTGAATAGACCTTTTCATTTATAATTTTAATTAATTTTACTAGAAGAAAAGCAGCTCTTTGGTCAAACTTGTACTGTAGTCTGAATGCCTTAGTACATTTGCCGGTGTTCAAATGTCGACTAGCAAGGAGAGGCTTATCTATCTCACTGAAGATCCAATTTTACAAAGCAGATAAAAAATATATTTAATATAATAGAAGCCGAACTTAGTTTCCGACCTTTACGTTTACATGGTGATATAAGTAGTATAAAGTTAGATGAGTCGGGTCTAGTACTTACTTTCTAGTTTTGACATTTATCAATAAAATTCAGTTAACAGGCGCCATCATTTGTGTGAACATTATAATTTTTTGATCGGTGACAAGTGAATCGTGTGAAATCGTTTTTTCGACATGTCTTTTGCCCTATTTTGATTTGAAAAATAGTGTAGTAGGAACATATCGATTGCTTCATGAATGTTATGGTAAACAAGCTCCATCGCTTACAACATATACAGAGTGGTTTCAGCGGTTTAGCAGTGGATATTACTGATGTTAATGACAAACAACGTTCTGCACAACCGAAAAAGTTTGAAGATAGTGAACTGAATTGAAAGATAGTGAGGGAGGAAAAGCGAATGAACGAAACCATGTAGTCCGGTAGGATTCTCAGTTTTCTGTGCCTGCGTAACATCTGGCATTTACGATGTTTAGACTTACGAATATATGCGCCAGTCGACCACGGGTTCGACCTTTTTTTTGCACTTTGAGTTAGGTATTCGAGATATTAAAATAAAATAAAATGTATATTCTATGTGAAATTTATTATAAAAATTCTTACAATGTTTTTAAGTATTAAAAATTATCTATATTATCTTTTTATTAGTTTTAATTTTAAATTCTATTTATTATGCTATCACTACTGACATACTGACAACTTGAGGCTTGAAACATTTTGTCTTCTCGTTACTTCAAATATATCTCTTCATAGCTTAATAGCATAGTATTTAGAGCATTTTCAAACGAATAGTCCTATTTTGAATTAGAATTATTTTAAATCAAATTAATTTTTGTGTAATCATTTCATAAATTTAAAAAATAAAAAAAAGATCTTAAATTGTCGTATTTATATCATTAATCATTTCAAACATTTTATGTTTTAAACTTTGATAAGCTATCCATAAAAAATTAATAAATAATAAAAGCTAATAGTAAAAAATTAAATATTTCAATTAATTTATAATATTAATAAATTTAAGTATTAGTATTCATTTATACAAAATTAAAATAAATTTTTAAACCAATTTATTTACTTAAAAAATTTGAAATTTAATATATACAAATGATTATGTCAATTATCATAAAACATTCTATGAGTATAATTAGAATTCGATATATACGTGTATATATATATATATATATATATATATATATATATATATATATATATATATATTATGTATATATATTTATATAAAGTATATGCAGAGTTGGATTGTAATTCTAAAATGTAATTGTAAAATGTAATTGTAATTCTTATTTTAGTTAGCTTTAAAAGCTCACTATGTAATATTTATTGTAGAAAAAAAGCTGATCCGTCAATAATATTAACATGCATTCAAGACCAGCAAATTGGTTTAAAAATATTTTACTTAAATATGAATTTATTAATATATTTAACTTTTTATTATTAGTTTTTATTCTTTTTTTTTAATGTTTTTTAACAATAAATTCTGAAATTCAAAAAAATGAAATATTTGTAGCGATTAAGTATAATAATTTAAGCTGTAGTAAGTTGTTCAGTATTCATATATATTACTTTTTTGTGTTCAAACATAATCTCATTTATTTTAATTTATTGAAACATTCCTGTAAGTAGTTAAAATCATTTGAATATTTTTTCGCAAATTATTTAAATTTCTTAAAATATTACATAAAAATTCATTTGAATTAAAACAACTTTAATTTCAGATAGAATTATATGTTTAGAAATGTCATGAATATTATACTTTCAAACTAGGAAAAATATATTTACAATAGTGAGAAAATATAAAAATTTCCAATCCATGAGTAAACTGTATAGGTAATGATCAAATAGAAATTTATTATTTTGATACATAATTCATTGAAAAATAATGGGAAGAGCGCCAATTTGCATAAAAAATGCTTAAGTATTTATATGTTTTATTATATTAAATGTATTTTTCACCTCCTAGAAAAACTTGGTTTACCGGCGAGGTAAGTCTCTCCTTGTATAATCTAATTTTTACGTATATGGTTCTTTGTGGCCACCGGACCTTTATCCAGGAAGTAACGCACAGGAAAATCATACAATGAAATATATAAAATTTGGCTGAATCTATGTAGAGGGCATATATAATATTATGAAATATTGGATCAAAGGGGCTTGCACGTAAAGAATTTTTATTTAAAATTTTCTATATAATAAATATATGCTCTGAATATCGGCGAGATGCTTTATCAAGTCAAAAGCAGAGCAGCTATTGAGAAAACTTATGTTTTTTAGAAAGTTTGGAAACAAATTCGCAACATAACATATAAAAAAATATCAAATAACAATTTCATAGAAAAGTGAAATCAGTTTCATTTTATTCTTCAAAAGAGCAATGTAAAAAAAAAAATTTTTAAAACAAATATTTTAGATTGAGTTTTTATTTCAATGAACAATATTAACGATAAACTTTACCAGAAAGTTTTGTTTATTGCTATATTTTATACATTCATATAGAATATTATTTAATACAATAAGAATGTCAACTCTGAACTTCAAAAATGGATTTCTATAATGTTTACGATATACTTTTGTTTGAAAAATGAATACTTGCTTCTATTATAGGTTATTTAAATTATATATGAAGAAATTCAATAACATGATTAACAATATATCTCTAGTATAATATGACAACATAACTTACCATATCCAGTAAATAATGTACTGGTAAGTAAAAGGGAAACGGATAATGAACAGTAGTAAATCATTTCAAGGGTTAAGTAGTATGAAAGCGATGAGATTGTTCAATATATAGTATGATCTACATATGATCTAATATTCATTTGTTGATGTAACAGCAAGGTGTCTTTTACATTTGCTTACAGAAAAGTAATTATGTAGTTTATAATATATCTTAAATTTATATATATATATATATATATATATATATATATATATATATATATAGAATAAATTAAATGATTAAATATATTATAAACATACTTAATAAATACAAATACATTATAGCTTAGAATATTTTAAACTATCTTCATAAATAGAAGCAAGACTTTAAATAACTATTATATAAATAAGTAAAATTTGACTTCTCTGTCCCTCTCTATATAAAATATATACACATTTATCTCATTTTTATATTTTTAGGGCAGTTTGTATAAGTGTCAATGTCTTTAACGGATAATTCGCAGAATGATTGGTCTGCAAATGTGAATATTTATTATTATCTCATCAACTAATAGATGTCACAAAAAAAATTATATTCTATTAAATGCAGCTAAATTATGTACTTTTTATATATATATATATATATATATATATATATATATATATATATATATCAAAATTCCAAACTTTATATAAATATTACTTAACATATTAATTAGAAGTAATATGCATTTTAATTTTGACTTACAGTAATCAAACTTTGTAACCGTATTATAATTATTTTAATGAAAATGATGATATATGATTTTATTTTATGTTATTATTATTTTATATTTATTTATATTATACCAATTATGACTAATGACCGAACTCTATTGTTATTTGTTTTATATATTATTTTTCTCCCTTTTTTCCATGATTATACCAATAAAAAAGGCATCTATTGAAATCGATCTATTTATCTCTATCTATCTCAACCTTTCTCTCTCTGTCTCTCTCCCTCTCTATATATATGTCGCATTTAATATATAGATGTTAATAAAGTGCAACTCTCTTCAAACGTTTAAGTTAATTTAATTTAATAGATTACATTGGTACATGTTGTAAATATTCCCTGTAATCCTACACACCATCCTAAATACCATAGTGTTGTATATATTCTCAGTAATCCTTCATATTTTCGTATATTAATTGTTATTCATTTATATTGTCAGGTTGTTCATTAATAACATAAAATATAGGTCAGTTTATTTTTTCGTTTTTAATTAAATTAAATTTTTATTTTATTTTTGAGTAGTAATTTCAGTTCAGATTCTACGGGTGTGATTATAAACAAGAACAAATCTGATTGCCATTACATTAGCATAGTATTATTGAATAAAGACTGGAACGGATTATAATATTTATTAATTTAGCTTTTATTGATAATACATAAATTATATATGTAGATCTAGAATTATTACAAATAATTTCTAAGTCATTCAGTTTTGAGTACAATAAATTGTTAATTCACATTGAATTAACGATATTATTTGAGAATAGGTTTTTGTAGATAAGCTGATGTAAAACTTAAAATACATTTGTAATTTAGAAGATAATATATTTTCCTTATTTAAAAACTTCTTTTATCGATAAGTTATATAAGGACAATAGTTTTCATATATAATATTTCATGCGTGCAACATATGAACACTAGCATTTAAAATTTAAAAGTATATAGATGAAACTTATTAAATGAAATGATTCATTAAATAATTTTTAAATGACCTATTCACAAAAATATCTACATAATATTGAAAAACTTACATTTCATCATATCTTCTTGTTCCTCAATATAGGATTTTGAATAGTATATTTTAATAATATATTTTAATAAACTTTCTATTTGTTCAAGAAAAATAAATAAAATTGAAGATCGTCATCTGATCAATTATAATAATAAATTGTTAAATATCTCAATATAATATAATTGGTTTTATGATCTTTGAACAGTTGGTTTCTATAAAAGAATGTTTTACAACAGAAAGCTAAGTAATAATTCTATGAAGCATACTGTTCAATTGGTAAGTAACGTTGATATTAACAATCATTCGTGAAAATTCTGTCAACATTACAGCATATGATAAACTTATATCCCCTACTAGTCCGGGATCCATCGACATATTTTCGCAACCAATTTATCCTTTGACAAAGATTAGTTTAAATGATTCTTTTAATCGTGCTCTAAATCGTAGTGATCCTCCGCAGCAGTACTTCAACTGGATGTAGCAAAGCCGGGCACCAAAATAGATAAAAAAAATTTCTTTCAGTTATGTATCCTCGATTCAAATTAGATTGGAATAAAATTTAGATTATATATTGAAGAAAAAAAACGTTCGCTGGTTCTAATCATCTACATTATACATCAATAGCTTACCTGAATATGAACAAAAATGCCATAATTTAAAAAAAAAGATGGATAAAAATTCTGAAAAAATCAAACGTATATATTTTCAGACATTGATTATGAATGCAGTGGAGAAAATTGCTGAAATGAAAAAAAGAGTTATGAACATGATAAAAGAATTATTAATGATTCATGATTGGCGAAGTGACTGCTCGAACTAGCGTCGAATATATCAGTAAAACTGATTTTTATGTTAAAAATGGTGAAGTATTTATAACATAGTAAAAAATATTGTTAGTCCGAATGAAAATAATTGCATTGGATATACTATCATTATTTAAGAATATACCTGAAATTTATTGATAGAAACAATACAAAAAAAGTAGGCAGAAATAATTTACACACAAAATTAATGAAAGATAAATTTATTAAAGCAATAAATTAAGTTTGTAATGATCAAAGATATGGTTGTAGAATGGAATCACTTTTGTCACCAGTCACAATTAATTAGTAAGACATATATTCTAGAATACCAATCATCTCAAAGATATGTAGATGATGTCTTAGTTAAATAAGAAATTGGATATTTTGACGTTAATATTGTTCAATTTAATAATAGCAGAGTAGAATTCAATTGCTTTAGAAAACAGGGACTGAAAAGGGGATTACTATACACCTGCTATCCTCGATGGAAAAAAACAAACATGTTTGTATGTACCAAGAAAGAAAAGAGAAGAATAGCACAGCAAAGGTCGGTGGGAGAAAATAGAGGATAACCTCTCGTATCGCTCCCTGGAATAACTCATGCAAAAGAAAGAAAAGAAAAATCAAGGACAAAAGATAAGAGATGAAGGAAGAAGCGTGGTGGTAACGAGGCGACGACGGATTAAAACATACGAGCACCATTGGGCAAACAGCGACGGAAGGCGCTGATTAGGCGACGACGGAGAAGATCAAAGAAGATGATGAAGAAGAAGCAAATTGATATTCACCGACATTGCGTGAGCACTTGCGTCACTATTATTCGTAGTTCTTATGTAAGAAACTTAAAAACTGTTGTTGCGTGTGTTGTTGTTGTTTACAACCAAAAATTTTGCCAAATAAGACTACAATAAGTAAGTCTCATAATAAAATAATACTTTTATTGCTCACGTCTATCACAAACTTATAAAGCAATGATAGAACCCTATTTTACAAAATGGCAACCGAAGCGTCAATTATCGAAAAAATCTAGACTTTTAGTTTAGTATAAATTCAGAGAGAATTACTAAGTAAAGGGCATAGCGGTGCGGGTAACTTAAAAGAGTTACAGAAACAATTGGCACAATATTGTTTGAACAAAACAATTTAGACGTATCAAAACCCTCCGATAAAGATAATTCACCTATTTTAATACAAAACATAATATAAAATAATACAATAGATACAGGCTTATAGTGCAGATCTCAAGAAAATATCTAGTCCAATAAAAGAAATATAAAACATTAGATCAACTACAAACACACACAACAATACCGGGGAACAATTCCGTGAAATAATAAAGATAACCCTTTGATCCCAAACAATTGAATAAATACAACAGACCAACGAGCTAACTACCAAGATCGTTGGTATACAAATATAAACAAAAATAAATATTCACCTTCGGACTATAAGCTAGAGTACTTAGCGGATATAGCACATTATTATCCAAATAATGCCCCAAATGGAACATAGAGATTTTCTCTAGACCTTAGAAAAGTTAATTCATTAGCAAAAAAAAGATGCATACCCACTTCTCTACATGAGGAACATCCTAAACAAATCAAGAGTGTCAAGATATATCGCAAGTATCGATATGAGTCAGGCTTTTCTTCAAATTATAAAAGGAAAGTAGGGAAATCACGGCGTTCACGATACCAGGTAAAGAGTTTTATCAACTTAAGCGTCTACCTTAAAGCCTAAGTTGCTCATCGGCAGTATCTGAACATTTAATAGACTCGATATTTGGACCTTCCATGCAATTAAATGTGTTCGCATATATAGACGATATAATAATATCCACCAACACTTTTCAGGACCATTTTGACTGGCTCAATACTGTTTTTGTCATCTTAAAAGATGCCAAATTAAAAATCAACAAAGAAAAAAGCAAATTTTCCAGACCCGAAGTGAAATACCTAGTGTTCACAGTAAATTTGAAAGGCCTACAAGTCGATCTAAACAAAGTATAATCGATTCGTCAATATCCACCGCCTAACAATTTACGACAAGTGAGAAAATTAATATGCATGACCCCATGGTAGAGAAAAATTATTCCGAATTGCGCGCAAGTAATAACTCCAATTAATAAATTACTAAAACAAAACGACCGTTGGTATAGGAAGTACAACAAAATGAAGCCTTCCAACATTAAAATAAAACGACTATTACTAAAACAAAACAACCGTGGGTATAGGAAGTACAACAAAATGAAGCCTTCACAACATTAAAATAAAATTTAATGAGCCCATTTTAATACGGCCAAACGTTAACAATCCTTTCGTTGCACAAACCGACGCAAGCTTAGTCGGACTGGCAGCTTTTCTAACTCAAGTGATCGATGTCAATGTGTCGTTATAGCTTACATAGGTCGCGCAATAACAGATACAGAGGAAAACTACACTATCACGGAGTTAATATTTTGCAGTTATTTCAGCATCAGAGAAATTTGGCGCATCATAGAAGGAAACTATTTTATAGTAATAATAGATCATACTAGTCTTCAATAATTGCAAACTCTTAAAAAACCGTCATGACGATTTGCTAGATGGGTCATGCAATTACTAGGATACGACATGAAAATAGTACTCAGAAAAGTGAAACGAATCATGTGCGAATGACTAACGGTTTGTGTGCTCACGTAACACGACTGACTCCACCTCAGACAGTTATACACATATAGGCAAGCCTAGTTGGACTGACAGCTTTTCTGACTCAAGCGATCGATAACAATGAAGGCGTTATAGCAAACATAAGCTGCGCCATAACAGATACAGAGAAAACTACACTACCATATAGTTAGAATGTTTCGCATTCATCTGGGCATCAGAGAAATTTCACGCGCCGATAGATGGAACCCACTTTATAGTCATAACAGATCATACTAGTCTTCAATGATCGTGCGACGGCCAAAACCATGGCCGCGCAAATTTATCACAAACGACACGTAAATTCACTAAGCAAAATATTATTTCACACTACCGTTACATCTATTTTCCCGGATGTATTCTACATACATATACGAAATTAGATGTATAACCCGTTAATAATAGATTAAACACTTTATATTTAAGCTAGAAATATAAAACTAAATTAAAAGTAATATATTATATTATGTAACACGAGTTAAACATACCGAAAACATGCAAAGGTCGCGTCGACTACTGAAGAAGGTAGTCGACGCAACTGCCGAAAACCGAACAAGTAAAGAGAGAACGCAATACCTAGTCTCTCTTTCTACTACTCAGCTAAACGATAGAGAGGATACACTGCGCACGACAAGAGAGAGCGCGACAAGTGTATTAGACCGGCGGCCACTATCCACTCTAATACGCGCCCCACACACACACTAGTATACGCTCTCACCGAACAGCGCGAGCCAGCAACAAATATTGCGGTAGGCGAACACGCAGATTCCAAGATATACAACGGGTGTTCGAAAAAGAATGCATCCGCTGTATTCAATTAAATTAATTAAATCACATTACTAAGCGTACTTACGATATATAGATATACGATAAATAGATATACAGATTACGATATATAGATATACGTAGAAATATGATATATAGCGGCGCCGGAATTACACGAGTATTTTATTATAAAAGGGCAAAATCGAGAGTTCGCCCGGTAAACGGACTGCCCTGAACTCTCAAAAGACTGATAAGGCGATCAGATAGATGAGCCATGGAATTACTAGGATAGGACGCGAAACTTTTACACAGAACAGGTGCGACAATTCATGTACGAAGGACTACCGGTTTATACGCTCTTATAACACGCCTGACTCGACCTCAGAAATGTATTCAAATCGAGGCAAGCTTAGTATAGTATGTATAGAAGGTATCCATTTTATAGTCATAAGAGATGATACTAGTCTTCAATGATTGCAAACACTCAAAAGACCGATAAGGCGATTAGCTGGGTGGCACATGCAATTAGTCGATACGACGTGAAATAGTACACAGAAGAGGTGCAACAAATCATGTACGATGGACTACCGGTTTGTACGCTCTCGTAACACGACTGACTCGACCTCAGAAATGTATTCAAATCGAGGCAGCTTAGTATAGTATGTATAGAAGGTATCCATTTTCTAGTCATAGGAGATCATACTAGTCTTCAATGATTGCAAACTCTCAAAGGACCGAGAAGGCGAGCATCTAGGTGGGGCATGCAATTACTAGGATACGACGTGAAAATAGTACATAGAAAAGGTGCAACAAATCATGTACGAAGGACTACCGGTCTGTGCGCTCTCGTAACACGACTGACTCGACCTCAGAAAGTTATTCAAATCAAGGCAAGCTTAGTATAGAATGTATAGAAGGTATCCTTTTAGATTCATAAGAGATTATACTAGTCTTCAATGATTGCAAACTCTGAAACGACCGATAAGGCGATTAGCTGGGTGGCACATGCAATTAATCGATACGACGTGAAATAGTACTCAGAGAAAGTGCAACGAATCATATACGAAGGACTACCGGTTTGTGCGCTCTCGTAACACGACTGAGTCGACCTCAGAAATGTATTCAAATCAAGGCAAGCTTAGTATAGAATGTATAGAAGGTATCCATTTTCTAGTCATAGGAGATAATACTAGTCTTCAATGATTGCAAACACTCAAAAGACCGATAAGGCGATTAGCTGGGTGGCACATGCAATTAGTCGATACGACGTGAAATAGTACTCAGAGAAAGTGCAACGAATCATGTACGAAGGACTACCGGTTTGTACGCTCTCGTAACACGACTGACTCGACCTCAGAAATGTATTCAAATCGAGGCAAGCTTAGTATAGTATGTATAGAAGGTATCCTTTTAGAGTCATAAGAGATTATACTAGTCTTCAATGATTGCAAACTCTCAAACGACCGAGAGTGCGATCAGCTAGATGGGACATGCAATTACTAGGATTCGACGTGAAAATATTACTCAGAAGAGGTGCAACAAATCATGTACGATGGACTACCGGTCTGTGCGCTCTCGTAACACGACTGACTCGACCTCAGAAAGTTATTCAAATCAAGGCAAGCTTAGTATAGTATGTATAGAAGGTATCCATTTTCTAGTCATAGGAGATCATACTAGTCTTCAATGATTGCAAGCACTCAAAAGATCGATAAGGCGATTAGCGGTGTGGCATCTGCAATTAATAGATACGACGTGAAATAATACACAGAAAATGTGCAACAAATAATGTACGATGGACTACCGGTCTGTGCGCTCTCGTAACACGACTGACTCGACCTCAAAAAGTTATACAAATCGAGGCAAGCTTAGTATAGGATGTATAGAAGGTATCCATTTTAGAGTCATAAGAGATTATACTAGTCTTCAATGATTGCAAACTCTCAAAAGACCGATTAGGCGATCAGCTAGATGGGCCATACAATTACTAGGATTCGACGTGAAAATAGTACACAGAAGAGGTGTAACAAATCATGTACGATGGACTACCGGTTTGTACGCTCTCGTAACACGACTGACTCGACCTCAGAAATGTATTCAAATCGAGGCAAGCTTAGTATAGTATGTATAGAAGGTATCCTTTTAGAGTCATAAGAGATTATACTAGTCTTCAATGATTGCAAACTCTCAAACGACCGAGAGTGCGATCAGCTAGATGGGACATGCAATTACTAGGAATGACGTGAAAATAGTACACAGAAGAGGTGTAACAAATCATGTACGATGCGACTACCGCTAGTTTGTACGCTCTCGTAACACGACTACTCGACCTCAGAAATGTATTCAAATCGAGTTAGTATAGTATGTATAGAAGGTATCCTTTTAGTGAGTCATAAGAGATTATACTAGCAGACCGAGAGTGCGATCGAGCTGGACTACCGGTCTGTGCGCTCTCGTATGGGAGAATTACTAGAGATCGACGTGAGAAATATTACTCAGAAGAGGTGCGAACAAATCATGCCATTTTATAGTCATAAGAGTCAATGATTGCAAGCACTCAAAAGATTAAGGCGATTAGCACGACGTGAAATAGTACACAGAAGAGGTGCAACAAATAATGTAGTGGACTACCGGTTTGTACGCTTGTAGCTTAGTATAGTATGTATAGAAGGTATCCATTTTATAGTCATAAGAGATGATACTAGTCTTCAATGATTGCAAACACTCAAAAGACCGATAAGGCGATTAGCTGGGTGGCACATGCAATTAGTCGATACGACGTGAAATAGTACACAGAAGAGGTGCAACAAATCATGTACGATGGACTACCGGTTTGTACGCTCTCGTAGACTGACTCGACCTCAGAAAGTTATTCAAATCAAGGCAAGCTTAGTATAGAATGTATAGAAGGTATCCTTTTAGATTCATATGATTGCATTATACTCTGAAACGACCGAGAAACGACCGAGATGACTCTTTTCTCGACCGCAAACACGACTGAGTCATAAAAGATCTAGGCAAGCTTAGTATAGAATGTATAGAAGGTATCCATTTTCTAAGACATGCAATTACGATTAGCGGTGTCATCTGCAATTAATAGTACGACACATAGTACACAAGAAGAACAACATCATACGATGGACAGCACACCGGTTTGTACGCTCTCGTAACACGACTGAGTGACTCGACCGAGGCAAGCTCTAGTCATTCAATGATTGCAAGCACTCAAAAGATTCGAATCTGCAATTAATAGATACGACGTGAAATAATACACAGAAAATGTGCAACAAATAATGTACGATGGACTACCGGTCTGTGCGCTCTCGTAACACGACTGACTCGACAAGCAAAGTTATACAAATCGAGGCAAGCTTAGTATAGGATGTATAGAAGGTATCCATTTTAGAGTCATAAGAGATTATACTAGTCTTCAATGATTGCAAACTCTCAAAAGACCGATTAGGCAAGCGGGTGGCACAGTCGATACGATGAAAATAGTACTCAGTATAATGTACGATAGAAACACGACTGGTATGTATTCCTTTTAGAGTCCATTTTATATAAGGAGATGATATAGTGATTGCATATAGGATCATCTGCATAAGGAAATAGTACACAGAGCATCGGTGTGGCGACATCTGGACTACCGGTCTGTGCGCTCTCGTAATGAGACCTACAAATCGAGGCAAGCTTAGTATAGTATGTTTTCATCAAAAGATCGATAAGGCGATTAGCGGTGTGGCATCTGCAATTAATAGATACGACCGTGAAAGTAATCACAGAAAGGTGCAACAAATAATGTACGAATGGACTACCGGTCTGTAGCGCTCTCGTAACACGACTGACGTCGACCTCAGAAATGTAGTCAAATCGAAGGCAAGCTTAGTATAGAATGTATAGAAGGTATCCATTTTATAGTCATAGGAGATAATACTAGTCTTCAATGATTGCAAACACTCAAAGACGATAAGGCGATTAGCTGGGATGGCACATGCAATTACTAGATACGACGTGAAATAGTACATCAGAAGAAGTGCAACAAATCATGTACGATGGACTACCGGTTTGTACGCTCTCGTAACACGACTGACTCGACCTCAGAAATGTATTCAAATCGAGGCAAGCTTAGTATAGTATGTATAGAAGGTATCCTTTTAGAGTCATAGAGATTATACTAGTCTGCAATGATTACCGGTCTGGCAAGGCTCAGAAAGACTGTTCGTTGCAGCTAGCAATTACTAGGATTCGACGTGAAAATATTACTCAGAAGAGGTGCAACAAATCATGTACGATGGACTACCGGTCTGTGCGCTCTCGTATCATGGCTTATTAGCTGGTGATACTAGTTTTCAATGGCAAGCACTCATAAGTGCGATAATAGATTACGACGACGTGAAATAATTACTCAGAGAATGTGCAACGAATAATATACGAAGGACTACCGGTCTTGTACTCTCGTGCGAGTCGACCTCGTAACAAGGCGACTGTCTCATAGGCCAATTAGTCGAGGATCGATACTAGTCTCATACAATGATAAGCACTCAAGTCAATAATAAGGCGATAGTAGCGGTGTGGCATCGAACAAATATGGAGGCAAGCTTAGTAGAGTATGTATAGAAGGTATCCATAGATAATACTAGTCTTCAATGATTGCAAGCACTCAAAAGATCGATAAGGCGATAATAATTAATCGTCACAGAAGAGGTCAATGATTGCAAGCACGAAATAGTTCATTCAAATCAAGCAGCTTAGTTTGTACCGGTAGAGGCAAGCTTAGTGGATAGAAAGTATCCTTTTATAGAGTCATAAGAGATGAATACTAGTTTTCAATGATTGCAAACTCTCAAAAGACCGATTAGGCGATCAGTGGTAGATGGGCCATACAATTACTCGATATTCGACGTGAAAATAATACACAGAAGAGGTGGTAACAAATCATGTACGATGGACTACCGGTTTGTACGCTCTCGTAACACGACTGACTCAACCTCAAAAAGTTATACAAATCAAGGCAAGCTTAGTATAGAATGTATAGAAGGTATCCTTTTAGAGAGTCATAGGAGATAATACTAGTCTTCAATGATTGCAAACACTCAAAACGATCGAGAATGCGATCTAGCTAGATGTGCCATACAAATTACTAGGATTCGACGTGAAAATATTACTCAGAAGATGGTGTAACAAATCATGTACGATGGACTACCGGTCTGTGCGCTCTCGTAACACGACTGACTCGACCTCAGAAAGTTATTCAAATCAAGGCAAGCTTAGTATAGAATGTATAGAAGGTATCCATTTTAGATTCATAAGAGATTATACTAGTCTTCAATGATTGCAAACTCTGAAACGACCGATAAGGCGATTAGCTGGGTGGCACATGCAATTACTACGATTCGACGTGAAAATATTACTCAGAAGAGGTGCAACAAATCATGTACGATGGACTACCGGTCTGTGCGCTCTCGTAACACGACTGAGTCGACCTCAGAAATGTATTCAAATCGAGGCAAGCTTAGTATAGTATGTATAGAAGGTATCCATTTTATAGTCATAAGAGATAATACTAGTCTTCAATGATTGCAAGCACTCAAAAGATCGATAAGGCGATTAGTGGTATGGCATCTGCAATTAATCGATACGACGTGAAATAGTACACAGAAGAGGTGCAACAAATCATGTACGATGGACTACCGGTTTGTACGCTCTCGTAACACGACTGACTCAACCTCAGAAATGTATTCAAATCGAGGCAAGCTTAGTATAGTATGTATAGAAGGTATCCATTTTCTAGTCATAGGAGATCATACTAGTCTTCAATGATTGCAAGCACTCAAAAGATCGATAAGGCGATTAGCGGTGTGGCATCTGCAATTAATAGATACGACGTGAAATAGTACACAGAAAATGTGCAACAAATAATGTACGATGGACTACCGGTCTGTGCGCTCTCGTAACACGACTGAGTCGACCTCAGAAATGTATTCAAATCGAGGCAAGCTTAGTATAGGATGTATAGAAGGTATCCATTTTCTAGTCATAGGAGATAATACTAGTCTTCAATGATTGCAAGCACTCAAAAGATCGATAAGGCGATCAGCTAGGTGGGCATGCAATTACTAGGATACGACGTGAAATAGTACACAGAAAAGGTGCAACAAATCATGTACGATGGACTACCGGTCTGTGCGCTCTCGTAACACGACTGACTCGACCTCAGAAAGTTATTCAAATCGAGGCAAGCTTAGTATAGAATGTATAGAAGGTATCCATTTTAGAGTCATAAGAGATTATACTAGTCTTCAATGATTGCAAACTCTGAAACGACCGATAAGGCGATTAGCTGGGTGGCACATGCAATTAATCGATACGACGTGAAATAGTACTCAGAGAAAGTGCAACGAATCATGTACGAAGGACTACCGGTTTGTACGCTCTCGTAACACGACTGACTCGACCTCAGAAATGTATTCAAATCGAGGCAAGCTTAGTATAGTATGTATAGAAGGTATCCATTTTCTAGTCATAAGAGATATACTAGTCTTCAATGATTGCAAGCACTCAAAAGATCGATAAGGCGATTAGCTGGGTGGCATCATGCAATTAATCGATACGACGTGAAATAGTACACAGAGAAGGTGCAACAAATCATGTACGAATGGACTACCGGTTTGTACGCTCTCGTAACACGACTGACTCGACCTCAGAAATGTATTCAAATCGAGGCACGCTTAGTATAGTAATGTATAGAAGGTATCCATTTAGAGTCATAGAGATCATACTAGTCTTCAATGATTGCAACATCTCAAAAGATCCGATAAGGCGATTAGCTGTGTGGCATCTGCAATTAATAGATACGACGTGAAATAGTACACAGAAAAGGTGCAACAAATCATGTACGATGGACTACCGGTCCTGTGCGCTCTCGTAACACGACTGGACTCGACCTCAGAAAGTTATTCAAATCAAGGCAAGCTTAGTATAGAATGTATAGAAGGTATCCTTTTAGATCATAGGAGATATACTAGTCTTCAATGATTGCAAACTCTGAAACGACCGTAAGGCGATTAGCTGGGTGGCACATGCAATTAATCGATACGACGTGAAAATAGTACTCAGAGAAAGTGCAACGAAATCATGTACGAATGGACTACCGGTTCTGTGACGCTCTCGTAACACGACTGACTCGACCTCAGAAAATGTATTCAAATCGAGGCAAGCTTAGTATAGGATGTATAGAAGGTATCCATTTTAGAGTCATAAGAGATATACTAGTTCTTCAATGATTGCAAGCACTTCAAAGACCGATAAGGCGCATTAGCTGGGTGTGGCATCTGCAATTAATAGATACGACGTGAAATAGTACACAGAGAAAGGTGCACAAATCATGTACGAATGGACTACCGGTTTGTACGCTCTCGTAACACGACTGACTCGACCTCAGAAATGTATTCAAATCGAGGCAAGCTTAGTATAGATGTATAGAAGGTATCCATTTTATAGTCATAGGAGATATACTAGTCTTCAATGATTGCAAGCACTAAAAGATCGATAAGGCGATTAGCTGGTGTGGCATCATGCAATTAATCGATACGACGTGAAATAGTACACAGAGAAAGTGCAACGAATCAATGTACGAATGGACTACCGGTTTGTACGCTCTCGTAACACGACTGACTCGACCTCAGAAATGTATTCAAATCGAGGCAAGCTTAGTATAGTATGTATAGAAGGTATCCATTTTCTAGTCATAGGAGATAATACTAGTCTTCAATGATTGCAAAGCACTCAAACGACGATAAGGCGATAGCTGGTATGGCACATGCAATTAATAGATACGACGTGAAAATAGTACTCAGAGAAAGTGCAACGAATCATGTACGAAGGACTACCGGTTTGTACGCTCTCGTAACACGACTGACTCGACCTCAGAAATGTATTCAAATCGAGGCAAGCTTAGTAGAGTATGTATAGAAGGTATCCATTTTCTAGTCATAGGAGATAATACTAGTCTTCAATGATTGCAAGCACTCAAAAGATCGATAAGGCGATTAGCTGGTATGGCATCTGCAATTAATCGATACGACGTGAAATAGTACACAGAAGAGGTGCAACAAATCATGTACGATGGACTACCGGTTTGTACGCTCTCGTAACACGACTGACTCGACCTCAGAAATGTATTCAAATCGAGACAAGCTTAGTATAGTATGTATAGAAAGTATCCATTTTCGAGTCATAGGAGATGATACTAGTTTTCAATGATTGCAAGCACTCAAAAGATCGATAAGGCGATTAGCGGTGTGGCATCTGCAATTAATAGATACGACGTGAAATAGTACACAGAAAATGTGCAACAAATAATGTACGATGGACTACCGGTCTGTGCGCTCTCGTAACACGACTGACTCGACCTCAGAAATGTATTCAAATCGAGGCAAGCTTAGTAGAGTATGTATAGAAGGTATCCATTTTCTAGTCATAGGAGATAATACTAGTCTTCAATGATTGCAAGCACTCAAAAGATCGATAAGGCGATTAGTGGTATGGCATCTGCAATTAATCGATACGACGTGAAATAGTACACAGAAGAGGTGCAACAAATCATGTACGATGGACTACCGGTCTGTGCGCTCTCGTAACACGACTGACTCAACCTCAGAAATGTATTCAAATCGAGGCAGCTTAGTATAGTATGTATAGAAGGTATCCATTTTCTAGTCATAGGAGATCATACTAGTCTTCAATGATTGCAAGCACTCAAAAGATCGATAAGGCGATTAGCGGTGTGGCATCTGCAATTAATAGATACGACGTGAAATAGTACACAGAAAATGTGCAACAAATAATGTACGATGGACTACCGGTCTGTGCGCTCTCGTAACACGACTGACTCGACCTCAGAAAGTTATACAAATCGAGGCAAGCTTAGTATAGGATGTATAGAAGGTATCCATTTTAGAGTCATAAGAGTTTATACTAGTCTTCAATGATTGCAAACTCTCAAAGGACCGAGAAGGCGAGCATCTAGGTGGGGCATGCAATTACTAGGATACGACGTGAAAATAGTACATAGAAAAGGTGCAACAAATCATGTACGAAGGACTACCGGTTTGTACGCTCTCGTAACATGACGGACTCGACCTCAGAATGTAAAACGGCTACCGAACACACAACGGCTGGAGGCAGCGCCTTGAAAATATTAGCTACCGTTTGTATATAGGCTCTTGAAGTACCGGCCACCGATTGTATTGCCTACCGAAGTGTTACAGCATGAAACATTGTCAACTTGAGGATAACGATATTCTTTATTTATGTACCCTCGAACCCTCCTCATACCTTCATAGCTAGCCGCGCCCTTTCGAGCGTGTTTTGAACGGGGCTCACAGGAATAGGGATTAGACCCTGGCGCGCATGCGTCTGTCGTCATGGGTACGTAAGGCAATGGATTAATCCCGTCGGCAGTTCGGAGCTACGTATCGAGTTTCCTGTCCGGCGTGAGCAGGCCGGATTAGGAATAGGGTTACAGATTATATTTATTGTTTAATTTGATACAGTGACGGTTAAAATTGTTAGAAATAAATTTATTAAGATACTCAATGGTATCTACCGTCTACTAATTTTCGAACATATAGAATAATAAATAGTTCATATTAAAAACTAAATAAATATAAATTTGGATTAAGAAGAAGTGAAAATGTAGTGTACGTTTCGCCCTAAGTCATTAGTTGCGCTCAATTAGATTGCAAATGACATAATATGGGACGTACGACGTACAAAAGTATAACAGATTTGAAATTATTTATACACTAAACTGGATTATTTGACTTGCGAGAGTAGAGAAAATGTAAATGTGTTCTTCTCGCTAAGATTAAGAATTATGCGAAAATTATGTAACTTTATATGTACTAAGGTATCTTTCTTAAACACCTGACAAATCATTGATGTAGACTTGACGATATCAACTAAAAATATAATACTGGTGACGATTAATAATGTTGATAATAAATTTATTAATATTTCAAGTCTTCTGTACTTTTTAATCTCTAAATTAGGTCATTTGTAATTTTACTTATGAACATAACTTTTGACTTACGGCGAAGCGTACACAACATTTTCTCTTCTTTGTTATTGTAAGTTTATATTTTATTTTATTTTTATTTTAATTATTTGGATTGTTTATACTGTGTAAAAATATTAGGTAGTAATGACCTCTAGTATTTAAATAAATTGATTATTAATTATAATTATACTATTTTATAAAGACTGAAGAATATAACAAAATAATTATTAATTTGGATCAGTTTTTAATATGTATATTTGAAGTACGTATTTGTAAAGAATGTGATAAAGCAAAAGTTATAGTTAATACAAGAATGATTATGCTGGATCGAAATAAGAGTTTGGTGAAAAATCTTATTAATTACAGAATTTTGCTCGATTTAAAAAATGTTGTAGGTCTATATTTCTAATAAAACGTATTAATTATCATCATCTCTATATCCAGTAATTATGCTCCGGTTTCCAAACATCATAATTCTTCTTCAAATGTATGAACTGGAAAATGAGTTTCATTAAGAGTATCATGGAACCTATCAAGGTAATTATATATAATATGCAATAAGTTAAAGAAATATAAAATGGTGCTGAAAGTGAATAAATAATTTATTTAGTAAATAAGTACTTATTATTATATACACTTGTTTCAGCCAGTAAGGTTTCGATTTTTAGATTTATCAAACCTACAGATACTAAAAAAGCAGATTTCATTGAAATCATAAAAAATGATTTTTGTTATTGAAAAACTGAAAGCTATGTCAATACTGTTGCATATCATAGGTGGTTGTGTGAATAGTAAAGGGATAAATTTTATTATAATGATGTCTTCTAAAACAAGGAGTATTCAATTATAAAATCGATGTTTACAGTTCTGACACATTATTCCAACTACTCCCTCCGCCTTCTTATAAATACTTACAAAGTATTTTAAAAAATACTTACAAAGAATTTTATGATCTATTCTAATTTATGACTCTTTCCCTCCCATTATTTTTAACCTCTTAGACACTGTATCCTCTATTCACATATCTATTCATCTGCTTTCTCTCTCTCTCTCTCTCTCTCTCTCTCTCTCTCTCTCTCTCTCTCTCTCTCTCACTCACTCACTCAGTTGCTCACTCGCGAATAGATACTTTCCCACAATACTTTCAATTATTCCGTAGACGCCTGCAATAACGCGATGGCTAGAGCGAAGGACTAGTAAGTCCGTGAACCGAGTTCAAGTGTCGGTTTCGGTTCATTGACGCAAGTACCGCTGTAAAAATTTATGTGCGTTTTGTTCAAAAACACATCGTACACTTCCGGCGCTTATTGGTATCGGTATTTCGGAGCCTAAATAGAGCAACATTCAATAACATAAAAAAAATTATTTCATACTTACGGACACTTTCTGTAATTATATTTCTATTATTTTGTCCTCACTATTAATATGATATTTACAGTGAAAGTAGTCTACATTTATAAGCGGCTTGTTAATGGCGATGCAAAATGCATGACTTTCCGATACCTCCATCCTTTCCAAAGATCAATGAGGCTAATTTGCTGTCCATTTCTTATGCAATTGCAGTAAGGACACCGAATGAGTTGTACGATAGAGAATAAGAGAGAAAGAATTAACATTGTTAAATGATTCAAGAACAATATCCAGACAATTATACCATGTATAACATATAATAAAATTGTTCCGTGTTATTGTCAATAAATTTGCCTAAGAAATTGTAGTGCTTTACCCTTTAGTTAATTCGCTTTCCCATAATTCCGTTTTACGGATCCATTGATCACCGTGAGCACTGCGGCGGTTCTATACCTTTTAGAAGGAGGTCTTCAACGTCGGAGGTGCTTTTCATTGCCTAGTTTGTATACTACGAAATAATAAATCAGTGAACGCACCTTTTCTTGGAGATCGACTGTGAAAAATCAAGAGATGACGTCGAAAAGAATATCGATGGATTGGAGAACTTTTTAAATCTTCATGGTTGCAACTGACCGAACATTTTATTATCTTACTCAATAATTACGGATAAACAATAATATAAAAATTTTGGAATATATATTGTTAAAATATGTATCATTCAAACTAAATCAATCATTTTGGAAGAACTAATATGCCATGTAATATTTATTTCCATATACATGCTTTCAGCAGCTTCAATACAATATATAAAGATGATTTAATTTATATTATGTGTATCCAACCTTATGTGGAGTGTTAAAATGCACCTGTGTACCTTCTATAGGAGTTCCTAAGATTAATGAGTTAATAAATTGCCGGAAGCGTGCTACTTTTGTATAGATAGCTCCATATATCGTATCATCACAATCTGTCCGACGTTTGCTTACAACTCCTACAATTTTTTCGCCAATAACTAATGGACCGCCGACATCACCCTTTAAAATATAACTGGTTAATAAATAGTAGAAAGACCATATTCATATTTATTTCATGTACATATTCCATTAACGATTTGTTCCTCTCATTACTTAACAGGAAGAAGAAGAACACTACTGTACGGAAATTTTTCAAAAATACAATTAGGTTTTTTGTTTTAATACAGAGTAAAATACCAAAAAGCTAAGGAGACACGCATTCGCAAAATTTTTCATCTATAGTTTTTAAGTAGTATGAGTTGATTTACATTTCCTATAAAAAATACTTTACTCAGTTTCATTTATGCATTGTGCAACTGCTATTGATTTTTTGGAATAATCATCGATACTAATAAATAAATATTGGATAATAAAACGTTAAATTTTACATCAAAGTTTTAGTTTTCTATAGAAATGATAAGGATATATTTACATACTATTGATTTTCCTAAAGATTTGTTCTGTATATCGTTTTCAGAAATAAATATTTAATAATTAAGATATAAAAATTGAAATAATCATATGATTATCACATTCGACCAAATCAATATCAAATAAAGCTGTTGAAAGTTTTTTGCATTATTAGTGACCTGAGAAGGAGAAACATATTATCATCCATCCTGAAAATATACTTTTAAGTGACTACTAGTTTTTTATAAGTCTAATACTTGAGAGAATATTCAAATTTGATTCAAAAATATTTTGAGGTTAACAGAATGAATGATATTCAAAATTACATCTTTCAAATATTATTTTACGTTAGGATACACTGTTGACATTAGAAGTGGAATTTTTTGAAGTTCGAATAATTTGGAATGTTAAGCTATTCGAGTTTTTCAAACCGTTTGAATATGTTCAATCAAATCGAGCTGTACGAAGAAATTCTATCGGAACGTTCATGTTTTATCAGAATTACCCGATATAAGAAGATTTTAACGTTCAAACATTTTTAAATACTGAAGAAATTAAATTGATAACACTTATTATGTCAAAAGAAATTCAATGTAAATATAGTATTCGATGTCCATCTGTACTCGATTTCTAGGGAGAGTTTCGTATTCGAGCAATTGTACTCCAAGTCTAGCTATATTTGGATCACGTCTATAAAATCTTCTATCCTGGATGGCAATTTTTAATATCTGCATCATTGTTCGATGACTTTTAAAACAAAAAATTGTCTAGAAGATTTAGCGATACACCTCAGAAATTACTATTACATACGTTAGGCTCCATTAAATACGTAACTTAGTGTATAATTCGTATGGCTACACGTAGATATCAAGTACTACGTCCTAACATAAAAATGCCCGTGAAAGTCATTCCAGTACGGATAGTCATCGAGTATTACTGTTCGAACAAGGAACCTTGGATCAAATGTCTTCGGACGTTGGAGTTAATTTAACATATTGGAACAGCTCGAGTGGCTCGAAGCTCGAAACATTCGACCTGTCCAAAAGTTCAATTTATTCAAACTTTTCGAACCTAACATTTAACATTTTTTTATAAAAAAAATTTTGTTATTACCTTACATAACTTCAAAATGTATGAAAAAATTTTTCTAGGTTAGGATATTTTGAACATTTGATATAATATAATCATGTGGCACTTATATTGAAATTCAGCGAATCAAAACGGAAAATTATAGTTGAAACTCAATTAAAAAAAATTCAATTTTGATGGCCTCTAATTAATTTATTTCACTGTTTGTGAAATAGCTCAGTAGACATTTCATTTTCTATTCAACTCAGAGATCAACTTACCAAACATACACCTCGATGATTGTAATTAATATCTGGTTTTATTGTACCACACACAGACATGTAGTTGTTTATATATGTGTACGAATGTTTGCATGCACTTTCACTATTAATAAGAACGAAAGCATATTTTAATATGTATGATGTATTGAAAAGTATTGGTACTCGCTCTCTCTTATCAGCCTTTATTAGAGCTTCAATTGTATCTATTCCAAATCCAGCGACAACTGCTTCTTCTCCAATAATGATATCCTTAGTATCTGCAATTTCAAGAGCAGACAAACTGGGAGAACTATCCAGGTTTAAACTTTCTTTCAACTAAAATGAAAATTTTGTTAAATGTATTTGATAATAATAATATCTGATAGACTTATATACTACTACTGTTACGACTGGTTTTTTCGGATAGTGAAATATTTATTCTTTTTATCTAGCGTTTCTTTATAATTCTAAAAACTCTATTACAATATCAATATATATTATAGCAATTATTAGTATGTAACCTTATCTTAGCTAGAACTTAGAACATTTATTCATAATTGATCGTTAAATTAATCATTATATTTTATCCTTTAAGATAGCTCTTGTGATTTGTTTTATGCATTTCAGCATAGTATTGCAAATTTTGTTTTTTCAGTAAAAGGTTAGCAACCAAATAGAACATTCTTTAAAAAAATTTACTCTGTTAGTATCGTATAAAAACCGTGAAGGAACTCGTAAATATTTTAGTTGGAATCATGTTACAAAACAAGAATAATTAACAAAGTTCAAATGGTTTGTAGAAATTAGACTTTCTAATAAGAAGATTGAGACATCTTATAATTGATCGATGTATCACTGTTTATAGATTATATATATATATATATATATATATATATATATATATATATATATATATATATATCTATTTATGCTTCCAAATATTGATGCTAATCAGCGACGAAGATCTACGATGTGTTTGCAAACAAAGCACATGTAAATTATTACAGCGGCGTTTGTGTCAATCGGCCGAGACCGGGATTTGAACTCGGATTACCAAGTTACTAGCGATCGAGCCATCGTAAGCCTCTTATAAGTTGTATGATTAAGTACTGGAATTTTGAAGAGCTATTATATCACCGCAATCGTTAATGGTTTTATAAAAATGTATCATAGTATCTGTTTTACTAAAAATTCATAATTAATTTAACGAGTTTTGCTGAATAAAATTGAATAGTACTGCCAAATATTAGTAAATTATAGTTTATTTTATATATTAATAACATTAATCGGCTGATGTTCTGAGAAGTAAACTCGTAACGATAGTCGTGGTATATCTTTTTTTTAATACAAATATGGCTATTATAATTAATGTTTATTTCTTTACCTGTATTACTGATACATCATTGCTAGTTGAAATACTGTTGTAGTTGTACGTATAAAATCTATCAATTTCTTTAAAATTTAGATTATGAGATATTAATTCTTCTATGCCAACGATTGCAAAAAATGATTGCCTTTTTAATTCGCCCGGATTACGCAAGTAACATCGTGCAGCAGATAATAATAAAAAATTGTGTATAATAGCCGCACTGCAAAGTAAATTAGAAATTGTAGTATGATTGTATTTTCCCAATATCGCTGCATGAAATCTATGATTTGGTTGATATGCAGGGTAACCACCAATAATCTGCTCCGTTTCCAAAGCTAAAGCTTGAATAAATAATACATATGTCAGTTATCTCATTTTTACATAGTTAAAATATTCATTAGAAACTTAGAAGATTTGTTCAATTCTACTATTGGATTTTATTAATAACTTCATACATTATATATATAATAGATGTCTTGCTCCCTTATTTACTATGAGAGAGAAAAAGAAGAACTAAATCGTACAGTAGGTAAAGGAGAGCGGTAGCCTTCACAGGACATATAAAAGAGCAGCTTGAAAATATTTTCTGCTCGCTCTAGAGGAAGAGTGAGAGAGAAACGTTAGAGTATGTAGTTGGAAGAAGCATTCAATGCTAAAATTTGTAAGAATCTATAGAAAGAGAGACCATGAAAATAGGTACAGCCTTTCTCTTCTGCACAGTCCGCATGTGCTCAACCTACAACGAGAAAAAAGTGTGCGAGAGAGAAAGATTTTAATGAATCGTAGTCTCCCTCGTTCTACGTTGTTGACATATTTTTGCATTGAAAGCTACCTCCAGCTATAGATGCTCATCGGTTGGTAGATGCCCGTAACCCTATCGTGACTTCGAAGCTTCTTTTGCGAGATTTTATTTTATGATTTTAATTTAGCGTTTCGCAAACCTTCAGAAGCATTAATAACAGCTACCCATCTCGCGGCACCCGTGTTATAGCAGTTTTAGATGGGAAATCACTAATATCACAAAGAAAATATTTGAGTCTCCTGTGTTCATTAGGATACCAGCTAGGGCTAGGAATTTTTTGATGTTCGAACTATCGAAGTTTGCGAATATGTTCGAACATTTCAAAAATTTTGAACGGTTTCAACAAATTGAACTTTTTGAACTGTTCGAAGAATTCATAAGCCGTTCGAGTTATTCCAAGAAATGTTATGGATAGTTTAGTGTCTAGACAGTACTACTCGTTGTCTAGGTGGATGCACACTTCCACAGAGAATTTTGAGTTCCCATGATAGCACTAGTATGGTAGATCCTATGACTTGAAAGTTTAGTATTTGAATAATAGTGTTCCATGTACTTCCTCTTGATAGCAGACATTGAAAAATGTCATCCATAGTATACCTGGGTATCGAGTACTACTGTGCAAACTCGAAATTCTTAGTGGAAATTGTCCAAATACACTTAGATCTCGATTATTGGCGTACGGATACAAATCTCCACGTGGAAATGATCCGAGTTCAACTAGATATCGATATATATTGTAAAAATGTTAAACTTTCCGTAGAAGTCGTTGGAGTATACCTATATCCCGAGTACTACTATTTGTACATGAAACTTTCTGTAGAATTTCTTTTAACATTAAAGCTGACCAAGTTGTTTCATCTGCTAAAACTGTTTTAACATTCTCGAAAGGAGTTTGAATTATTCAAAACCAATTCTCAGCCTTAATTTCAGTAGCAATATGATTATCTTGACACGACGATGATATTAAATATAGACCGATTTTATTTCTCGGCCTGTGGTAACATTGCGAATCTGTAACTTCATCACCGTAATAGTAGATCCCTACTCTATCAATTGAGACTTTGACGATCCTTGGACGATCAGTTCCTTGTCAGCTGTTTAGTGTTTTATAAGAACGCGCGAGTAATACATGTCACGAAAATGGAATAGAGAAATTTAAAGCTCGGTGCGCAATAAAATTTTGTGCGTAACTCGGCGAAACCGCGACAGAAACTTATGAAAAAGTACTTAAAGTATATAGTAGTGATTCTCTGCGTCGTAGTCAGGTGCTTTGGTGGCATGCCGATTTTAAAAAATGACATCAGAGCGTCAAAGACGAGGCGCGGAGTGGAAGGCCAATTCAAGTGCGAACTAACGCGAATGGGCAGCGCGTTCGTCGTGGCCTTGTTCGTCAAGATCGACAACTGACCATTTGAATGTTGGCTGAGGAGTTCAATATTAACCAGGAAACAGTTATAAAGATTGTTCCCGGCAAGCGAGAGCGATGCGGGGACCGTACTCATACTTCGGCGGATAGGCGTTTCGATAGCGAGATGGCACCAATGTTCCTTAATTTTTAAATATATTCGATTTGTGAAGTTTATCGCATTACTTAATTAAGTCACTTCATTTAGAGAGAGTCATCCAGACTCGGCAGTTTCACAAGAAGATCGCAGATAAAATACAAATATGGAGATTGTATCTCTCATCGGTGAAGAATATGAAAAGAAAAATAATTTACTCCTAAGAGTAAAAAAAAGAAAATATGACTGCCGTAGTTAGTGAGATTCAATAAAGATAAATAAAAATGGTATTCGAATTGCTTAAAGATGCAATCAAAACAAAGCATCTAATAATCTCGCCTTTGCACAGATTTTACGGGCGAAGTAAGGACTAAGAGCCATGCTTCCATTCAGATTTAGATGAAATAAATATATCTCATTAATTAAAGATATTTTCTTTTATGATTAATCTTATTTATACAAGCTTTATAAATAAATAACAAAGAGTTAATATGTTATTATTACAGATATCAGGGAATGTCTAATTAACACTTAACTTTGATGATCATATAATTAATCATTATAGTACACCATTTAAAATACTTTATTCAAATGATATATTCAAATTCTTCACGTATTTTAATATATTTGAAACCATATGTATAAAAATAAATTTCTTTTTTACAATAGTTTGTAATGTATTATTATGTAATACAACAGTAATAATTAATCACGTGTCATGAAGAACTATACAAGAAAATATATTATATAAATCCGACGCGAACAATGTGAGAGTTCTATTTAAACATCACTATTACGACATTGCATATTTATTTCTTTATCAAACTTATGAATGGCAGAAAATATTTTCTGATTTGGTGCCAATGTGTAAAATTTTTTATATAAAAATTAAGTGTACTTACAGAAAAATAGATGTGTACTTACAGAAAAATAGATAAGATGAGATTAAAATTTATCTCCATATTAAAAATTTAGTAATTATTATGTACGATTATTATATTAATTATAAAAATGCATCGTTCTAATCGTGATTCTAGTTTAAAATTAAGTAATCTTAAATTATCTTATTTATATGGTCGCTCAATGACATTCTGATATTTATAATATTTAATGAATTAATAGATTTATAAGAACTTTGATCATTATCAGTTATCTATAAAGCCTTCAAGAATTTACTTATATACTGACTTTCATGAGGAATATTCTGGTTGCTCATCTTCGATGACTTTGAAACAATATCCCATTTAATTTAAAGGAATTTCTAATCTTAATTTCTTTAATCCTAGTTTTTTCACTGATGAAAGAATTATTTGTCTTTATTTATTAATTATTTATGAATTATTTTACATATAGTTAATAATTATTTATAAAATAATTATTTTTTAACTAAAATATAATATTATTATTACGCAATTGCGGCGGGGGCAATCTTTAAACCTACTATTTATCTATTTTACTTTCAATTTCATTTAATGTCAATACGATCTCTTTATTTTCGTACATAATTTTGTTAAAATTAAATTAGTAGAACTAGATTTACTCAATTCCATTATCTCAGTTCTATTTATCTTTCTTATGTTTTGAGAGTTAAAACAACCATGTCAAACAATGGATATGAAGTTTTTTAATATTTAATTTCATTTACTTTTTATGTTTCTAGGATTAAAATTTGTAAAATCTTCATCGCCACACTATACTATCCTGACATTAACGTATAAAATATGATTTACATTTGAATTGAAAAAAATATTTTTCCTCATTCTAACCTACAAATCGCATCTTCACCGCTTGATACCGGTTCTCATGAGGAAAAATATAGTCTTTACGTAATACAAAAAGGCTTTTTTACAAAACTCGTTGCAACACTTGGCTTGGCCTCGGGCCGTAAACCTCTCATTTCATAAATAAAGCCTTTCCGTACCTGGTAAGAAATGTACTATTTTTTCAAACGGATTCAATATTTGGATATAGATTTCTAATTAAATCAAGCAGTCGATCGTGTATCTTTAAGACAGAAATATGATTGTCCTCTTTAAAAAAATATATATGTTATTCAATATTAACAAAAAGAACTGTGATTATCATAATCAAAAAAGTAATGGGACCTGTATATTATTTAAAATATGTAATCTTTTAATCTTTAAATCATTCTTGAGGATTTTCTACCGTGCTTTAATGGGATACATATAACGTAATTGAATAATTAAAATATCAATTCAATAAATGATCTTTAATGTCTGTCCCATGTAAATACCAAGACATTACCACATACTAAGGCAATGTGAAATATATAATGAACAACCACTAAAACTAATACAACATTTTGCAAAATCTGATTTATATTCCGTTAAATATAGACATTATAATATACGAACCAAATATTACTACCATCAAACAGTCTCAGCAAACTATCTTTTCTCAAAAGTTGCAACATTTTTGTATAATATTAACTGTACACGGCAACTATGCCTAAAGCGAATTAGTCTGTACAATATTTGAAGTTCAATAAAAAAAATTAAAAAATATCAATTCAGTGCTTTTACATGAATATACTCGGAGATTTTAGGATTCCAGTAGCTCTGATGCAAAATCTGCACTTTATTCAGTCATCAATTTAAATTAATCTCTGATAATACAAAATTTACCAGTTTTCTTTGTATAGAGCTGCTAATATAAAAAAATAATACAGTCTGTTTTAAATATTAGAAAATATATGTTTTGAGGCCTATGACGACTTGATCGCTCGAGCAAAGGACTAGTGATTTGGTAATCCAAGTTTAAGTCCTTTGTTTAGAAACACATCATAGACCTACATCGCTGATTAGCACTGGTATCTTAAAGCAAAAATAGAGCGACGGTAAATAAAATAATATATATATATATATATATATATATATATATATATATATATATATATATATATTGGTTAGTTTATAATTATAATATAGAATGCCCGCCATCTTGGCAATAAAAATTTAGTGAATGAACGATTCTTTTTGGAGAATAGAATTTTATATGAAGAGAATGAAAGCTAGAATTGATTGAAAGATACTACGTATCCATTAGGTTTCTTATTAAGTTTCTGTCATTATTTGCTTGCTTAATATACAGAGTTTTTTATATTTAATATCTTTTAATTTTGTTGAAATAATATTTGTCACTGTATATTGATTAAATATTGAAACAAACCGCCATTTCAAAATTTGGTATCAATACTTTATATGTACTAAGTTATTTGGCATTAAAATAGTTTACTACAATTTCATCATTACTGTTTTCAATATGAACTAACGTACAGATAAACAAAGCTAATAAATAAACTAGTATTTTTATTGTTAAATTAATATATTTGAAAATTTTCTTGAAACTTACTATGGTGAATTATGAAAATATAACCAATTAGAAGTAAAATGTAGTAAAACTCGTATTGCATCATTTTGTGATCACTATGGTATTAGTAATAGTATGATACGTAAAATTTCCATTTAGTTATTGCGCTTCTATATAATAATTACATTGTTAAGATAAGAAAAAGGTATTTTCTAAAGTTTGCTACGCAGAAGGATTCGTCCATAATTAAGTTTCTCCTATTATATAAAAAAAATGAAATTCATAAATAAGTGGAATGAATGTTTTATTACCAAATATCAAAAAAATTTTTTGAATTAGATTATATTCAATAACTTCTGCAAAATGTATTCTAAACATCTGCTAAAGCTCATTTTTTCAATTATATCTTTGATGACCTAGTTTAATATACTTCTATTTAATATACTATATCAGTCAAAATTTGTAATTGACCCGACTCATAAACTCCGACTCATAGGCTCATAAAAAAAACGTTTATTTGATATATATATATATATGTATATATATATATATATATATATATATATGTATATATATGTATGTATGTATGTATGTATATATCAAATAAACTTTTTTATCAAAAATAGAAACAAAAATTTTCCTTTATAAATAGATGACCTGCTAAATTAATAATTTTAAAACATAAACTGTCTCCTAAGCAATGAAATAATAAATTGAAATATATTCTGCATAATAAAGCAATAAATAATATTCATTTCACCATATTAATTCTTACTCAACAAAGATGATAATGGAATCATAGTCAAGTACCCGTAACGTATGTATAATTGGATTAAAATCATAAATAAATAAAAAGGAACTCAGAAAATAAATTTATATAATCAATATAACTATACAAAATAACTGTTAAAAATCTAAAAAATCAGCGAAAGAATATATTATATAATAATGTAAAACAAATATTTAAATTAGCAATGATGTGTAAACATGGTATTATTTATTAAAAAGTAACTAACTACGGCAATGTCCCAATCTCTTCAAATTAATTTCAAAGCAACACTGAAGATAAAATATACGACAAATACAAAAAGAAAGAACTAAAAACGATTGAATACTGTTGCGAAGATTTGTTGAATTCTGACTGAATTTAATGGGAGTGGGCGTTTGAGAGTAGTACCTAAATATATAAATAGATAATTAATATTAAATTCAAATTTAGTAAATGAACCGCACGAAGCATAAAACCTCCTTGACGAGTGGATAGAAGAGCGGTTACTACAGAGATTTAATAAATATTTACGTGAAACCCGCTATACTTCAAAAATTATAATAACTAGACGTTTGAATATGGTAAAAATTCAAGTCGCTGAAATTACATAATAACACCCTTACCACACATAAACCATACCACATACATCTTTACCACACATAAACAACCCTTATTGTATAGAAAGCTTCCTTGCAAGATGATACCATCGTCAGCTTGCACGGTCGGTAAGGTTCGATGAGGAAGGAGTGTTACGATGATGATCTCCTCTTCTGAGCTGCAGCGTTGACGTCTCAGGAACGGGTACATTGTCGCAAAACTCAGCCAATGGTCACAATAAAGTGCGCCACTGGACATTATAAAAAATATTGCGATAATAACATCATCAAAAATATAACGATAATGTCGTTGTAAAAGGTCTCAAACACAAAATAATTTCATTGGTTGGAATTGACATTTATATATACCATATTTTATTATTCTTTGGTATATAATATCCTAAACAGAAACCATACTTCACTTTGTGAAATGGTATATATATATATATATATATATATATATATATATATATATATATATATATAAATTTAACAGATTAAATGACTGTCAAAACAACGTTTTCAAACACCCGTTTCTATTGAAAAAAACTCAAGTTTAAACTATATGAATCCTTCTTAACGCTAACGTGGCGAGTTCGAGAAACATTTTACCATTTTTTAGTGACATTTAGGTAATTTTTAAGTATTCGCTATACTTTAATTGAATTTCAAAATGTATTCTTTGATAAAAATTTGAGTTTTTTATAAAATTGATATTATCTTCGAAATTTAGCATCGGATGAAAAATTAACAAGAGAAACTTTCGATTTATAATTAATTTTTTAATAATAATTAAGTATTTCCGAAACTAAAAAGTTCATATTTGCTCTTTCGCTCTCCCTGGTTTTCTTTAGCTCTTACCGAGCTCTCACCGAGCTCTCATATATTCTCTTTGGCTCTAACTGAACTCTCATTCTTTCTCTTTGGTTTTCAAACTGGTTCTCTTGTTGTCTTTAGAAATCTTTAGAAGCCCTTTGGAAAAATATGCGTTTTTCCTGGTAGGCGCATCGTTCGATTTTACTGAAAATCAAAAAGAAAAAAGAAGAATTAACAAAATTGTCGATTTTTTTCAATTTTTAACATTTAGAAAAAAAATTCTGAGTTTTTCAGCATTCCAAAAACAATTTGTTCTAAAAAAAATTAAGAAATATTTATATACTGTATTTTTATGATTATTGACGAAAAAACATTCATGAACAAAATATAAATTTAAAGAAACTTTAGAATAACTTTTCCAATGATTTTTTACTGAGCATTTCCATCAATTGCTCGTATTGTTAACATACTCGCGGTGAGTGATGTGCTGGTGGCATCTGATCGGTTGCCGTGGCTTTGACTGTCTTAGACTTTTTTTTTAATGGCAGACACAATCGTGATATTTATAAAAATTTTGAAATCGCAGTAGAAAAAATAAAACAAAAAAAACACAATGAAAAATGTACTTTTTTAAAAGCATATATTGTCCATGAATTAGACATTTCTTTAGAAATTGGAATTCATTGATGATAAGCACCATTGTAAAAATTAGGGATAATAATATTATGGTAGTCAAAACCATAGAAAAGCTAAGAAAATTAATATTTTCAAATCTTGAAAGGAAATCTTGAAAATTAACCGATTATAAAGCAATTAATTGTATGTTGAATGCGACTTTTTGAGGTAGCAGCAACTTATAGTTGATATTTTTACTTTGAACCTTATGATAGGAACCGAAAACTTAATCAAAGTGTAGTTGTTTTTAATAAAATAAAAAATTTAAAAAATAATCCTTTTTCAATAGCATGATTTTTATGTAGGCAAATAAACAATTTACGCCCATATTACATGGTGAAGCTTCACTTCGCGTCAGACGTGATACTAAATTTTTTAGGTATTTAGCCTAGACGTAAAAATAACTGAAACAATTCTAATAGTAAAGTAAAGTTAATAGTAAATTAAAGTGAAATAGAAAAAAAATTTATTAAGGTATAATAATTTAGTACGTAATTTTCGTGTATTTATATATTTATTTGCAATTTGTTATACAAGATCTAATATATAAATTAATTAATTATTTGATATTTTATTTGTGAGTAATCAAAGTACATGTGGATAATTAATAAACATATTTGTGCCGTTTATAGGATCTCCTGCGATAACTGAATCTATAAATCTTTTGAAAAATGATACTCTTATATATATAGTTCCATATACAGTATCGTCACAATTACGACGCCGCCTGCTTGCGATTCCTACAACTTTCGTTCCGATAACCAGTGGAGTACCAAGATCACCCTAAAAACACAGGTTATTAGTAATAAATCAAAATAAAGTACAGCATTTTATTTTTAATATCCGTTTAATATCATGAATATTTTCTTAATATTAAGAAGATTCAGTTCAAGTCCAACCGGCTAAGCGAGCAGACTTGTCAAATTATACTCTCGCATGTTTCAGGTTAAATCAGTTAAATCAGTGAGGTAATAATAACAATTTAAAAGTTAAAAGTGCAATTAGAAGCTCTCATACCTACAAAATAACTGTGTACCGGCATATACGTGCAGCGGGACACAATATATAGCTATGATATTCCCTCCAAGTAACCAAAATATTACAATAGCAAATAATACTGTCATCAAAACCCTCAACTGTGAAACTATGTCGTATGCTAAAATTATCGCTAAAAATAATCTGCGTTTGCTTAACAATAAAGTTATAGCCAACGAATTCAAACATAAAAAATTCAAATTAAGAATCTAATCCTTGTAATTAAACCCTGCATAAATAACAGAGTAGTAATTTCAAATGTGTCACCTCTATTACCTAACGAAATTTTAATTGAGGCCTTGAAAGAAAAAGGAGTTACAATAATTTTAAAGATTAATAATATAAGAGCATGTTTAAATAAACCTGGAAGGACCCACATCGCATCATTTAGAAGACAATTCTATGTAAATGAAGCAGATGAAAGAATTCCACCCGAGACATTTCAAATATCATTCGATAACACAAATTACTAGACGTATTTATCAACAGATTCAACGACATATTTCATTTACAAACAAACTGGTCACATAGCAAAAATGTGCCGAAAAGCGAAGGAGTATGAATGTATGTACTACGCAACAGATAGTAATACAAATAATAACACCGATATAAACATTCAGTCACAAATAATAGCTGAGGGTGACAGACAAATAGAAGTACATACTTCAAACTTTAATTTAATCAATAATAACAGTGGAAAACAAAAATGTAACGTAGAAACATTTATAGCACCTACTAATAACAGCAAAATCATCAACTCAAACTTATTTACATCAAATTCGAATGTATGCTCGACAATATTATGGTAGACACAAAGAATACAGAACTCGAAGTTTGAATAGGGTCAAAAGACTGCTCTCCAGTAGTATAACATCGCTCGATAATAATAAAATATCAGTCCTAGAAACAGACACGGAAAGCAGCGACGAATTAAATCTAACGTCTAGCGATATACATAAAAAATAATATAAATTTCTGTGAAATTGATTTAAAAACTAAAATTGAGTAATGTGCAATATTATGCTACAAAGCACACAAAATTTGTATATGCAATATATATTTACCCAAAAGTTACAATTGTCAAGAAAAAGAAATAGTGAATTTGATAAAACAATTACCCAAACCATGTATACTATTAGGAGATTTCAACAGTCACAATAAATTATGGGGATCAAAAATAATAAACAAAAGGTCAAATAATCGAGGATATATTAGAAAAATTGGACGACATAATTTTACTGAATAATAACCAAATGACAGACTTCAATCAATCGAATGGCCATGAAAGCGCTATAGATTTCACATGAGCATCTGCATCTCTATATGATAAAATACTTTGGAACGTTAGCGAAGACTTACACGACAGCGATCATTATCCAATTAATATTCAAACGATTAATAACGAAAAAAATATAACAGTTAAATCGTCCTACTGGAACTTCGAAAGAGCGGATTGGAAAAAATTTTAAAATAATATTCTAAATGGATTATCATATCTATCTAATTATGTACAGGAAAAAAATAATAATCATATAGATGAAATAGTTGAAGACTTTACATCTCTTATTGTCAAAAGTGCTAATAACTCAATTCCAATAATCATGAACAACAATAAAAAAAAAAACAAGTTTCATAGTGGAACGAAGAATGCCAAGAAAGACTTAAAGAATGTAAACATGCATTTAACAAATTTAAAAAACACAGAGCTATTGAAAATAAAATTGAAAGGAGCAGAACAAGATTATTATACAGAAAAACCATCAAAGAAAGTCGATTAATGAAATACAGAACAAAATGAATATAATAAAGGGAAAAAACAAACTAACGAAATTACGAATCTAATAACCGAAAATAATACGATTAATTCGAATACAATGGAGATAGCAAACAAATTTGCGGAAACATTTGCAGTGAATTCAAGCAACGTTAACTACAGCAAAAACTTTAAAATATTCAAATCCAAACAGAAAATAATAAAACCTGGCGTTAACGAAGCAAATAAAAAAATATTTAATGCAATAATAACTGAAGTTGAACTAGAGCAGGCATTCAAACTTACAGAAAATTCAAGCCCTGGACCTGACATAACCCCTGGAAAAAACATATTGAAAATTTCAGAAACAACTGTAAAAAAAGAATTAATATATTCAAAACACAAAAATTGGCGAGCCGACCAAACAATATTAATCAGGACATACAAGTCTATAATTCAATCAAAATTATCTAGTAAATTTACAGATACTCTAAATAAGATACAAAATGCGGGATTAAGAATTGCAATTGGTGCCTTTAGAATCAGCCCAATAAACAGCATCTTAGCTGAGAGTGGTATTCTACCTTTAAAATACAGAAGAATGAAACTTATAATGAATTATGCATGTACAATTGCACAATATCCACTCAAAATACAGAAAGTGTCCTAGGTTTATGCAAAAGTTCCCCTTCCATTATGTATAAGGATCAAAGAAATCACTAAAGCATTATAACTTATCAATCCCACAAATATTTGCAATCGCCTAGATTTCTTTCCCACTGAACGCAAATGATGTAAGTCTTATTACTCAATCTTCTGATAATATACCATTAGATGAGAAAAAAAGAATACAATAAATTAATGTTGACAACATGGAATAACGAATGGAGAAATTCTAACCAAACAGCGCTACATGAAGTCAGGGACACTATAACAGAAAAAGCACCAATAGACAATCTGAATAGGAGACTACAAGTAGCTCTTACAAGAATTAGAAGCGGACATACAAAAATATCGCATCAATACTTAATGGAAAAAAGGATCGACCCATCTGCGAAGACTGCAAAACCCGAATTACAATTAAACACCTTATCATGGAATGTAATTGATACGGAAAAACTAAAGAAGCAGAAGAAACACACTATAAATATATAAAGGATTATTTTTCAGGCACAAAAAACATGAACAAGCTAATAAACATTATAAATAAAAACAATATTATTAGTATACTATAAAAAATACATTATTAGAAACGCCACTTAAAAAAAAAAATAAATGTAAAACACAAAACCAAAGCGAATGAATGTACCATTATGATCATATACGTAACCATAAGTATCTTCCTGATCTTTATATTTATTAGTATTTTTTTCTCTTTTACACAAAATAATATGTAACATATGTTACATATACGAAGTCGCTAATGACTTTACTGTTGATGCGACTGAAAATAAAGATAAATAATAATAATTAAGAAGATTGTAAAGTACCATAATCATATATATTTTTTATATCATTTGACATAAGAAAAACATATTGGTTCTTCATTTTCTCCTCTGCCATATGAAATATGGCGTCTTTTGGTACTATAAAAGACTTTAAAAATATTTTATGGCTAACAAAAATTTTTTTCAATTTCTACCGACAATTACTTTATTATATACAGTCGATAAAACTACCATTCTTCACAATGCTTATTGTTCAAAGTTTGATTTTCAAACAACCGATATATTATTTGATAATCAATGAAGTTGAAATTTTGAACTGAAAGTTTTATATGTAAATCTTCCTAAATGATTATTTTACTACTGCATTGATTCAAATGTACACAGGTGGAATCATTGCTCTAGCTTTTGGCAAAGAAACGAAATTTACAAAATTTGGATTCTTCAAAAAATGATTATTTGCCAATATTTCCGTATGCTCGTCCAATACAGATTCAGGCAATAAAATAAGACTACCCGGTAGTCATGAGCTTTAAAACGTAAAATGTATCATTTACTTAGTTTTATTTATGCTGAAGATATGTCCGAATACAGAAAAAAATAATATAACAGAATTGATAATCACCTCTTTTTTTCAAGTCGGTTCAAAACAGTAATCAGAGTTACTGTAAGCTTAAACTGCGAGAAGTTGAAAAATATCCATTGATTTTGTAAATAAAAGATAGGAAAAGGAAGGAAAATATATAAAATAGTACTTTTCCTATAAAGAGCACAAAATTTTCCACCTGTGATGCAAACATTATTTTCTGTTGCCCTAGATTCAAATGTTGCTTTTGAAAGCGTTTTTATATTTTATTTATTTAATGATATAAATTGGACTACAAAGACGATAAATGAAAATTTATACATTCGCATAAAAAGATATTTTTTTCGTTTATATTTAAGAAACAGTATATAATCAAAAGAAAGTAATCTACGAGTCGTTCTTTCCGCTTCATTAGTGGTGCCCGTGGCGTATGATATTTTTCTTTACTAGCAACAATATCTAAATTTAGAAAATATTACATATTATATATTAAATGCATAAATTTCTCACAATATTTGAAGAAGAAAATTTTAAAGTTTAATATATAAGATACATTTATCGCCAAACTGTCGCTATGATATGTTATTATTAATAATGTACCGTACTTTTGTACTCTCTGTGATGAAAATGTAAATTCTTCAATTATCTCAAAAATTATCGTCTCAGTTTGTTCAACTGTACAATCATTTTTTAATTAGCTCATTAATAGATATTTCGTGTATTAAAATACATTATAACTTAATTATACATTGACTTTAGTTTAAATATTTTAGTTCGAGAATTGACTTTTACCCTCACAATAGGTACTTTAAAATATCACTTAAGACCTACATTATACTACAGTATATACAGTATATACATTATATTTCAGTACGAATAAAAATTATGTCACAAACAGTAATTTATTTATTTATAGTTTATTATTAATTAACTATCTCGCATGTAATAAGTTGAACAAATAAAATATGGTCTTCCGAAAAGGTTACCATCTAAAATTATAAACAGAAAAGTAAAATTTTATATATGTCGATGCACTAATTGATTACAAATATAATACTTACAGTACTTATATTAGAAATCATAAAAAAGTCTTGAAGATCTCGGTTTATCGCATTGAAATTGGAAAAGTTTTTTCAAAAGAATTTTAAAAAACGTTATATTACATAAAAATGCATACTTTTTATTCTATGCAATGTATTTTTATAAGTTCCTTTCCCCAAGAAATATCAATTCAAAGATAAAATATAAAAAAAATAGAACAAGTAATTTAATTTATTGTGTTTAGAAGAAATACTTTTTAATCTATGTATTTTAATACATTGAAAATGAAAATGAATATGTAACACAAAACAATCACCGAATCAAGTATCATTATAAAAATGTGGAAACCTTTTTGTAATTTTATATAGACTGTAGGTAAAGTTAAAACAGGTAAAGCCTATACAAATTATCTTTCGAAACCGGGTTGTTAAATATTGCATTCTCTTGTAGGTCTTATGTAAGTATAGAAAAATCAATGTCTTGAAGCCCGTATAAAATCTACAAAGTTTGATTTGTGATAGACTGCATTCCTCGTAATCTGGGTAATATCGAAAATAAGATATTTCAATCCCTTGCGAAAATCACTGTAATTTTTACCCTACAGATTTTAAACCGTATTGCTTAGCATGATAATTTCTAAATTTCAAATTCCTTTCAATTTATAGGGTCCATACTGATTAAATCCAAAATTGAGAAAAATCTATTAGAAAGATTTAGACAATATCATGTACAGATATATATTTTTATATTTGTAAATGCTTAAATAGCTATGAAAATTTTTTTATCGCTTTCACTGACAAACTGCTCTGACAAAAGATATTTTACCCGTTATTACTGATAAAAATCAGTAAAAAGAAGTAGAACGAGGCAGCCAAGCTGAATGAATACAGTGCTGTATGCATAGAGACTAACTTATTAAAGCTTACTGACTTTGAAGACATTATTGGTGAGTTTTTTTCGAAAAAGGTAACCCAAAATATATTTGATTTTAATAAAGTTTTAGTGATTAAATAATACGACAAATCTTTTTTTCTTTTTCCTCTTTTTTCTGTCAATTAAAGCATGAATCATGATTTTTAACACAAATTTAATAATAAAATATTAAGTCTATAAAGTTTACATTGCTAGCAAAATTGTATTCTATTTTTATTAGTTTTGATTTTTAACTATTACTTTATTTTTAGTAACTATTTTTATTACTAATTGTATTACATTTCAAATTTAAGAACTTGAATTTCAATATAAAAAGTTGGATTTTCTATAACAACTCATCATAGATAAGTTCTTAATAACGCCAACTAGTTTTCTAACATGTCAATAATTATCACGCTAACATCCATGCTCGATGAACATTATCAGTAAATAAATTTGTGGAATATATTATTATATATTCTCATATTGGGAGACTAACTTGTCCTTGCTAATCCACGATCTACAGAACAGTTCTACCGAACCTTAACGGTGATGAAATTGATATAGTTTGTCTTTTCTGAATAAATTATGAGTAGAAATATAACATGTACGAGAGCAGTTCAATAAGTACCCGTGTTAGAAATGAAAAAACCATTTTTTCAAAAATTTTTTTTTATTTTTCAACATAAACCGCTTTTAGATAGATACACGTCTCCCAAGGTTTTCACTATTTTTTTACACCTCCAAAAAAAGGATTTTTCGACTTCCTCGTTCGAGCAAAATGTTTTTCCCGCGAGCCATTTGTTCATGTTAAAGAATAAGAAAAAGTTGCAGGGAATCAGATCGAGTGAATACGGGAGTGCGACAGCAGTTGATAATGCAATTTATGCAGTTTGGTGGCGACAACTCCAGATGAATGTGCTGGTGCGTGATCGTAATGAAACAACACTGTTTTTTTCACCTAATGTGGCCGTCTTTCTCTAAATTTTTCATCGAAGCGGTCCAATAACTCACTATAATATTGTCCAGTGATCGTTCTTCCTTTTTCTAAAAAATCCATCAGGATGATGCCCTTCACATCTCAAAAAATCGTCGCCATACCTTTTCCCCGATGGGACTGTCTTCGCCTTCTTTAGAGCAGATTCACCGCGAAAAATCCATTGTTTTCATTGTTGCTTAGTTTCTGGTGTGTGATGATGAATCCAGGTTTCATCCACGCTGAGAACTCGACGAAAAACGTCCTTCGGATATCGCTTAAATTGTTCCACACACTGCTTCGAAGATAACAGCCGCTTCCGCTTGTTGTCTACTATGAGCAATCGCGGCACCCATCGGACCAACAATTTTTTCATAAACAACTTATCATGTAAACTATTTATTTATTAATATTTGAAATTTGTTTTGGCGTCGTTTAATAGATGGCAGCACATGATAATAACACCAGCTTGCCTAAGGAACGTCCTCTGTCTTCAAACACGGGTAATTATTCAACCGCCCTCGTATTTATTTATTTTAATTAGGGACTCTTAGAATTTTTACATATTAATTACATAAAAATTAGATATTTTAATTTTATTATTAGATAGATAAAATATTATATTAGAAATTTCTTTCAATAATACGAGTACAAAGTTATCGTAGCATACCCATTAAAAAGAGATCTCGGATGAAATTGTATTAAAATTAAGTTCTAGTTAACTGATAACTTGCCAATTAAAGCAGAGAAGCAAGAAACATGGGGGGGGGGCTATATAACCTTAAAAAAGGTAGTGATATTTGAGTTTAGAAAAACGAGTTATATTGAAGGGTATTCAAGTACTGCAAATAATATCTTCTTATTCACAAACAATAACAACATACAACTAGGAATAGCGACAAAAGGGGGGCAGTAGCAAGAAACAGAATAGAAATTAGGCTCTTGGTGTCTTTGGTTGTTGCTCTTTCTTACCTAGCAAATTGCTTAAGTAGAAACCATATTTCTCAAATACAACAATCCCTAGTTTTCTTAGAGTATGTAAACCAGTACTTGTCATACAATTTTGAACTGTCTACATTTAAAAAAATAATTTATTATTGTCAATAAACACACAAGTTTAAACACTAAAATTTTTTAATTAGAATACTCTTATTACTAAGCCAGAAATATAACCTATCATGTCGCTTACGATTATAGTGGCTCTATCAGGTTAATCATAGCTCTAAGTGTTAATCATAGTCAGTATCACCTGTTTTGAAACTCATATTCATATGATTGATATTTTAATACTTAACACGTTTCCACGTATGTTCAAAGTAAGAATGTCTTTAATTTAATGCGACGATTTTTTAATAATCCTTTTTTATATCATTTTAAATAATTTTAATCCTACTTTTATATAATTTTAAAATCAATGTTAATATTGAAGCAAGTTAAATTAATTAATACACATAAGCTGAAAAAGCTGTAAAACTGTAATACTTTTTAAAGAAATTTAAAACTAAAAAGTGGGTGGTCATCGTTATAAGTGAGTTCTATATAATATTTTCAACAAAATGTATAAATTCAAGACTCTATGGTCACTTATAAAATCCTGTTTCATTTTCGTGCCACACGCAATTGAATTTAATTTTATTTATAACATGTAGACTTACTAACTACAGTGTTTCACAATTTCTCACAGATAAAGAGGTACTTAGTATCATTCTAAAGGATTTTCTTATATTTTTTAGAATTATAAAAGAAGTGCGTTGATTTATTAATTTAAGGTATGAACATACCAGACAAATGCCTCGTTGTTGATATAATGAATTAGGTTCCATCACGCCGCATAATATAACTGACGTATTAATCCGATAGTATAAATTCTGACACTCCTCATTTGTAATAATGAGAACAGGCGCAGATCTTAATAGATTTCCTGGATGTGCGGTTACTCGTATTCGCTCTTTCTTCTCATTTTTTTTCCATCCTTCAATCGTATTAATTCCATATCCTGCAACAACTGCTTCTCTTCTAACGACTTCCTCGGGAGACGGAATTTGAAGAGCAGCTAATTGGTAATTAACTTCAAGAATCAAACTATCTTTTAACTAAAAAATATTAAAAATACGTCTAAAAAAGTTCTGGATTCAAATTATATAATAAACAGATTTCATTTGAATATTGAAAGCATTATCATTTTTTAAATTCTACTATTCCATTGTTACTAAATAATACACGTTGAATACTGAAAAAAGGTTTGTAAACACACACACACACACACATATATATATATATATATATATATATATATATATATATATATCAAGCCATGTAAGTAGATGAATATATATTTTAAAATTATAAAAATTAAAGATATGTTTTAAAGTATAATTTATATCGAGTTGTAATTTCATTAATGTAGATCAAAAAGCAATCTACACGGTCCAGTTAAAAAAATAATAAAAAATCTGTATTGACTTCAAGTCTACTTTAAGCACAAAGTATGCCTTTAAATTGACAAAATGAAATATTATATTGCATGCAATGAAACACAAAGAAAATTGTCTGTGTGAATTGCGTACTAGTATACTGTCTACAAGATAGTACTTAAAGAAGCTGTCAAAAATATGTCAAAAATATCCTATCTTAAAAAAATGTTTACAGAGTTAGATGAAGATAGACTAGAAAAAGAAAAAACAATGGAAGTACCATTAAAGAGTGTAAAATTATACACTCTTGGTAAAAATATTGAATAATTTAGTATCTACAATGTTAAAAAATAGATTTTTAATTTACGGATATCAGAATCAGAATGACGTGAAATTTAGAGAAAAATTAATTATTACATTTGATTTTATTACACAACGTTAACTTGAAGCAGGTTAAACGATTTTCCGAGACAACGCTTCAATTGTCAATGTATCATTACAACTCGTTTGCCCTCAATAGACCTGCTTTCTAAGATAGAGACCAAAAAAATATAAATGTGAATGTTACCATTTGACTATAGATATCTCACACTACTAGAAAACACCAAATGAAGAATTTTATACTATAAGCAAGATTCTCAGGAAAGTAATGTCGAAGACAAGTTTAGAAAAAATGTTTATGGGTGTGGTAAATATTGCGGAATGAATTTTTACCGAAAGATAAATTGTCGAAAATTAATTGTCGAAAAAAATCTGCTTCAGAAATTTTACCGAAAACTATTTTTATTTTTTTTTTTAAGGTTAACTATTTTTATTTATTTCTTTTAATATTCATTATTTTTCGCTTTGGTGTGACTGTAAAACTGTATATAACTATTTTTATAGTAAGTTCGTCGTAGTTAGCCATATAAAATATATATACTTTGTCATTTTGATATTATTTACAAATACACTTTTACAGTTTAAAGAATATATCATTATTTTTGTTATGAATTTTTCATAGTTGTTTACATAAGTTACTACAAAAATAGTTACATGCAGTTTTCAAGTCTTGCTAGATCGGAAAATTAAAAGGAATAAAAAATAAAGTTTATTTTTGGATAAAATTTCTTTCTGTAAATTTTCTTTCGTTAATTTACATTTCGGAAAAAGTCCCTTCTACAAAATTTACTCTGCCCGTATCGAACAAGTATACATCACATCAGCAAACCTTAATGAACAAAATTATTAAAACAGTAGAGGTCGAAAGTCAGAATATTTTCAGCAGATTTATCAGTTCAATAATTTCGACAGACGCATGTGTTGAATAATAATTCATTAGAAATGGAAGCGGGATTAACAATCGCAACACATGAACAAGCTTGTAAGCTATACTAACTAATTGAGATAATTTATTTGATTTTATTTGTTGTAAAAAGAAATTAAAAATGATTGGATAGAGACTGAAGGGATAAAACTAAAAAGACGGGCGACACAGAAGATCTTCATCTAACTTCAGAGTTTGGTGTTGGGTAGTTTAAATCTAAGACTCACAAAAGGAATGCATTTTGTCAAATCATTCAATTGAGAGACATACATGAACATTATGAAGACCATATTTAAAAAGGAATTTTGACAATTGTAAGAAATTAGAGCTATGAAAAAAATTTATGGTGTGTGATACTGTTATAGTTTACTAAATGAATCAAGTTTCAAATGGATCACTTAGCAGATACTTGAACAGATCCGATAAAAAATCCGGTGACATTGAGAATGGGGCTGCATTTCTTCGATCTGAACGTTCATGACAGCACAACACGCTGAGAACATAATTAAAAGTATTTGATTTCAGAACGGCGATACACATTTTCAAGAATGGTCGAATGATAATCCGTCGGGTTACCTGTTTGATAATCTTTCGGATACGTATCCTATGGTGCTATCAGAAGGCCTTGAATATTATAATAAAATTTACAAAGGATTGTATAACTGGTATTCATAATGCGAAGTGAAGAATATTCCAATAAAGAATATAATGAATAGCGAGAGTGATTCTGATTACTGATAATTTAAATCAGGACAAGAAAAACATCCCTGACTCTTCTTGTACTCTGCTTCAGAAAGAACTGATTTCATTATAAAATATAAAATAACGACGATAATACTGCAATATACTATAAATGGAAGCAATCTAGAAAATGTAACCAGATTGTACTGGAACTGAATACGGAATTGCTTGTAGTGGATGAATAATATTTCCACAATATTTCTACTGACTTGGCACGATTGAACTAAAGAAAAATGGGAATATAAATTTCAGAGAAATGAGACCCGAATCTTAAAGGAAAGATTAAGTAGTGGATGAACAATATTTCCACAATAGTTCTGCTGACTTGGCACAACTGAACTAAAGAAAAACGGGAATGTAAATTTCACAGAATTGGGAGCCGAATCTTAAAGAAAATCATAAATATGTCAGTCTGTACTTCAGCATAAACTATAGTGTTTTGGAAGACTTCAGAAATGTATTATTTCACGATTCGATTTGGGAAATCTCTGTCTATAGTAGATCAGGATATGAAATTTGAATATCAAATATAATCGGTTCAGAGCCGAATTAGTACTACCATAAAGACTAGTATCATTGGCGATAAAGCTTTATATCACAATAATATATACAGAATCTTCTGTATGGAGAGACATACAGAAATGGTTAATTACTTTTAAAAAATTCCATACGAGATGAAATATTAACAGCAAAACACGCACTTGTATGAGTATTGTATTCTTGAAGTTCTAAAAAAGGAAATCGTAGGAAATATATAAACTGCATTAAGAAATTCCTGGAAAACATAATAATAAATATTATAATCGTTATTATAATTGCTGGTGCTGATTTTCTTAAAATTAATGATGATATTTATGTTTTCGCTCTTACTATGTTTTACCTTTGATAATGATATATCATGATTAATATTCATAATGTACTCATAGGTATAGACTTCTATAATTTCACGTAAAAGAACATCTCTATTGCGTATTAATTCTGTACCAACAACTCCGAAGAAGACTTGCTTTTTTGGTATACCTAGTTGCAATACAAAACATCGAGCAGCAGATAACAATAAATAATTAGAAATAATACCAGCACCACATAATAGATTAGGTACATTCGATAAATTATATTTCCCCACTATGGCAGCTTGATATTTAAAGTCTGCTTGAAGTACGGGCTGGCTACCAATAATTGCATCCACTTCAAAAGATCCAGCTTAAAATAAATGAAGTATAAAAAAATTTAATTTCAATTTATCGTAATGTATTTAATAAATATATATAATTTTCTTTTGTTCTGTTTTAAATATTTGACTTATTTTCCTCTGGATCATTTTTCTGAAAAATATGCGTAAAATGGACATTTAATTTCTAGCATATCATATACTTTTATAATTATAATGAAAAAAATTAAACTATATATATGACAACTTACTTATACATTTATTTAGTAAAAACTATATGTACATATTTTTAAAATATTCTTTAATTATAAAGTAGACGGAATAGGCTTTCAATTTTAATAAAAATTATTATTATTACTTGTATTCAAAATATTTAGTCTCAAATTTTTTTTATAAATAATATTTAGATCATAAATATTATTATTTTATCTACATGACTAAAAATTACTATACTCGTATACAAGAATGAGTATACATTCGTAACGGAGACAAACTATATCCTCCTCTTTTACCATCAGCTGTTGCACTTGGTAATTTTACAAATAAATTGTGCCGCGTTACCAGCCTGTATATGTACTTTACACGTACTTGATCAGTACCTGCTCTGATTCGCGCTCAATCGATTTTTACTCGGAATTGTGAGGTCGTTTAAACCGCGCCCCTATTTTCTCCACTATTTGATGAACTTTAATCGTCATTCGGGTATACTCCGAAAAAGTAAAACAGTAAATTACCAATAAATACATTTGGCAAAAGCGTAGTTTGAATTTATATATAAAAGGTCAATTTTCCGTCATATACCTATGTAGACTAAAAAAATCTTTTAAATTTGAATCAATTTGTATTATTAATTTTGGTAGAGTTATTTATTTAAAATCTCTGTTCCTAATGAAAGTCCATAGTTGCGACAAATAGTTATTTTCTCATATGCTCTTTGATCTAAAAAATACAGATTATTATAACAAGCCTCGTGTATCGCCACTTCCCGCAATCAACAATCGTACGTTGGATTACTTCCCTCCACGGATACAGCCGTTCTGAGCCCGTTCTCAGAGTACGCACGAGTTTCATCGGGCAATTACTGCGCGAATTTCGAGCGATGTCTTTCGTTCTTCACGTTTTCTTGCGAAGTTGTTGAAATTTCGTCTGATTCAAATCTTTCTTCCGTTAAATGAAGAATTCATATTTCTTGATATATTCTAATATTGTAATATAAATAAATTTTTCAAACAAAATTACTTACCATGGTATACTAAAAAACTATTAATAATACAATATATGGTTAAAATGAAATAACAATACATAATTTTAAGGTCTGAACTGTATTAATAAAACGATAGTACAGGTAATATCTATTAAATCATATTACTACTTTATATATAACATTCAGTAATTCGTAATGATAAGATAAAGGTAGTTTTTCATTTATTTCATTTATATTTATAGATAAAAATTATTATTCCTTTTCACAAAAAAATAATGAAATAAGCAGAATGAATGCTTTCATATTAAAATAAGAAGAATAAATGCTTTCATATTACAATTCAAATATTAAAATTCAATTCATATTGTTTCTTGATATCAACATATTGCTATAATTTTAATTTTCTGGTAAACTTATCTCCTTCTCAATGTAAAATTTCTCATAATAATTTACAGTCATATTAGAATTCAATACAATAATCACACTAAGCTACTATAGACTATTAAAACATAGATTTGCTCATTTGGTAATTGCATATAAATAAACAAGCTTATTCATTATATGAATAGTTTACATGACAATTGTAATAAAATCATACCGTTTCATAAAAATAAAAGTATAAAAAAATTATATACTTATATAACAATAAACAAAATTTATACTAATTTACATCTCGTTAAAATAAAAATTCAATAAATTTTTTTGAATGAGCTTTTATCATATTGTCATTGTAGTATCAACTATTACTATGAAAGAAGTATGTTTCATAGTATTATAGTAGTTAGTACAGATTTTATAGTTAGTATTAAACTACAATACATATTGTAGCGATAGTGTCAACCTTACATATTAGCCTGACAAGAAGAGGCTCTGACATATTAATACAGTCCAAAATCAATTGTAATTGTATTAGATTAGAATTTTGGAATGTTTCAAAATTTTGAAACAGTGCAATCAAATTTTACGACTATAAAATTAAATGTTTATAATGTCATATAAAATCAATGGCCAGTTTATTCTATTATAAATGTTGGTTATGATATATATCTAAAGTTCGTCATGGATATTATTTATAGTTAAATAAATTATATAAGAGATTACTATTACACCATTTCAGTATCTTGGAAGAGTCAAAAAACTTTCATCTCATATATTTACTTTAAATACACTTCGTTGTTTTGAAAATTTTAGATTAACAAAATATTTCTCTAATTTAAAGCTTAATTTATTTTTATTATAATACATTATATAAAAACAGAAAAATTTAATCATAATTAAATTTAAAAAGTCCCAGATATGATCTAAGAATTTTTGAAAAGACAGACAAAAGGCAAGCATTTATCATTAATATAAATATTTTATTCAGTTTTGATTCGATTCAATTTTAATTTAATCTCTTCGACCTGCTTGTTTCTTTTTTTCACTGTTTGCATATTAAACAATCCTTTGGTCTCATTATCAATTCTAGCGGTTAAACTCTATTCATTACGATATATTATAGCTTATTTTTCATAAAACTGTGCTAATATAGTTTGATGATTAATACTATTAACATTTTATTATAACCATTAACATTGATTATTTTTCTATACTTACCTTGTGTAATAAACAAGGAATTTTTAAGCAAAAGTATCATTATAAATAACATCAATGTTCTTTAGAAAATACTATATCAATCCATCCTTTAGATCGCTAGTAAAAAAATCCTCAAATGTGGACGAACTCTTGCTTTATAGATTTCCCCCCACTCTTTTGAGGGACGTCTCCAAAAAATTGAAAACTGCATCTGAACCTTGAGAAGCTTTATCTCATACTTACATTCCGAAGCTTTCCTTTTTTATGCAGAATTTCATCTCGATTTTTTTATAGAAGATCTTGCTTGGCTTACGAAAACAATCAAATTTTTCACATAGTAAAAGAGTGCATAAAAGACTACAGCTTGTAAAAACCTATGTTTTTCCAGTATAGTATCGGTTAAACAAAAGCATACTTTTATATAGTATGAAGAGGATGTTATTTTTCAATCACAGTACGGATATCTTCTCATTTACAATAATATGAATCCAGAATTCTTTTATTTTCAGAAAGATAATATATTGTTTCAGGTAATATAAATTACGTTAATATCCGAAAAACGAAGCGACGAATGTAAAGAATAAATATAAATATTTATTTGTACAACCGGGAAATATACAAAAAATAATTTATTATATGTATCAATAAATAAATAGCAATATTATATATATATATATATATATATATATATATATATATAATTATAACAATTATGTGGTGGGTGTATTTGTATGTATTTTTCGAAATAAAGTTTACGAAAAAGAGGTAGTTTCGAAAGGTGAAGAGAGGGGAATAGGAAAAAATTTTTAGTTTTTCGGCTGAACAAGCTAAGGGTGTATCTGAAAAATTTTTATTATATTTTTAATTGATTCTGAGTTGTTTAGGAGGTGTACAATTGACTTGTAAAGAGGCTGTTGAGTGTCTAAGACCGGCAACAAATAATTCAGAAGGGGTAATATCTTCAGCTAAGAAGAAGCAATCTGGACCAGCAAATTTATTCTTGAGGTATATTTTTCGGCTTTATTTATCAACACTGATTAAGTAAGGTTGTTTTATTAATATCGCCAGACATTCACGCACGTATTCTATAGTTACGATGTTTATATTATGATCGCGTCGCAATAATATAATTTTGTCTTGTCCATTTATTTTATTGGTATTTATTATAATCCTCGAGTACAAGCGAGATTGTTAATTGAAATTGTTATTAATAAAATATCTAATAAAATGTTTTTTCTTATTATTGAAAATTATCTTTGAGAAGAGGAATCATTAGTAATGGGATCAGAGTGAAGTTCGTAGAAGATACGGATGAGCCTATGACCTACGAAGACTGATTATTTTCCGGTTTACTATGGAAATAAGCAAAAGTTTTCAAACATTCCGTATAATATACGCTTTCATTTATTGGTGATTTACATTTACTTAATCAGATACATCATTTTTATGAAATTAATTAGATTCATTTATACAATTTTGAAATATGCAAAATATGTGTCATATTTTTATATTGAATACTTTTATTCAGTTTTTTTACATATTGAATATTCATTTGAAGAAAACCAAAAAACGCTCCTTTCGTTAAGTAATTCATATGCTTTAATTGTCGTTGGCTGAACATTGAAATTTTAAATGAATGAATTGGTCAATAAGCAATTTTAGTAAATACAATTTTTATGGTTTTTAATTTTATAACATACTAAAATTGAACTTATATAACATAATAATAAATACATATTAATATAATAAAATAAGTCGGTGTTGGCACCTTATAGTATCTTATTTATATTTAAAATGAAAATCATTCTTGCAAATAATAAAAAGTTGTATCGTTCGATAATATTTTTCAAATATAAATCAATATGTTAAATAAGTCAGTATTTAATTTATATGGTAGATATGCTGTTGTAACATCCTACATTCACTGTACATTCACCCTACATCACCCCACATTATGAAATATATCATAAACACAATTGAGGACTTATCATTCCTTTTAATATTTATTGTAATAATAAAATCAATAATTATATGAAAGTGTGTATATATATATATATATATATATATATATATATATATATATATATACGAAGTTTCAAGTATTTTTCTATTGAATATTTTTTCTTCAAGTTTTCAACAATTAAAATTTAATAAAAAATATTATGTCTTTCTATTTGTCTCTCTGTATCGATCTTATTTCCGAGGAAGTGACTGGGTTCCTTCAGCAGCGACCGTACATGCCTCATTGCTATTTTTTAACATCTATAATACATATGAAAGACGAGGGAATAGGCTTATTAGCCCAAAGCGGAGGTAAATACATTTTTATAAGAAAAGCTATTTACCACCACGACAAATGTTTGAATCAGAGTCTCCTACAATCATATGTTAAGAATTCTTTGCTTAATTCTAAAATTTAAGATTTAAGCAATAAGGAAAATTCCCGAGCTATAATGGTAAATCGTTGGCTCAAAATATCTTTTAGAAAAATTTTATTATTGTAGCATAGATTTTTATCTGAATGTTGCATTGGTTAAAGGGATAGAGAATAGACATATAACATACATTGCATAGATCTAAAAAATTTTAAGATATTTAAATTAATTTAAGATTTAAATTTTAAGATATTATTGTAACATTATTAACTTCAGTGGACCCATGGCTCGAAGTCAGCGTGGGGGGTTCGTTCGGAAAATTATTGTAACCTTAACTACTTTCAAAATTCGCGCTATAATGAGTAACACCAAATGAAAGGTGCTAAATAATAAGCACGTATTTCCTGCATAATGAAAATAAAAGTACAGATGTACGATAAGGCTTTAGCCATAAAACGTTTACATATAGTAAGAGTATCGATATCAAAAGCCAGGAGAGATAATAGAATATCATTCCGCACTCTTCTGGTAAATCCACGGTTCCAAATACTATCTCATTTCATAAATAAAACATTTTAATTACGAACAATTATGATTATTACATGAATATTACACTTCTGTATAATATTGTTTATTATTAATATTTTTATTATTGTTAATCATCTAACTTTTTTAACATTTACTATTACACATTAAACGTAAACGGAAAACGTTCTCAAATGAGCAAATATAATATATTGACTCATGGTTGCCGAGACCTGAGAGGAGACGTGAGAGACCTTTTACGTCAAAAATCCGATTTGACACACTATTTCTTCTTCTTTCTCTTTTATACTAAATGAGAACAAAAGATTTCTGAAACTAATTGGAATTAATTAGCTCCGATAGTGAAAAATTCTGACAAATGCAGAATCTTTTGTTAGAATTACTGAAAAGACTTAAATAAAGCATAGAACGAACTTTGTATCAAAAGTTGAAAATTTGCCAAAAAAATTAGATGAAAAGAGAAAAAATATTCACGCCATATTAAGACGTATAATATTAAAATATATAGATGCCTATACAAGAAAAATTCATTCAAATCAAATGTTATGATAAAGTATATCAATCCTTATCAATATGTTAAAGAAGTATGGATATGCATATGAAATAGCCTCATGTTACATCAGAGAAAAAGACAGGAAATTATAAATTTTCTTCTTATCCAAGATATGTATATAGATGAATAAGAAAAAAATAGTATTTCGAAGCTTACCTAAGCTTGCTTACCTTTATGCTTGAATTAAAAATAAATCTTATATGAAATGATAGTATTGTGACAGTATTGTGATAGTATTGTGACATAGAAACATCTGTTGTTTCTCAACGTTTTCTAGAAAAGAAAGACTAAAAAATCACAAAAAATATTGTAAGAATATGAAAGATTATTGAAAAAATTTATTAAACTCATCGATCAAAATTATGAAGTACCAAAATTATAAAAAGAGTGAAAAAGTTCCTTTTTTGAAAATGTTGCTGTTAATTTTTCATAATCTTTATTATAATAATTATTTTAATTTAATAGATACCATGATTTTTTGATTGACAAAATATCAAATTACGCTGACATCTATTAACAAGGAAGTCTACCTTAACGCGTAAGTTAGCGAAGGATATTTATCATCAACAAGCGATAATCATCGCATTATATGTATTCTTTTTCAATCTGTGTCATTATCTAATTTTACCTCTTAAGTCTCTCCATGTCATTAATACCAGATGTAGAAAGGTATTATGGAAAAATAGTTTGCAGTTGAAAAATAAGTATTTTTATTCAAATAATCGATTGAATTGTTTGTACCAAAAATAAAAGGTCAAACAAAACAAGATCAGAACTATCAGAATCATACAGTCAATTAAACTTGACGAATTCACGTTTAATTCTATTCTATTCTATTGTACTTCATCCAAATACTTTTAAATCAAAACAGCAGTTGAAATTCTATTTAAATACCAGAAAGAATTTTTCAAACTAAAGTTGCACTTACAGGTCATTGAATAAATGAGATAAATATAAAATGTATATTACTTATATGTTTTCTCTTATATTTATCTTATATACACCTTCGCTTACTAGAAACTTGACCTTATCCTGAACGTAAAATAATTATTATTATTTTATAGAATCTTGTTACATTTACTAAATTCTACAGTTTCAAAATGATCGTACTTTATGTTTACGTAGAAAATTAAAATGATCTATACCTATGAAATATATTCCAACTAATTGAACATAGAACATTATGTAAGCAGAAAATAATCTAGTGATTCGAATTAAGAAAATGAATGAAAACAGCAATATTTCTTATTCGATTAAGTCAGATAGATAAATTATATCGATTTAGTTAATAATAGTTAAATATATTATAGTTAAACTATTATAGTTAAATATATATTTTATTATAAGTTATTAGTTAAATTCTTTAAAATGACCAAGAATAGAGCAAAATTTTAACGAAATATCAATAAAATTCCTATATTTTTCTAATTGTATTCTAAAAATAATCCCTTTTAACACTTCACAGTAGATTTTTAGTTTACCTAAACAAATCTTTAAACAGACACACATCGATAGTATTTTTAATCAACATTATTAAAAATTATCTTTTAAATAACATTTTTTTCCTGTCTTCAAAATACAATTATTGATACAATTAAACATTTTCCTTGTATCCCTATTCTTAACATTATAACATATAAGGTTTATTAGAAAATTAAGGAAAGAATTTAGCTGAGTTGATAAACATCCAATAATTCATAAAATATCGAATAGAAAAATAAATTCAGTAACTTTTTTGTTACCTTACACTTATGTATAAAATCGAATACAATCGTAAATCTCTTTCATGAAGAATGAAGATTATAATACACACAGTAAAGTTAAACAAGAGAAAGAGCTTAAGAAACTTTTAGAAAATCATCTGTTTCAGTTTTCTCAATCTTCCAAGAAAGTTCAACTTACGCTAGACGGAATATCGACTCCTAGGCAGCATGATCTTTAAACACAGAAGTTAAAAATAAGAATATCCCATGAATAAAAATTCACGATAGCAACCCACAAAATAACGATGATTTTACTTCCAATAGTCTATCGAACATCTGTCCAGCTGACTCGGCCAATTATTTAGAGTGGAGCTAATAGACCTGTCTACCAACTTTACTGAATTAAATCTTAATACAATATATAGCCAACCAGTTAAAAGTGAATCGCTCAAAATTCATCTATGTCCTTGAAGAATGTAATAAAATTCGCCCTAAATTTGATAGGCTAAATATACCTGTAATTCAATTCTGCGAACATTGTACCTGTTACGGTCTGAGCTGATATTTATAATTTTATAATTTTTAATAATTAAGTGAAGTTTATATTAGCGAAGTATTTATTAGTTTTAAGATTAGTTTTATTATAACATGAGGTTTAACGACTTCCTCGTCAATTACTCTATATAGATGTAATATTAGTTCGTTATTAATTTCATAAGCGTGCGTATTATCGAGTAAGATTTATGTAAACAAGACTTGGCTAATAACTTCTAAAATAGGTTTCATTGATAAAATAGTTTTATTATATAATATAATTTTATTTATAATCTGTTTAATTGGTTTATCTATTTGGTTTAATATTATACTTCTGCGAATTATTTTTAGATTAGTTTTGGAACATTTCAAAACGTTTTTATTACACGCCTCTTTAGATTTAAAAAGAAAATTAAGGAAAGTATTAAACAAAATGAGCGATAATAGTTCGTTAAACATATAGTACCATTGAAACCGTCCAAAATTATTCGGACGCAATAAAAGTAATAATATAATATAATAATAATTAATATAGCGTTAGTCATTCTGAAAAGGAAATAATATACGTTGTATAAGGGTTTCGTTGGATGTAGCTGTAGTTCAAGTAGATGTAAGGAAATGCGACTAATGTTACTCCGTCTGTTTATGTTTGCGAGCAGTGTCACAGCTATTAAAATTCGAACATAATAGTTTGATTATATGATCTCAGCGCTCGAAATCAGAAAGAAAATCTGATAAGCGATTAACTCGGACAAGCCGCTATGCGTGGCAAGTTCTAGTAAGATGTTGAAATAAAATATTTTGTTGTAAAATTTGTGTAAAACAAAGACAAAAGAAGAAAGATTCGAGTGAAATTAAATTATTAAATGATATAATTTGAATGAATGTATAAAAATGATGGAATGTCGATGCACTGCACAACGCGAGTGAACTAACGTTATAGGCCGAACTTTGTGTACAAAGGCACATGCTTGATCCGTGCTGTGACGGGAAAACCGAACATTTTACCTTAAAATGGCTTATATACGGTGATACAAATAAGCTATTCGAATACTTGCTGTTGGAAAAATGTTGAGGATTTCAAAAGAGGTAAAGGGTTATGCTTCCTAAAAGCAGTGATCCGTGCTGTGACGGTAAATTCTGATATTTTCCTTAAAAGAAGCCTTTCTACAGACTTATGTTGAAATAGGTCGTATTCTGACTTTCGGAAAATATCGAGAATTTCGAAATCAGGGGACGTGTATGGTTTGCCACCTTGGGCTCACCGACCGTCCGGCTGTGCGATGAGTTTGGGCTGCGATTGGTGCCAGTGGGGCTTATCGCCCGAACTGAGCCGTGCGTTACGTCTATAAAACAACGCTAAGAGAGCGTGCGACATATATTCTTTCCTGGTCTTTGCTAAGGTTAATATACTATGTAAATTTTTATTATTAATTATTAAAAGTAATTCAGTAATTAAAAATAATTTTTTATTTTGTTTCATCTTTAATTGTTTATAAAACATCCCAGCATTTATTCAAGTATAGTACCAAATTAAAAAGAATGAAGTAGTCGAAGTAGATTGCACAACATTATTAAGAAACAAGCTTAACGGAGAAGTTAGATAAGCTGTATTTGAAAATATGATAATACATCTTGAAGTAAGCAATTAACTCCAGATGGAATATGAATACGTGATCCACCTGGTGAACTTTTGTAAATAGAATAAGAGATCTTAACTCTCAAATCTACGAGGCCGAGCGATTAGAAACCAAAGCAGAAATCACACGTGCATTTAAACAAAGCCTTGAGAAGGCAGCGATTGCAAGTTTTTAAATAGACTTAAAACAGAAAATAGAAAAGCGACTAAGCGAAATAGAAATAATCGCTGACATAGTAAAACAGGCTATCGTCGCCGAAAAATTTCTGGAGGATCGACAAACTCTGGAGCGGCATATCAGAATAAATGCAAATAAGACATTTTTACAAGCCTGTGAAGTAGGAGGAATAGAATCCGTCGATAAAATGCTCTGCAGTTAAAAATGTGCCGTCAAACAGCTAAAACCACGTAGTCTCAGACTTATCGAATCTGCAATTGAAAAGACCATACTGCTACTCATCGCTAATTTCGCGTTATATGTTAATTACTGAATAAAACAGGATACTCTGGTCCCAACTGTAGATATGAAAAATGACCATCCGAACGTAACAAAAATAAAAATACAAGGAAAATAAAATGTACCTTTAAAAATATATCTCAAATGGAAAAAATATAAAAACAATTGTGAAATGTATTCGCATCAAGTATGTAACATCAATTCGAATGTGAATACATAAAAACCATTTTAAATTAGGAAATTCTAAAAAAGATTTTCTCATAATAACCTCGTTCGATACCATTAGATCCCGGTAACTGGGGATCAGAACCCGGTTGAAAAGAACATAGGTTTACTTGGTAAACACAAAATAAAAGAGTACGTCAAGTTTAGTATAAAGCAAAAATCTATTCATTTTCGTTATATCTGATTTACCATGGAGGAATCGGATATGGCGCTCAGGAAAGCTATATAAAAGAATAAACAAAGAAAATATTTTTTTTTATTACTTTATTCACTGACGTCATCAATATCAGTGGGTAAAAAGTCCAAAGTAAACGGGCTGTTGTAATTGTAGACTTTTTACGTTCGGAAACGCGCCTGGTCAAGAGTCACACCATGTAGAAAGCATGTAATGAAAACGAATGTGTGTAGGAAGCATGGTCTAATTATTGGATCTTTTCCTACAAAGCTGAGAATTAGAATCATCTTGCATTTTATTATATTTACATCGATATTATTATTTTATTTATACTAAGAAAATACGATTATTGTGAATTAAAATTATGATACTAATGTTTAAGTATAGTATTATTATATTGTAAAATACTAACATTTATTAGAAATAAACAAGCTAAAATTTATTAAATATAACTAATATTATAATCACCTTCATAAGTTACGTTATATTTCACGAAAGTTACCATTATTATAACATATAATAGGCAAAATAAAACAACTCTATAGAATTTTAAGATCCGTGGAAAGTTAAGAGAACGAGGAATAGAGAATAACGATCTCTGGAGAGTAAAGCGAATTAGGACCGATCCCTCACGAACCAACGGGGAGCCTTAGTTTAGGCTTCAAAATCATAAAACTTAATTGTAAAATCGGCGATCCACTGAGTCTTACACGTATATAAAGCGATTTTTTGACGCGAAAACATACACACACACGAACCTGGACTCCATGAATACAACAAAACAGTAAAAGATTAAACTTTTAGTCTATTATTTTCTTGTCATTCTCTCTTACAAGGAGTGTGTCCCCTCCATTAATGTTAAATTATTGAGCCAAGCCGACAATAGGTAGTTTCTGTGTTGGGAGAAGTTACCAACTATGGAAGGGAGCTTAGAGTCAGTTTCAACCCTGACCGTGACGTTTGTATTACATAATTAAATACTCGGAATTTTACGTTCTCTAGAGTGCATTTGTCTGGTTTTACTTTATTAGCTTCCATTTTGAACCTAACGTAAATGATCGTAATAAAATCTCTAGCTCTACTGACTTGTGCAAAATTTTTTCATGTACATGATAATAATTAACAATCATTTAAGTTTTTTCAGTTCATTATTCCGCTGTTATTTGATGCAAACTATTCAGCTATTGGTAAACACAATATTGAAAAATTAAAATTTTTTAAAACTCCAAATGAACTATCATGTTGTTCTAAAACTGACAAGAAACTAATATAATTCTTAATTCTTTTCTGTTATACTATTAGTTGATCCGAGTTCTATTCAACATTATGTCGAAATTTTTGGACTTATTTTATAAACAATCTACCAAGTTTGCCGATGACAAAAAAGCTGCATAGAATTTCATTATGTTTACAATCTTAGAAAAGAAATTTAAATCTTTTAAAACAATTAAATAGATGTAAATAATTATAATTACATGTCAATAAATTATGTTATTAAAGTAAAAAATGAGTATTTGAAAATATGAAAAAATATGAAAGCAAACAATAACTTTCAGAAATGATACAGTGAAATATAGCAATGATACAAAAATGATTTTCATTTACTAGTTCTAAATACGTTATTAATAAAAAGTTTTATAATTGTAAATTACGAATAGTAATATTTATACTATATTGTATTTACACCAAATCTTGTATAGAATGAGATCTGCTTCTATAAAGCTTTGTCTATACGTTAAAATTTCTATTTTTTTAAACGACGTCAGTCCCAATACGAAGAAGGGGGTCACCTGTGAATTTGACCTGGCAGCAACAACTAGCTGGAAACCGAAACAGTTCTGGCTTAATTTCCCCTTTCGTTGTAACCGCTGCCAGCTGTCTAAAAATGTATGTTTGCTTGCAAAAAGTTTTGTATCCTGCTGCAAATCCCGCTATTAATTTACAGTCCGTGTTTTCTGTGCTGAAAGAAGAAAATCAGATTTTTAATACAATGCCACTGTATTATCAAGTGAAAGAACTCAAAAAAACAGCAAAATATTTTTAAAACGAGTACTGTCTGATATTTATATGAAATATCTATAAATGATAACATAACAATATTTGAAACAGTGTTATCTCTAAGTCTGTGTATATTATAAATAAAATAATAATGGGATATTTATAATAATAATAATAATAATAATAATAATAATTATTATAATTATTATTATTATTATTATTATTATTATATAATTTAAGAAAGACTTTGATAGAAAAAAATAGGAAAAGCAAAAGGCTATGTATTTTCGTAGATAATATGTTCAAAAAATATATTAGCAGACAGTTATAAATATATAAAAAATATAAGTAATTATACAGGAAAGGCTATAATCACGTACCGGCATATGTCCACTCGTACACCTTGCACGAATGTTTCTTGATTAACGACGAAAAGCCAGTCCTCGTTCACAGTCTGTGCTAACCTTGGATAAACAACTGTTTCCTATAAAAGAAAGACATTTATTTAATAATACTACTTATGTATAAATACTTGAATTTAATCGTAATTGCAGCAAAAATTAATAGGAATATTATTCAAAAATGAATATTACAGTTAGATCTTTTTTTCTGAACGATTGATTATAGTAATGGATATATATATATATATATATATATATATATATATATATATATATATATATATATCGTTAGAGACTTATAATATTTTAATTATAATGAATTATTGAATTATAATGATTTATAAAGAAGCTTTGGAAGTCAAATTACTCAATTATCTAAAGTTCGATTATTAAAAAATGCTTCCAATCTTTATTTCAAAATATATTAAGGCTCGTTTCAAATTTAAACTGCATAATTATTTGGCATTATCTAAATTTTTTAAGTAAAATTAATTAGATAAAGAAGTTTTATCTAATTAAAGTTTCTTTTTTTTAATCTAATTTTAATAATATTTATAATTAAAACAGATATTAGTTGATATTAAAAACAGTTGAAATATAGCCAATATTCATAAAATAATCTAAATATTCATAAAGGATTTGTTGTATTAAACAGCGTTTTTCTTTTAGTAATGTTAATTTAAATTATTTGAAATTAATGTATGATAATAATTTAATTATACTATATTGTCTTTTAATCACAGTAGCTTTTTTATTATTAAATTTTAAACAATATTATGAACTTACATTCGATTCGCACAACGTTTCATCGTCTGAAGGTAAATTAATTCTATGTGCTATATCCGGCATCTACAAAAATTAAATATCTCTCTTTTACTGATATTTTATCATATATAAAATAATAAATTTTTTTAACATATAGTTGTTAATATTAATGAGTAAAAACCAATATCAACAAAGATATATATAAATAGAAGTGAACAGTATATTAAAAAATTGACACTGCCATATGTAATTCGAAGTAGTATGGTTGTAGACACGGAACAAAAGTGAAAGATGAAGAAGAATTGCAGGAGTAAAACTCGCATGAACAGAGATAATAGCGGATAATAGCTTATAATTGCTGATTTCTATGTATGTTAACCTCAATCTGCAACAATTTATTAACATTAAAATTTCTAAAGCTGACAGATTATGAAGAAATTGAAAATACGAGTCTTCTTCCTTGCATTCCTCTTGTATTTTCTTTTATTCATCGAGATCTAGTCGTTTGCGTATTTAAGCCCAAGTTCAGCTTTGGGGTGGAAATATTTTCTTTGAGGACTCTACGCTTTCGTTTAAAAGACGTTTCTAACCTAAAGTTATTGTCAGCTGAAAGTTATTCGCATCCATACATTTGTCTTCGCTGAGTACTATGTCTATATAAAGAATTGAGTGATCATACATGTTTCAACGCTTGACTTGCCAGTGCAGATACTGACTTGCGAGTTCAATTATCTCTCTTTTTGTCTATCTCGATAGTATTTCTCCATTGCATTTCAATTTAATTTCAATTTAAAGAAACTATTTACTACTATTACTTATGAATGAATGCCAGAAACAAACAAATATGTAAAAATCGTTCTAAAAAGATGCAGGCAGTGGTTTTTTTACAATTAAATAAAATGTCCATAATGAGTGGTCTCGAGATATAGATTCAAATACTAAACATGCAAATTTCAATTCCTTCTCAATTAAATTTCAATCCAAGTTCCTATGCTAAATTAGTGATGTATGTAAAATACATAAAAATTAACATATTCTCAATGTTTTATGAAACTTCAAGCATAAACAATTTAGGAGGAAGATCCTGAAGTCAATCTATGTTAGTAGCACGTTTGTAATGGAGACTCTGGCTTCTGCCTTTATATAATAACGGAAATTTTACACATTTACTTTTTTTTATAACAAGTGAAAATAGATTAATGTGAAGTACAAGTAAAATAATATTGATTGTAATCTGTAGGAATACATATTGATAAATATAATTTGACATAAACAAAATAGAATGTTTAATAGAAATAGTTACGATTGATAGCAATATTAAATATAGATTTTGTTCTAAATATAATTATTACATACTTGAAGTATAATTGACACGTGCAAACGCTAAAGCTACATATCGAAGATATTCGAAATGCGATACAATGTGTATCTGAAACCCGGACAGTGGGCATAATGGACATCCGAAATTTAAATAAATCCACTTAGTTGCACAAATGGTTTCCACAAAAAGTGGCTTTAAGATCTTCTACTGTGGCCATAGTAAACAAGTTGGATTTTTAAAATTCACGCAATCACAAGTTAAAAGTAATTGCCAAAGATAGAACAGGTTCTTCCAATATAACCATAGTCTAATAAAACGTTATGCCCTACGTCCTATATGATTTTTCCTTCGAGTAGATAAAATATTAACACAGTTCAAAATTGTTTTAAAATATTTAGAGCAAGTAAAAATGGCCAATCCATGTGTATTGAGCAATAAATTTATGGGTGGTAATACTATTCTTGGCTTATACATGACATTAAATTTTTTTTTTTCATTTAGAGATACTGAATAAAATAACACAAGGAAAATGTACAACTGTTCAAATTCTGGCTTACAGTAATTTATCGAAAAATTTTAATCTAGTGAAAATTGAATAGTATAATGACAACTTACGGCAAATAGGTTCGCTGGAAATATTGAACTACATGTATAAATATATACTTTAGCTTTATATATTGAACTACATGTATAAATATACTTCAGCGTAGATAACTTAATCGCTGGGTTAAAACAAAACATCTTTCGAGAAGGAATGAACCTCATGAAAGTTGTATATAACTTTTTAAGTGCTAAGATTTCAGATATTGAAAAATTAATTATAAAAATTTAGAATTCTGATGAAAATTGTTCGAATGTTAGCTTTAATACAAAAATTTAAAAGAGGCTAATGACTGTCTTGACGTAACTATCAACAAGAAATAATTCACCTTTTGATATAAAGACGTGTTGTTAATTAAGCCATCGGAAAACTTGCGCTAATAGGATATACATCATAACAGTATTTGAATAATATGGCCCGCTCAGTTTGTTTGTGTGGCAATATATGAACATTATCGAATGAGGACAATATATACTAATGCACATGATAATAGTGAAATAATAGTTAAAAAATGCTCCCTACAATAACATTTCTAAAATTAATGATCCAATTTATGTAATAAAACAACGTAATTGATTTTGAAATGTAAATATAACCGCAGCTTCAAAATTATTTAGATTTAAGAAACTTTAGATATCTGTATTTTGAAATAGAATAAGTGAATTTTGAATACAAAAATTAGTTATATAAAATTTAAACTCACAATATCTGTTCTAGAAAACCAGTCTAGATCTTTATTCATTTTTAAACCAGCTGCAATTGCTTCAGTTGGGTAATTTAATGCATCTTCGCAGAAAGTTTGATTATTACAGATAGATGTAGGTGACGGTGTGAAATGTAGATTACCATCATCATTCTCAGGTAGAAATACAATTTTGCTGTCCGCACTGTTGGGAACGTCATCCTTGAAAGCTATAAAACAACAATAAAAATGTAATTAATATTATTTGGCGTACAAGTAAGGTTTCAGCGATTATTAAAAGATGGCATCAGGAGTGGATCCCAGGCAGAAATGTTAGATATTATGTGCTATATTTATAGGTTATATATCTATCCATAACTTTACAGCATTGTATTTGAATATTCGTTTCAGAATCGCTTATTTTATCCAGCAAAACCAAGGCAAGTTTTCAGCCAAATGCTGAAAGCGCTACCTCTATTCTCTAATATGAGGAAAAGTGCAGCTGAGGCTTATCATTTGCTTTCAAAAACTTATGGGGTGGAATAAATTGGTTAATCTACGTACCGCGAGTGGTTCAATCAGATCAAAAGTGGTGTTTTTGAAGTTGAAGTCAAGAGTTGCTTCAGAAAACTGAAATGTTTTGAAGAAGAGGAATTAGACTCTTTGCTGAATGAGGATCCGTGTCAGATTCAAGAAGAACTTGCTGCGTCATTGGGCGTCACGTAACACGCCGTTTCCTGCATCTAAAAGCATTGGGAATCATTCAAAAGGCTGGAAACTGGGTGTCGTAGGAATTGAAGTCGAGAGACGTAGAACGGCGATTTTGTATGTCTGAAATGTTGCTGCAGCGGTATAAAAATAAATCATTTTTGCATCACATTATGATTGATGATGAAAACGAATTTATTATAATAACTTTAATAGCAGAAAAGCGTCTATAAAGCCTGACGAAACCGAAAATATTCACGTAAATATGGTCATGTTCTGCATACGGCGGGATCAAAAGGACCCCGTACACTATAAACTGCTTCCAAGTGGTCAAACCGACAAAGGACCATTGTATCGAATCCAGCTTATTCGTTTGAAGCGACGATTACAGAAAAAACGGCCAAAATCTAATACCAGGCATGAGCCTGCCATTTTTCATCAGGATAACGTTCGGCCATATGTTGCGGCTTCGGTCAAAAAATATTTAGAAACTAATGGATGGGAAATTCTGCTTCACCCGCCTTACAGTCAGACTTGGCACCATCTGATTAGTACTTGTTTCGATTAATGCAGAACGCTCTTACGGAAATACGCTTCTCTTCAGTAGAGGGAATGAAACATTGGCTCAATACGTTCTTGTCACTCGAAAAATGAGAAAGTTTTTTGGTCCAGAATTCATAAACTGCTAGAAAGATGAGAACAATTTATAGCTTCCGATGAACAATATTTTGAATAAAGGATATGTAATCATGTTTTCATAATAAAACCTCACATTTTGGAAATAAACCCCCGAAACTCACTTGTAAACCTATGTTTGTGTTAATTGCAAAAAACTGCAGTATGTGTGCATTGTTCGCTATATATGTATATGTGTATGTGTAAATTTATAGTGGGACTCATGCTGGAGACAATTTCGTCTTTGGAAGGAGGTAGATGTGGGGGGCAATAACACCCTAATGACGGGGAGGCCCCGGCGGAACTATACCTGCGAAGCGCAAGTCTCGGTACTGAGACACCAGGCGAAAATCGCGCAGAGGGAGAGAGAGTGAGAGAGAGAGGGGGGAATTTTGGTCTTAGTAAAGCCTGGAGCGGAAAATCGGGGAAATGTGTGGGACCGAAAGGGCACGCAGTTCAGTTGTTTTTCAGTCCTTGCCGTGCGCGTACCTTTTCCTTGTTCTCGCTGAACCGTGAATAGTTTGGAGAACTGCTAAGCTGTTTGCATTATTTAGATTAAATAATTTATATGTAAGCGTTAGTGTCGACAGTGTGAGCGTGCATATTCGTGTGATTTTGTGTGATTTTGTGTGATTTTGTGTGATCTCGTGTGATTTTGTGTGATTTCGTGTGATTTTGTGTGATTTCGTGTAGTTTAGAGAAGTGTGTTTGGGTTGTTATTCACGACCGATAAGTCGACGTGACCTAACCCAGGGCGAGAGAGAGAGCAAGGCGAGTCGTGTGGATTCGCCCGATACCGCAGCGTGGAGTTTTTCCCAGCGTAGATACCGCTGCGCATCTCGAGTTGAACTCTCTCCCCATTCCCATCGCCCACGTATGGTGTGTCGATGCGGATCTGTTGTGATTCCAGAGTTGTGCGCCGCCGGCCCTCAGGTAAGCGAGCTCGCTAACGCATTTAAAGGCCTTTAGTTTTAAGTATATTTGTATTTCGACTTGTTTGTTTCGTTTGTTAGTTTAAGTATATTTGTATTGCGAATCGTTATAAATTCTTCTCATATTTATTTTAGGTAACATTATATCTTTAATCATAATCATTAGGTTCAATAAATATACACTTGTCCCGGCTTTTCCCTCTCTCTCGTGAGGGTTTTTATGCCGAGACAAGGAGTTGAATTTTCCCGCGAGATTGTGTGTTTCACTTTATTGATTGATCCTTTCCTCACTCTTACCAAACCCTTGTGTCACGTCCTTTTTCGATTTAATTAAAATCTTATATTGTAATATTGGTAAAAACATGGTGCCCCGGGTGAGGAGTGAGTGAAGGATTAATCATTATTTGTAGATCTGTTATCGGTATGCTAAACTTATAGCTAAATTTATAGTATAAATTAAGTTTAACTCGAATATTTTTTGTGTTACTATATGTTTAACGAAATCTTTTTCTGTGTAAAACAGCGATAATATTTAACATATGTGCTTGCGTGTGATTGTTTCTTTGTTTATCTTTAGTTTTCTAAATATTCATATTTTCAATAATAAAAGTCACTTGCAACTGTATTGCGTGATCGCGTAGCATAGAATTCTTCAGCGATTGAAGTGAAATATATTATTGTAATTTATATCACAATTGTTTAGTGCTTTGGTTTGAAATAACGATTAAAACATTATTATATTCGAGTGATATTGTGAGGTAAAAATACATTCTGAGCATACAATATTTAATTTATTATGGTATTTAATTTAATCTATTGAATTGTAGTATTTATTCAGGAGAGCTTTTTTTCGCGTTTTGATTTGTGGCCACGTAAAATAAAAGGTTGATTTTTGCGTGAATGTGCTTCCGAAATCCGTTTTGTATAGCGACTTCCTTTCTTTTGTGATTTTGAAATATTCGTTATTGAAAGGCTTCTGCTCGTATCATGGCACCTGTTTCATTAAAGAAATTAACGACGTTACAGATTGGGCGCGAGTGCGAGATTAAAAATATAGGTTCGCGGTTAGCTAAAAGATCATTTGACGAACTTAATAAAAATATATTAGATGAACGTCTCCGGGCGGTTAAGGAAATATGGGCGGAGACGCGTAAAACAAACTCGGAAATAATAGTTCGCGACGATATTAATCATGATCCCTACGTTTCCGAAAAATGGTTTGAACGAATTGAGGGAGTCTATGAAAAGACTGTCGATGAGATTCTAACCAAGCTCTCGCAATTCGAGAGCCGGGATCTGATCACATCCATGGCACGCCCATCGGAATCGGGCTCTGACGTACGCGTCGCGAAATTACCGCGGATTCCATTGCCTACTTTTTCGGGAAAGTATGAAGATTGGGCCAGCTTTTCCGATCTCTTTATCACTCTCGTGCATGACGTTCCGCGGTTATCTGATGCAACTAAACTGCAATATTTAAAGTTATGTTTAACTGGCAAAGCCGCAGGTCTAATTAAAGATGTCGAGACTACGAACGCGAATTACGCGAGTACATGGCGAGCACTAAACGCGCGCTATCGCAATCCGCGATTTATTATAAATAGGCATTTAACATGTTTAATGGGTCTTCCGCATCTGAAACGCGAGTCAGCTTCGGAATTGCGCGCTTTCATAGACGAAACTCAACGCATAGTCCGTGCTTTATCGAACTTAGATTTGCCTGTCCAGCATTGGGATGTTTGGCTTATTTTCGTATTATCTGATCATTTAGATCCGGAGACTCGTAAATTGTGGGAGGCTGAGCTAAGCACAAAGGAGCAGAATGATAAGCCTGGGGATAACAACGAGGTTTCATTCTCTAACTGGCTTCCAAAATTCTCCGATCTTATTCAGTTTTTGGAGAAGAGAGCACAGGCGCTTAATATGATAGAACCTGATCGTCAAGGGTTAAAGAGGGCAGCATCTACGTCGTTACCGGTGCCTCATCCGCGTAAAGTATTGCACGCGCGTTCTTCAGCGCGAGCTACATCCACTAAGTGTCCTCTCTGCTTCAGCGCGCATCCGCTTAGCAAATGCTTTAAACTCAAGAATAAAAATCCTTATGACCGACTATCGATTGTTAGGCGTTTGCAGGCTTGTTTTAATTGTTTAGGATCGCATAAAATGAATGCTTGTGCTTCTGTCGCGCGCTGTACTATCTGTCAGAAAAAGCATCATACGATGCTACATCTCGGTTCGCAGAAGGAAAGTTTGTCTGTTCAGGATATTCCAGATTCGCAGGGTAGTAATCTTGTATCCCATCCTGTTGTTAGTGCACACGCTATTAGACCTTTCTCTTTTAATCGAAAAATTATTCTCGCTACCGCATGGGTTCAGATTAGAGGTCCTTCGGGTGAAGCTACATGCGTTAGGGCTCTCTTGGACCAGGGATCAGAATGCTCGTTTCTATCGGAATCGATCGTACAACTTTTGGGGCTACCGAAGCAGCACACGTGCGTGCCGTTATCAGGGGTTGGCGCCAGTACAGCTGGTGTTGCGCGTGCCACGACGCGCATCATTATATCGTCGCTCGTAGATTCAAGCTTTCGATTCGAAGTGGACACGCTCGTGTTACCTAGACTTACGTCACAATTGCCGTCGGAGAATATTAGTAATATTCATATTCAGCAATTGACCGAACTTAGATTAGCAGACCCGCAATTTTACCTTTCTAGTAAAATTGATCTCATCTTAGGGGCTGACGTTTACGGTCAATTATTGCTGTCTGGCTTAAAACGATATCCAACTTTGAATCTCGTTGCTCAAAATACGGCTCTCGGTTGGATTGTCTCAGGTATGGTATTTTTAAATCAGTCACGGCCGGCGGCACAAACATTAGACGATAATACGGTAAAGGTTTTGCACTGTTCTACGATGCAAGAAACGGATGAACTATTGCAGAAATTTTGGACTCTCGAGGAGATTCCTGTAATTTCTCCAATTTTGAAACCCGAAGAAGCCGTATGTGAAAAATTATTTCGGGATACACATACCCGTAACTCGGAAGGCAGATATGAGGTTCGGCTGCCGCTGAGCTCAGAGCCTCCCGCCGCCGCAGCGGAAACTCGTAGAATGGCACTCAGGTCTCTTTCCACGATGCATCGGAGGTTTGCGCGCGATGCTAGATTAGCTGAGGCGTATAAGAAATTCATGGAAGATTATGAACGACTTGGTCACATGGAGAAAATTCTAGATTCCGAGGTTTCTCAAGAAAAGGCATGGTATCTACCGCATCATGCAGTAGTCCAGGAATCCTTTAACAGCTGGAAGCTGAGAGTCGTTTTTGACGCGTCTCGTCGAACGCGCGACGGTCATGCTCTTAACGATTTTCTATTTGCTGGAGCTCCACTACAAAGAGATCTTTCGCTAGTACTCTTAAACTGGAGGAAATATCTTTACGCTTTTACAGCAGATATCGTAAAGATGTTTCGCCAGATACGTGTAAAACGTGAAGACCAGGACCTTCAAAGGATAATATGGGCGCCCTCACCCGACGCAGGACCGTCAGTTTACCGTTTGACGACAGTAACCTACGGTACAACCTGCGCTCCATTCTTAGCTATCCGCACGCTATTACAATTAGCCGATGACGAAAAGGCTAGATTTCCACTAGGTGCGGAGACTCTGAAAGATGAAACTTATGTGGATGACATGTTTGCCGGTGCAGACGAACTGTGTATAGCTGTGCAGAAAAGAAACGAACTGACCGAACTTTTAGCGTCTGCCGGTATAGAATTGGACAAATGGGCGGCCAATAATGTTGATCTTTTACCTCCAGAAACACAAGAAGGTTCTGCAAAGCAAATCGGCGCAGATAATACTGTAAAAACACTGGGAGTTCAATGGAATTCCACTGAAGATCAATTCCAATTTAATGTGAGCAATATTGATGAGCTCGCTTCGGCTTCGACAAAGCGTGCGATTCTTTCAAGCATAGCACGTTTATTCGATCCGCTCGGGTGGCTCTCTCCGATTACCGTCACAGCAAAAATCTTGTTGCAAGATTTATGGATTCAGAAGTGTGACTGGGATACTCCTTTGGAAAGTGAAATTCGCGATCGGTGGAAGGCATACTGTGCATCTTTGTCTCAATTATCTTCGGTAAAAATTGATAGATGGTTAGGGGTTGTCGGTTCTCGCTCGTATCAACTTCATGGATTCGCTGATGCTTCTTCACGAGCCTATGCCGCGGTAGTATATTTACGGGTACATGAAGGAAATGGTAAATTTTCTATCTCGCTTTTGGCCGCAAAGTCAAAAACAGCTCCAGTGAAGACAATTAGCATTCCAAACCTCGAACTCTGTGGCGCAGCTCTCCTTGTTAAACTTATTCGTCATGTTCGGAATTTAGATTTTTTCAGCTCAATTCCCGTCTTTGCTTGGTCGGATAGTGAGATTGTGCTGACCTGGTTACGTAGGCACCCGTGCCAATGGAAAACCTTTGTCGCTAATAGGGTTTCTTTCATACAAACCGAACTACCAGCTGCGGTCTGGGCACATGTGCCTACTAAGCAGAATCCAGCCGATTTAGCTACTCGAGGCGTAGAGCCGATCGAATTGGCAAAAAAGGGTCTGTGGTGGCAGGGACCGCATTGGCTTTCAATGGAGCAGGAGCACTGGCCCCAGTCGGTCTCGATTCAGCGAACTCTTCATACGCAGAGGCTCCCGCCGGATCCAGAACTGCTCTCGAGATTCTCCTCGCTGACGCGGTTAATACGTATTATTGCATGGTGCAGACGTCCTCTTATTAATCTTCGTAGGCGTAAAATTGGTCAAGCTGTTTTGTGTTCGTTTCTTAAGTCGTCGGAATTATCTGAAGCTCGCGCCACTATTATTCGTTTGTCACAGGCAACCGATTTTGCTGAAGAAATTGAGTCGCTTAAATTAGGAAGAAAATTGCCACCTCGCGGTAGGCTTAGCAGACTGAATCCATTTCTAGGGGAAGATGGAATTTTACGCGTCGGTGGACGATTGTCGCTCTCCAATTTAACTTTCAATACTAAACATCCTCCGATTTTATCGCAACAATCGTCTCTAAGTCGCTTATTTGTACAGTACGCCCACCAGCAATGTTTGCACGGGGGGCCCACGTTAACGACCAGCATATTAATGCAGCAGGTTTGGATTTTAGGCAGAAAGAGACTAGTAAAATCGAAGATTCGTAGTTGTATAACATGTCAACGAATTAAACCTCGATCTGCTCAACAGCTGATGGGAGAACTGCCAGCCGATCGACTCATCACAGGTCGGCCGTTCGCCATTTCAGGTTTAGATTACGCTGGTCCCGTGCAGATTCGTGCAACAAAAGGTCGCGGATATCGATCATACAAGGGGTATATTGTCGTATTCGTTTGCTTCTCAACAAAGGCGATTCACTTAGAAGTGGTTAGTGATTTAACAACATCGTCCTTTATTAGCGCGTATCGTCGATTTGTCGGTAGAAGGGGTATTTGTAAAAAATTAGTAAGTGATAACGCCACTAATTTCCACGGTGCGGATAAAGAACTAAGGGCGATGTTTCAGCGCGCCTCGAGCTTTTATCAAAATACCGCATCGCTTCTTGCCAATGATGGGACTGAATGGCAGTTTATCCCACCGAGTGCTCCACACTACGGTGGATTATGGGAAGCAGGAGTAAAATCTGTTAAACACCATCTGAAAAGAGTAGTAGGGGAGCACATGCTCACCTTTGAAGAACTTGCAACGGTTCTCGTTGAGATTGAGGCCTGTCTGAATTCGCGGCCATTGGGAGCTCTAAGCACAGATGTTGACGATCTTCAGGCGTTAACCCCCTTTCATTTCCTTAATGGCACATCATCTGCTCTACTGCCAGATGCTGACGTATCAAATGTACCGCAAAATCGATTAGATCGTTTTCAATTGCTCCAGCGTTTGAGAAATCAGTTTTGGAAACGATGGTCATTAGAATATCTCCTTCATATGCAACAGCGAGAGAAGTGGCGAGATGTTAAGGAAAACTTCTGTGTAGGTAGACTAGTTCTAATCAAAGATGATCGTTACGCCCCATCCAAGTGGCCATTGGGGAGAATCACCGAAGTCCATCCGGGCCCCGACGGCTTGATTCGAGTTGCAACTGTTAAAACATCGAACACTTTACTTCGTCGGCATATTCAACGCCTATGTCCTCTATATCTTGATGATCGTAATGAGAAGCTTTAAATCCAAAGTAGAGTCACTAGTTTTCTTCGATGTTCGAAGGCGGGCGGGATGTTTGTGTTAATTGCAAAAAACTGCAGTATGTGTGCATTGTTCGCTATATATGTATATGTGTATGTGTAAATTTATAGTGGGACTCATGCTGGAGACAATTTCTTCTTTGGAAGGAGGTAGATGTGGGGGGCAATAACACCCTAATGACGGGGAGGCCCCGGCGGAACTATACCTGCGAAGCGCAAGTCTCGGTACTGAGACACCAGGCGAAAATCGCGCAGAGGGAGAGAGAGTGAGAGAGAGAGGGGGGAATTTTGGTCTTAGTAAAGCCTGGAGCGGAAAATCGGGGAAATGTGTGGGACCGAAAGGGCACGCAGTTCAGTTGTTTTTCAGTCCTTGCCGTGCGCGTACCTTTTCCTTGTTCTCGCTGAACCGTGAATAGTTTGGAGAACTGCTAAGCTGTTTGCATTATTTAGATTAAATAATTTATATGTAAGCGTTAGTGTCGACAGTGTGAGCGTGCATATTCGTGTGATTTTGTGTGATTTTGTGTGATTTTGTGTGATCTCGTGTGATTTTGTGTGATTTCGTGTGATTTTGTGTGATTTCGTGTAGTTTAGAGAAGTGTGTTTGGGTTGTTATTCACGACCGATAAGTCGACGTGACCTAACCCAGGGCGAGAGAGAGAGCAAGGCGAGTCGTGTGGATTCGCCCGATACCGCAGCGTGGAGTTTTTCCCGGCGTAGATACCGCTGCGCATCTCGAGTTGAACTCTCTCCCCATTCCCATCGCCCACGTATGGTGTGTCGATGCGGATCTGTTGTGATTCCAGAGTTGTGCGCCGCCGGCCCTCAGGTAAGCGAGCTCGCTAACGCATTTAAAGGCCTTTAGTTTTAAGTATATTTGTATTTCGACTTGTTTGTTTCGTTTGTTAGTTTAAGTATATTTGTATTGCGAATCGTTATAAATTCTTCTCATATTTATTTTAGGTAACATTATATCTTTAATCATAATCATTAGGTTCAATAAATATACACTTGTCCCGGCTTTTCCCTCTCTCTCGTGAGGGTTTTTATGCCGAGACAAGGAGTTGAATTTTCCCGCGAGATTGTGTGTTTCACTTTATTGATTGATCCTTTCCTCACTCTTACCAAACCCTTGTGTCACGTCCTTTTTCGATTTAATTAAAATCTTATATTGTAATATTGGTAAAAACAACCTAATAAAATATAGTGTAAGTCTATTCGTACCAAATATTTATGTCTTAAAATTTACTCCTTAGTATTGGTTATTAAAAAAATATCAGCATATCTCAAAAATTGTTAACTTAAATTGATATAAAAAATAATTTATACCCTGGTAAAAATCCGATAATTTTCAATGGGCTGAAAAGAAGTTATGTAATAAAAATAGAATAAGCTATCATGGCTAGAAACTAGACAAATCTTAGAATAAAAAATGTGAACGTTATCAGTAAAATTAAGTAAAATATAGAAACGAACATGGATAGATTTTCTTGCAGAACTACCTCTATATCTAATTTCAAAATTATTTTAAAGTATATTTTATACATAACTTAAAATATATTTGTTCGATACTAATTACTGTACGGGTATTCAATATCCAAAAATAATTTTAAAAATATAACCATTAAATTACTGTAAATGACCGTAAACAACACACATATTTTTCCATTTACTACTAAAGATTGGTATAATGTTTATTCGCTTCATGCTTTCGGTTAGAGTGGGTAAATGTAATCTTCCTCAGATTTTTTTATTTTTCAAACCAGTAGATCTTGTTGCCGTAGTTTTAGACGTAGACACTAATACTAAGCATAATATGTTTATGCTTACAAATAGAATAGATTCCTATCCGGGTATATTATTCATATTATATTCTATTTATTACTCCATATAACCATCGTTTTGTTAGTTTTTTTTACAACAATGTAAACCAGCTTGTTTGATAACATATTCTGAAAGATTCTTTTATTTGTTAAAAATAATTCCAAGTATTATTTGAAATGATTTGTAGAATAAATAACGCGGTTCTCAATTTTTTTCAAGTTTATTGTAATTATCTATTAGTTTATGAAAATTAACTTCCAGGGGTCACCCATGCTGTCTATGATGTTATAAAATTTCAATATATAGATCTGCAAATTATCGACAATATATTTCTATTAAATTAAAAATAAAGCTGATTTCGAGATCTTCAATGTAATTTGAATTTAGAAAAATTTGTATCAAAATATGCTTCTAATATTTACCTTTAAATAAAGTTCTTGACTGGGCAAAGATCGACTTTTGCTTCAGGGAGCTTTCTGAAGAATTATCGGAATTATGATGCGAAAATTCTTCTGTTGCGTGTGCATTTATTTGAATCTATAATAAGTCAAAAAGAATATATTTTTAAACTATATATAATTAAAATATTCTTAAGAAAAATAAGCTTAAAATTATATAGGCCTTGTACTCACTGTCAGTGAGGAGAACGCTTAAAACATTTGCAGAATTTTATATAACTTAAGTTTCTCATATATAGTTACTCGAATGTTAAATGTATACCTTATTTTAACATGTGAGAAATAGAAATAGGTATTATCAATGTTTGATTTATTTAGCCTAATATATATAGTATCTTATTCACTCAAAACTAAATTTGATGAAATTATAAATTTGTAAATGATACTAATGAAAAGTCAGATATATGCTAGATAGTTTGTAAAATATTCTCATTTTGAATATTCTATGATATAACTAACAATTCTTTAGCTTAAAAAACTAAAATATATTTAATCTATTAGTAATCCAAGGAAATTATGATTATCCCAAAGATCTTCTATTAATTATAAAAGTAGCTAAAAATACACACATATATATATATATATATATATATATATATATATATATATATATATATATTATAATAAAAACTTGAAAAGTAAATATATAATCTTTTATAAGAAAATTTATTCAATGTGAATTTCTACTAAAAAGTATAACAATTTCTCTAAAATAAATTGCATATGTTTGTACGAAAATATTAATTTAATAACAAGTATTACATAGAATCCATGATATATTTTTAAATTATACATATTCGACATTAAATAATAAAATTCATAAAGAAAATTTGATAAAAAAGCAATAGGGAATTCCTTTTAAATATTTAGAGGACCGTTTAATTTTTAGTTCATGTGGATCATTATTAATCATCAATTGATTAAATAAATTACATTAATTATTATCAATGGAAATAGGCTTACAAATTCTAATTTTTCTCAGCTTTAAGAAATATTAAAATTTGTCATTAAAATGACAAATATGATTTTATCATCTTTCTAGAGCTGGAAATTATTAAAAGGTTTACAATTAATGATATAAAATAATTTAATAAAGATTAATTTCTAGATATTTTGATTTTATTTCTGATTTAAAAATTGAATAAAGTTATATTGTAGAATGTAAGTTATTTTTTGATAAAGCATATTGAAATATCTGATAAAATTAACACTTTATATAAAAATAATGAAACCTGTAACAGTTTTAACAATTATTTAGTAATAAATATAAATATTCATCATATTTAAAAAATTGAACCGATTATAAAGAACAGAAATATTAATATATTACATACGGCTTCACGTCCATATAAAGCAGTACAGAAAATGTAATTTTAGTCCGCGTGGTGTACAATAATTTTTCGTTCTATCTGGTCAACAGTACGTCTCCTAATTATATTTAGCAACGATAAAATTGTATAATCTAGTAATAGTAGATATTCCGTAGTGTCGTTATATTAGTTACTTTTGTTTTTATTTCCTTATCTCTTTCTCTCTCTCTCTCTCTCTCTCTCTCTCTCTCTCTCTCTCTCTCTCTCTCTCTCTCTCTCTCTCCCTCTCTCTCTCTCTCTCTCTCTCTTTCTCTCTCATTCTTTGTGTTTTATCTCTCTTTTTTACTTTGCTATCAGTATATTTTTTCCCTGGTGTGGGAGTTCATTATTTATCTTGTCAGATATTTTACACCCAAGCAATGCGACGGAAAGAATTAATTTGCAAACTACTGTTTAACGATATTTTACGTTACAGTAGCCGAAACATTACAACTTTAGAATGAATTTTCAGCTATTACGTAAAACATCGTTCAACACTAGTGTGCAAATTAAGATTCAGATATGTAGGTAAGTCGGCACGGATGTGGACCAGATTAACCAATGTAATTGTGATTATCTTCTAAATGAGCCCTATACAGTTTCAAGAATTTAACGCCCTTTTAGTCCCAAAAAATGCTGCTTTCTTTTATTAAAATTAGAATTTCTTTTTAGTCAAATTAGTTGAACAATATTTTTTTAATGAAGACCCAATTTTTCTGCACCGAAGTGGAAGAAAAGTACAGTATTTTAAAGAAAAATCCTCTACTGAACCTATGCCCGCATATATATATATAGTTTCTTAAACATTGCTTAGATATATTACAATTGACCTAAGATTGTAATTGAAAATAATAATGAAATTCTACATTTGAACTATATGTCTATTAGATCTTTTTGATTGAATTACTATTCGTTCTATTTAAATTCCGAGTCAAAAATAGAGATTCTCAGTAAAAACTTCATCTCATTAAAAACTCTACAATATATCCATTTTAATTACATATTGTAAGTAAAAAGGTACGATAACTTGAGAAGCGGATTTTAAAACTTTAGAGGACTCGTTGAGGTTATCAAAATAACCTTACTCGATTCAGACCAAATCTAGCATTCATATATCAGAGCCTCTTCTTATCAGAAAAACAAAAAAATCTTAGCATATATTAAATCAAAAATATTCCATTTGAAATCGTACATCTATTTAGCGTATCAGTATTGTATTTTATAAAACATGTATTCGGCTGTATGTATTTAAATAAAATGACAGTAATTTTTTTTTATTTCGACTGTAATCATGTAATATATTTCAAGATAAATCTTAGATTTATAAACAATATCTATTCTATTACTTAAAGTAATTAATATAGAATATAGGCTCTACTTAATCCAAGTGTAGTGGCGGGGCCCCTGCAAGCCTTGCTACACGACATTCGCTACTGCACTATATCCCTTTCAAAAACATACTATAGTTATTTTAATTTTATTCATATAATTTTAGATATACTGTAAAACTATAAAACTATGTTTATAGTGTAAGTGTTCTTTTTGAAAATTTGTTGATAGTCAGACTTCGGAGTTCGATTAACTCACCTACCCAATGCAAAATGCCAGCCTGCAAATTTAAGATAAACAAAAAGAATACTGGCAAAATCACCTCAAATAAGCGCCTTCCAAAAAATATCAATAACATTAACAACAACCTTGAAGTTTTTTAATAATAAATTAATGAAGATGCTAAATAATCGAAATTTAAACCGTCGATATCTCTTAAACTATTAAAAATTTTGACGTGAAACCAATTGCACCTTATTCATAAATGTTGCACCTAATTACAACTCTATTTAAAAATTGACAAAATACAATCTTTTTTCTGAAAATCATAAAATGCAATTGTTCAATACACGTACACATTAGTATATTCGCGCCATACCATCTCCGGATTTTGAGTTTTGTTTCACTAAGCAATCAGCATATGTCTGATGATTTTTTGGACAGACACGCCACCGCCAATGCTCAGAGACTAGATCTTATATTGTGCACGTACCAACGTACGACAATTAACTTTTTGAAAAAAATTGCATTTCATGAACTTTTAAATAGAGGTGCAATTAGATACTGTACGTATTAATAAGGTGCAATTTGTTTCACAATTAAATTTTTAATAGTTTAAGAAATATGGACATTTTAAGTTTGGAATATTCATCATCATTATTAATTTATTAATAAAAAACTTTTAATATTATTTATATTTTTGGAAGATGCTATGCACATGCGCGCGCTCTCACGCCACACACACTCACGCACACCTACACACTCGCCGACGCCAAAAGTATATTTATTGAACAATTGAAAAAAAATTACGCATAAAAATTTATTAAGATCTATAGCTAAGAAAATCTACCTGGAGATCTAATAATATACAACAATTGGGAAACAAAATATAGCAAAGAAACCAAAATAGTAAGAGGGCGCTTTGTGGTCCTGAAGTATTGGTTCCTTAATGCTAGATGAACCCATTCTTTTAAAAATTCTACTACGAAGAAAGTCTGGCGTTACCTTTTCTGCTTTTTCCAAATAAATAAATACAAAGATATACGTTTAAAAGACAGTATTATAAAACTATTAAATGAATACGAGATTGGCATTGGAAATTCTCATCTTCGAGCATATGATAACGCTAAAAATATGTCTGGACAGCACAGATAACTGCATATACAGCTGAAAGATTTTAAAAAATTGTCATTTTACGCTCCTGAAAAGCAGTAGGAAATTGTCTATCCAGTTTTATTATTTTATATATTGCAAGGTTTATATAATTATTTTACTGATTCAAGATACAAATGCTCTACCTTGGATTCTAAAACTTCGAGATGGACAAGCACAATGGGATGCTATTAAATATTACATTCATAATTTTCAAAAGATTTAAATAATTTTAAACAAAATATCACAAGATAACGAAAATTACAAAATTAGAAAATGCTTTCGATGCTATATTATGGAACTATATAGTGCACAAATTGAATGCTACTAGTCAAGATTTAAAGAAAATTGATATCGGTCCCGTTACAGACAACGGGTCGTTGTTGTTATTGGTTAAATTTATTTCAAATTTACGGAGTGAAATCTTTAAAGTTTTAGATAAAGGCAAAATCTTAGTCAGAAATATTCCAATTCTAGTAAAAAGTAGAAAATGTATAGATTGAGCAACAAAGAAAGACAAATTGAAATTTTATGTTTCAAACATTTTTATGTTTTTAATAGACAAATTACATATGAAATTCGAATCTCTAGCGAAGCCAATCGTCATGGAAAGAAATGGTTACTCAACTTAAAGTTACTTTTCGTGTAATATTTCTCTATTAGAAATCATTAAGAATGATATATTAGTACAGATTTAATGATTTCTTGACTGTTGTTTATACAGATAATAATATTTAATAATTTAATTCACAACAGTCGATAAGTACAATTTATAATTTTTTATATAAATTGACTAAAATTGGTTTATTTTAAGCAATATTAAGATATAAATATTGGATCATTGTAGATTTTAGTTCATCTTATCGTTAATTACATCCATTCTATGTTAATCTTAAATTTCAAGTAAATTTATCAAACGGTGAAAAAGTGAATGTTTACAACATTCTCTTTTTCTTACTCTTCAGAAAGCGATAAACATATAACTTATTTTTAAAAAATTATATTTTTAAAAAATTGTAAGAACACGAAAATAATGTAATCAAATAATAGTGTCAAGTATGATGATATTATTATACGGGTAGATATTAACAATTATATTTTTTGTAAGATTTTCAAAATAAAACTTATAAAGTTTTTAAATGTTATCAAATCTACAGTGTTTTTCCATTTTATTTTCGAGTAATGCTTCATATAAATAATATAATATTAAATCACGTCATTCGTAAAATATAAATTTAATTCTCAGACAATTCGTTAAATGAGCTTAAAACGAAAATTTAAGTTCTCGTATTTTGATCAGATTAAATAAAATACAGAGCAAATTAAGATGGAAAACTCGAGATCTATGAATATATATATATATATATATATATATATATATATATATATATATATATATATATATATATAGGATCGTGATTTTGCGCGCTGAATTTGTCATCGCTATACAAGTCCGTATCCTGTCACGTCATTTGAAAAATTCTCGGAAATATGCACATTTACAATGACGTATAGAACTGATGTTATCACTTTCAAGCACATGAGCAGTATTGTTATGTTTTTATATTATTCCCCCTCCTACTTTTTCCCTTTTATAACAATTTTAAAGCGATCTTGTTTATTAACAGTGGAATGGTTTTCATTATATATTGATTCTGATTGCAAAGTGCCTAGAAATTTATTAAAACTTATTTTTTAAATTACATTTTTTAAATGTCATTTAAAAATGAAGAATAGTAGAAATGCAGAACAAGCTTTTAGCTATAGGAATCTGAAAAAAAAATTAATAAATAAAAATATAAATATATGAAATAATAAAGAATCAGAATGATATATTTTTTCTACTTTTAAGTATTTCTATTATAAGGCTAAGGAATTGTAATGATGAGTCAAGGTTGAGGTCAAAATAAAAAGGTTTGATTAAGCGGTAAGAAGAAAAAATCAAAATATTTTCTATGATCTTGATAGTTATTTTGTTTTATCAGAACTGTACGGTTACCGAATCAAAATATAGTTAAATATTCTTTCCAGTTTTTGATCGCATTAGCTCAGCAATTAATATTTAATTCTAATTATCTTGAAACTTTCTAAAATTATAGAGTAAATTCAGTTTTTATAGTTAAACTATGCATTAGAAAACCAGCGAATAATAATACATTGGTTAAAGGTAAAAATAAACGAAAATGTTATACAAATAAAAAAATATTTTAACGGAAAAAGAAGTGTGAAAGACAAAATCTATAGCTTTCCTATTCTTCCAGAGTAACATCAGTATTTATACTCAAATCGGAAATCTCCCGAGAATTTTTATGACTAGCCCGTCATAAATTCAGTTTTTGAAATACCCCGCCAGTGTCCTTCTTTACATATTTACGAAAACTCCTATACGACTAGCTATAGATCTCTAAATATATTCAAAAAAAAGTCCGTTTCTATATTTCTAGATAGGAAATTACGATCTGGCGTCAGTTCCGCCTTCGACTATACTTTTCTAAAGGTCGCTGAACTGAAGCGCGGTTATACCAGCGCAGTGGTACTTAATAATTTTGACACCTTTTACAGTCCGATCGTGCTGCGAATAACGTTAATGGCCACTCCTATCTAGATACTTTTAACCTATAGCATCTACTCGTAGCTGACCTGTCATTAAATAGAAACTGTCATAAGAATGGGCCATTAATCGGTTGTTTTTTCTCAAAAATTTCAGTTTCAGTGCACTTAATAGACACTCGTATCTACTATATTCTAAAAAAAATTCTCAAACATTAAAACTTGACGTTACTATAGTGATACCACTATAAATTCTGTTGGGACTTCAACAGAAATTGTGTTTTACCATATACTATTTTGCCATTTGCTCTGACTATTTATTTTACGAAGTTATTCGTTTTTTCAAGTAAAATATCTAAAACAGTAGTATTATATACGGCTTATCATTATCGATTTTTCATAAGAAAAATAGTTAAATATAATATCCAATAGCTGAGATATAATGACATTTTTCATCGCTTACAAAGATATCTCATTTAATAAGTATAATGTCGAATTAGCAACAATAAAAACGAAACAATTGATATACAAGTTCCTTACCGAAACGAAGCAGAGCAACGCGCAAATCAAATTGATCGGGTTTCCTGCCATTTTCTCTTCTTTTTTTTGACGGTGCTTCACTTATTGTGCTCCAAACGTAACTATAGGTATATATTTAGCACCGAAAAAAACGGAGGAAAAGAAGAACCAGTCGCCACCTCCTCTCGCGCGTCCCGTCGTTCACCGTTCGCCTCCTTGAACCTCTCTCTCCTTCGCATCGGCATTAGTAGCGATCGAGCCGCTGCGCGCGTACATTTTTCTCGTCCGCGACGGGCCGCCGAGCCTTGCTATAATATTACAATCGCACTGAACTTTGGAGCGCGCTTTAGCCGGAAAACGGAGAGTCCTCCCGGACATTTGCACGGCTGTAATTATTATTATTATTGTTGCAGCGTCGACGCGAGCTGCCTATTTTATATATAGACGTAAGCGCGCGCTGTGGGACCGACGCGGCGAGGGAAACCGGCACTATTATATCAGCATATAATGACGTATCGCGCGTCCGCGTTATATATTGTAAACGGAGAAGTCGGGAGAACCAGTCGGTCGGGCGGACGTCTGAGCACTGGAAAAAATATAGCTACAACAGTGCCATGCCGCCCGCGACGCGCAGCACAGCCTCTCGCCGCGCCTCCGTCGCTACGCGCGGGCGGTTATCTTTTTATAACGTCGTTAATATATAGATCGGATGCGAGATCAGATGCACGCGTCTCGGCCAATCAGGTCCAAAACGACCAGGTCTCTAACATTTTTTTTTTTATCATTAGACATTTGTTTGCGCCGAATGTTTAATTAGAATGCATAAAATCGGACGTTAAATTTTCGGGATTCAAGCAGGAAATCTGAAATAAAAAAAACTTGTCTTTATTGCAGAATAAAAAAAGGCGCTTCTTTTTTACTTAATCGCCAATCGTTTCAAAACTATTGCTTGTGTCGTAAAATAATTCTTCTTTAAAAGTTGTACAGGAGGTAATGTTTAAAATAACTACGTAGTTTAACATAATTTTAATATAAACTTTATATTGTTAAATAAATAATCTAAACGTAAAATTGGCTGTAATTCCAAGCGCTGTAAAAGTTTTTTGTACTATTGAAATTCAACAATAATGTTTTAATAGGTGCTCTTTTACATAATCAGAATTTGTGCAAAATTACGAAATATTATTTCAATATAGAGATCTATCGCCAGATTATTTATACTGGTAATGAAGTAGTGAGAAGTTTGGCATTGGTTAGCAATTTTTAAATGATGCAAATCACGTTCGCTAAAAATTGTAACCAGAAATTTTACAAAATAAAAGTCAACAGGTTAATCTATCAATGGATTTTCTTTTAAAGTCTATAAAATTTCTACTTTCGTGAAAAATAAGCGTGAATAAAAAGTATGTTCGTGTGGCGTCCGCCGCGGCTTATCTAAGTATTCGCGCGTACACATCGCGCCATCGCATACTGCGCATGCGTATATTAGCATATTCACATTACAAAGAATTGCAACTAAACCGCTCTCGATCTTAGTTGCAAAATTAAATAAGATAAGAAAAAATCTGATATTTGGACCATTCTTTGTTAATTTAACGCTATTTTTTCTAAAATTTCTAGTACTGTTAGTTATAACATAGCAATTCTCTTATAAATATATATAAGAACACGAAATTAATAAAATTATTTTAGTAATACTAAAAATTTCTCTCCTGATAAACATTAATGCAAATTACAATGTTTTCTTGAGTATTTATTATTTATCTGTATCATTTACTGTGTGCACAAATAAATATGTAATATAAATACACATATATAGTGTTGATTTACATATTACATAATTTATTGTTACATTTTTTAGACTGATACTTATTCATGACATTTTAGATATATAGTAGATATATGTATAGCTTAACTTTCTTAAAAGATTACACATTTACTTAATTTAAATATTATTATTATTTAAACTATAAATTTGACAAATATATTTGAGGTAGCGAGAAGACGTCAAATTTTCAAACCCATGATTCAGTAACTGTGTCTATGTTCAAGTAATGATCAAATAGAATTGTTATTTTATACCATCGTTATTTAAAAATAATCTAAGTGAATGTCCATTCGAATAAAAAAACAGTTAGGTATTTAGTTTCTTATTCAATTAACTTCATTTTTGACGTCTTGGAGAAAATTGGCTCTGCGGTGAGGCGAGCCTTTCCTTGTCAGTACAGTTATGCTTGGTGTTACCAAAGACAGCTTTCGACGGTGCTTTCGACAACCCTACAATACAGTCACATCCGATATTTTTGGCTGGAGATATAGCTGCTGCACGGAAACATGCCATACAGCTTACCAATATAATAGTTTGATGATGTATCCGTGATCTATATATATATATATATATATATATATATATATATATGTGTGTGTGTGTGTGTGTGTGTGCGTACGCGCGCGTATGTGTGCGAGTGTGTATGTGTGTAGATAAGGGATATATATGTCCATATCTTGTAGAGAGAACTGTTGAAGAACTTTTATTAGATGATAACTATGTCTATATAGAAGAATGCTGTGTAATCATAAGAGAAACGAATCATAAGAAAAAACTCGAAGAAATGTTTATATTATTTTAGCTGATTTCAGATTAAAATTTGTTGACGTTGTGTAAATGCATCCCTGTATTTCAATAGATTTTAATTATTTTAAGCGTGTTTTTCTTTGTTTGACGAGAATAATTATCTCTTCAACTTCTTTTATATATATATATATATATATATATATATATATATATATATATATATATATATATTCCGACAATTCTGGTTCTTTATACATACGAGTTTAACTCTATTTCTAATATTAAAATAGAAATAAAAAATAAAGTCTTAAAAATAATTATATGAGTAGTTTCTCGCATATTTACTTATTCAATATAAATAAATTCTAGAAGAAATGAGCGAATCAATTCATTCTTTTTTCACACTTACAATTTTAAAAAAAGTTATAAATTTAATATAGAATTACAAAGTATTGGACAAAAAATAGGGTAATTTTGATCATATATTTCATTTAAAATAGAAATTTATAGAAAACTTATAACAGCTGAATTTTTATATAAATTTAATACATAAATTATTAATATTTTGTTCACATTTTCTTTTAATAATGAAGTGTGAATGTTTCTATTTATATTTCTTTGCAATTCAAATTTATTCTTCTGATGAATATTAAATATATCTCTTTACATAATAGATTATAGATTAATATGTCATATTTCGTTTGATGTCCGAGAAAAATAGAGCGTTAAAAATATTACAAACCTAATGATTAAGTCAAGCAATGTTATAAAATTTTTATTAATTGTTAACTTACAAGAAACTAATATTCTTTATATTAACTATACTTCATTATGTATAACAATTCTATAAATTACTATTTTATCGTGCGCGTTCTAAATCGTGTTAGTTGAATTGTGAAAAGAACAGAGACACGAAATAAATAAATAAATAAATAAATATATATATATATATATATATATATATATATATTACTTTAAGGTAATCATCATTAGTATTCATATATGATGGTATTCAGATATTAATATAATTTTAAAAAATACAACATAAAAAATTCTTGAAAATTTCTAAAAGCAGAATAAATTTTTCTTCCTTGTATTTTCTTTTAAACAAATTTCTGATAAAGCTTCATGTTATTACATACAGCTATATTTTATGTATTTTTACACTTTGCACTACACGATCGTATATACATTAAATTTTTTTTATCTTTTATTTTCTATTTTGATGATGTAGCATAATGATGTTTATGTTATACTCAGTTCAACACCTATATATTTTTATAGTCTTTTTGCTTATTTTGTTAATCACGTGCTCTTCTATTAAAACTAAACAAAAAAGAATACTAATAAATTTTCTGACATCACAAAGTTGTACTACTATAGTCATGTGTTCTTTAACATATACTACCTTCGTTAAGGTCATATGTATTACCTTCGTTATTTGTAATAAGTAAAGAACAGGCATACTAATTTCAAATAATTAATTTAAAACATTTTCACATTGATAAATAGCATTACTAAACCTGTTATGGTAGTATCCTTATACAAAGAATATAATAATCATCTGTACTTATTCAATTGGCATACTGTTCAGACTGTTCCAGTTTTCTAACATAATTGTTGCAGATATTGTGTACTATAATTTATATTGGACTGTCTTCGGTAGTTGCATAAACTTATGTAAAGCGTTTCTTTTATAATATATAATAAGTATATTATTGACTGTACATAATTTATAAAGGAATAGTTTTAGTAACTTATGTAGCTATTTAGTATAATTATGTATTACAATAGTGGGAAATTATTATATACTTAAGAAACTATAGCTGTTTCTGTAACGAATAAATATAATCGTCCAAAACAATGTCTCGACAATAAATGTCCAAAATTTAATATTATTCTATGAACCATAATTCATTTTTATTGAATTGATTTCGGTATTCTTTTAAAGGCTTAATAAAACTCATAAAAATCAATGTTCTCCAGCGGAGAACTGTAAGTACATTTCTTCTGGTGATTATCGTTACCTCTTACAATTTTTCTATTTTTTTTAACTCTCTGCAGAGTATAAGCTTCATTATTATTTTTGTCAAATAATAATACCATCTTTTACAGTATAATTGTGCGAAAGGAGCTCATACAATTAAAGATGAAAGAGGAATAAATATACTACTGTGTACAAATATGATTAAGACTTTTCAATTCAAACTTCCCGGGTTTATTGATTCGGAAAAATGTTTTTATTTTTAAGTTGGCAGTACTGTCAGAATTATCTATGCCAAATTTCACGCAATTATCTTCATTTGTCATATAGTTACGCTTCTATTTTATGAACAAAGAAAATTTATATCTTCGGTTTTTATAATGTCTGAAATTATTCAACAAAGAAGTAGAATTAAATTTTGTACGCGAAATGAAATATCGGCCGCCGAAACGTTCAGAATGTTGCAGAAGGCCTTTGGTGAGAAGTCAATGTCAAGAGCAAGTGTTTTTGATTGGCATAAATTGTTCAAAGAATGTCGAGAATGCGTTCAAGACGGCCATATCAAAGACGACCAAGAACATGTACCGATAGGCCATACGTCGACAAAATCAAAGAATTGGTTCTGCAAAATCGTCGAATGATTACAAGAGCGCTTACTGATATTGTTGGAATTTTAAATGGCTCAGTGAACAACATTTTGAAAGACATTTTGTGCCTGAAAAGAGTGAAATCTCGATTGGTGCCAAAAACACAATTTTTTATAAAAACAGCGTCTCGTGGAGGTCTGTGAAATGATGCTTTCGATTTATCAGGACAAGATGAAACGTATAATAACTGAAGAAGATACTCAGGTCTACGCTTACGATCCAGAAACAGACGATCAATGGAGCGAATATTGTGCCAAAGGAGAACGGAGACTGAAAAAATCGTGGTGTGCTGCATCATGGATTCCTTCCAACCGGCTAAACGGTTAACAAAGAATATTCTTTGAGTGTTGAAAAGGTCAGATTTATGGAAAGACATCTCTTGCTTTTTGCATCACGATAATCATGCACCAGCTCACACTGCCTTGATTTTACGTGAACATTTCGCCAAAAATTCAACCAATATCGTCCATAACCACTGTACTCGCCTGATTTAGCACCGTGTGACTTCTGGCTGTTCATCGAACTCAAAAAACCACTTTGGGGACACGGTTTTGATTGGATTGAAGAAACAAAAGCCGATTCGAAGAAGGAACTGATGGCCGAAATAGAAGTATAAGAAATGTTTTGAAAATTGGAAAAAGCGTTGGCATAGTTGCATTGCATCCGGGGGAGGGATTATTTTGAGGGGGTGAATTATATCTAAAAGAATAAATAAAAATTTCAAAAGTTATAAATAAAGTTTTAATCATATTTGTATATAGTAGTACTTTAATAATTTTAAAGGTTCCAAATAATGAAAATACATGGCATTATAATCTAAATGCTAATCCTAATTTATAATTTTTATTTTAATGAAAAATGTTAACCTTATTATATTTTAAAGTATATCTAAGCGCTGTAGAAAATATTATAATAAAATATTTCAGTAAAATTTAATAAAAGATTTTATAAGTAGGGAAGATTTCCAAAAAGCACTGGCTTGATTTTGCTGAACATTTATATATACTTATGTATTTTAGAGTGCTGATTACGAATATATTGGTAACTTTTATTAATCATTTAATTTAAATGCTAAAAAAACATAAACATTATGGTTTTTCCAATTAAGATCCGAAAAAATTACAAATTTCAAAAATTTTTCAAAGAAATATTGTATTGATATAATTAAAATAAATTGTAATGTTATATGCATTTTTTCAGTGTAAGCGATATTGTGAGAGAAAAATTCAATAATTCTATCTCAGAATCCCTTGAAGTATCAACAGTACATGACCAAAGTGTGAAAAATTAAAGAAAAAATCAGAAGCGTTTTATACTTACCTATCCAACTTTTATACTTAGTGCAATTGATCCAGGAAAAACTATTTATAAAAAAATAACTCATAGAGTAAAAAAGATGTATTTTAAGCATACATATAAATTATTTTATTGAAAGACTTTTTGAAATTTAAATATTTTCGACATATTAGTTTTAAAAAACAATAATTTTTTATAGTTTCCGGCATGAAAATCCAATTTCTGCTAAAACTCGACTAAGATATTCATGATCAGCAGCCCAAAAACATAAGTATACAAATTTTCATTAAAATCGTAGGCTGTGGGTGCTGTTCGAATGTCTATTCAAGTAAAAATTATATACGTATTTCAAAAATAATTCATATTCGCAAAAACATGTTACTATAAAAGTAAGTGCAAATTAATTAATTTATTAAAAAAATTTTATAAGAAAAATTGAAACTAGCGCGCAAATTGGAGATCGAGAAAAAATGCATTGTATCTTTATACGTAGAAACTGATTTTGATTGTTGATAAACAAAAATTCAATTAGTACAAATGTGGTATTATCTTAAATTTACGCATATGAAGCATTCTAATTTCAAATGATAAAATAATGAAGTTAATATTTTCGTTACTACGAGCAAAAGCAAAATATGGAAGCGAACAAACGAATATAATGCTTTTGTATATTTTTAATTATAATGGTTAATTGTAAAATGTTGTGAAATGTCAATTAATAATATTTGAGACATATATAATATCAACAACTGTGTATTAAAAACTCATTAAAATATATCTAAAGTCGAACATGACGCTCATACTCATAACTTCAGCCTAATTAAAAATGTTACTGCTCTCGTTGACTGAATCCACTGCAACGTCTTTTGTGTCGAACATTATATTTTTATATGTATTACGATATGGTAAAAAGTATTTATGCTTTTGTCCATAACGCGATCGTTTACAACTCCCGCGAGCATTTTAATGAACCGTCCTCGTAAAATGCGTGTCAAGAACCAAAACTTTTTGTTTAAATTCTTCATAGAATTTTTTCCGATAGGTGAAGCGTTCAATTATATTACTTCATTAACCTTGTAACGTCGAGCGACAACAATAATCTCGTAAAAGTGAGCAGCATGGATAATAAATTCAATGTAATATCGAATTTGCTGACTTACTTACGACAAATGAACTTACGAAAAAAGTTAAAGATCGATAAGAAATTCAACTTTTATTCTAAGCAAACATCGGTATATATGTTTTTTAATAAAATTTTGTGCAACACATATGTTACATATGTTATATGATTAGCCAATCTCCTATTAGTGAAAAAGAGTTAAAATCAAAGCATATTTAATCGTGTAATTGGTAGCACACGATTCTTCTTTTATATATATATATATATATTAATATTAAAAATTATACTTCTGTCGATTGTTTGAATTAAATTAATAAATGTTTTATCGCTGTTACAGCCTTTATACTATAATATATTATAATAAAATAATGACAGTCAGATTGTCCTTGTTTATTATCACCTCCAAAGAATCTGAAATAAAACTTATTACTAAAAATAAATTAGATTAAATATTAAAAATAATAACATAATAATAATAAAAATAATAAAATATATTTTATGTTAGTGAAGAACAATCTGACTGCCCTTACCATCTTATTTTCTCATTTGGTGTCCTACGTTTCGAACCGATACGGTTCATCAGGAACAAAACTGATATTATATGTATCTATATATACGACCGTGTGTATGCGCGCGCACGTACGTAAAATTAATTAAATTTATACTACAATAAATTGTATGACAGCTTAACTTTAATATCAGTTTAAATGAGGTTTCGAAATCTCAATGACGTTTTTAAAAACTCTGACATAATACAGTTGAATTTTAGAATGTATATTTATTTTCTAAAGATTGACATCTTCAAAAACGGAACATCTATTAACTAAATACGTATTAACTAAATTAAATAAATCGAATAGTGCACTTTGTATTATAAAAAATTATATAATAATAATAATAATAATAATAATAATAATAATAATAATAATAATAATAATAATAATAATAATAATAATAATAATAATAATAATAATAATAATAATAATAATAATAATAATAATAATAATAATAATAATAATAATAATAATAATAATAATAATAATAATAATAATAATAATATTCTTTTGACTATAATAAAAGATAGGGCTTTTCGAAGGAGTGACCTGGGTCTCGCTTGGGGGTCCTCATCCCCTATAAGTCCCTCTAATAATCCCACCCAGGGGTGGTGCAGGTATGCGCGATGTCACAACCTTCACTACGTTGTCTGTAAGACAGACCAATACACAAGCATACATATACACGCACACGTGCGCGCACACACTCACACACACACGGGCGCGCGCACACACGCACGTATATGTATATACATATTATATATTATATATCATGTAGACTAGTGAGAAGGAAAACAAATTCTGAAAATAGAAAATTGAAATTCGTCCACCGGTCGTAAAATTAGGGAAAACGGAATTTATTTTCTACAGAGAAATTTTATATACAGCCTACGTAAAGCCTTTATTGCCCCCGTCAAATGCTTAGTTTGTATAAAAATTCCCAATATCGCGGCCGCTTCTAGAAGCCAGATTGAATTTTTTATGTAAATAACTCCAATTTTACTGTTCCATCGCAAGTACTTTCCTATCACCTTTTTCACTGGGAACTCATCCTCATATATATATAATCTGAAATCATCTGTAACAAAATAATTATAAGGTTCTTAAAGTTAATATTTTGCCATTCTTTGGCAACTTTCATTACTTTTATAAACGAAAAAACAATATTGTATGTCCTGTTAAAAAAAAAAATTATCGAAGAAGGTACCGACGATCAGGCATCAAAATAATGGGCATAAGCAACAAAGGTTCAAACGTTTATTGTTAAAACCATTATTTATTTTTAAAAATTTGCGTTTATATAACTATAAATTAATTAAGTAAGCTTTCAGAAAGAAATCTGATTTTGAAATATCCAAAAATGTTAACTAATAACAATCTTAAAAGAGTTCCTAATATTGAAAAATAGGTAAAATGGAAAAATCGGCGTTTCAAAAAACCGTAACTTTTAAATATGCATTTTCTATAGCACGACATTAAAAAATTTATTCCTTAAAAGGATTTATTTTTCGGTGAAAAATATTTTATGTTTTTTATTTAATTGGACAATGCTCTACTTTTATTTAATATAAAAAGACTATGGGATTCACATCGTGCGAGTTAAAATATATTCTTGCTAACGTGATAAAGTATCCTATCCCTTCTTAAAAATATTACACACCCGCACACATTCATATATATATTGAAATGTACTGTTTATGATTTAAAATACTGTTCAAAATTTGTTAAAGATTATTATTGAATAATAATTTTAATTTTAAGTAAGTACTCTTTATAAAATAATAACATATTATAAAATTAATTAATACTTTATAATTATAAATATATGAATAAGCATATTAAAAAATTGTACGTAATTATTAGCACTAAAATTGGTTAGTAGCATAAGGTTTCTTAAAATATCAGCTCTACTTGTAGATACTTCCAAACGGTACACTTCCCACTGTGCAAAATCATTTAGCCATGCGATGCGGCAAAGGAGCAGAAGAAAAGCATCCGCGCGACTAGCGTTCAGTGCTATTTCAAATGCAACTATAGTACTCTTAGTCTTAACCGCGAAGGCCAGATGGCATCAGTGAGGCAGTAATGATTTTCAAGACTCTCTCGGAGCAGTCGACTGCCAAACTTTCAGTGCAAATGTTCGCAGACAGAAAGGATCAACTGGTTTGTTAGACGTACACACACATCCGAAACCTATATATATGATTAATGTGTTGGGTCCTGCGATAAGCCAATATATATGCGGTTTGGGCAAGTGTGCGCGTGTGATGTGCTTGTGAGAGATAGGGATCACCACAGTTTTTATATATATTAAGTGTTATCGTAAAATATGGCAAGCAGTTTGGCGAACTGGATCCTGGCGATATTATTCTCCGTTCTGGTAAGAATAGCAATTTTCTCCCCTAATTTATTAATATTCATTTGAGTGCACAAATATCAGATTGATTTAATTTAACGCGAGTAACGATCTTAACATTCTTGCTATTATGAAAAAATAATAATAATAATAGGATCAATATTTATTAAAAAACAATTTCACTATCGATAAACAGTTTTTAAATATTTAATAAAATATGCATTTAATATAATACTTGGTTTGTACTGCATATATGAAAATAACGTGTTGTTGTTTCGTTATCATTAGTATTTTTTTATAGATGTCTTCCGAATGACAATAAACTCGTATATTAATTCATTTATTAAATAATGGTATGCCTTTCCTCAATAACTCATATTGATATAATATTATCTATATACAACGTAAGTGATTTAAATCAACAAAAATAATAAGTAAAGATGAAGATATAAATATACTTTTGTATAAATGTATAAAATGCTTTACCCACTATCTAATTAACAAATTTATGGTAATTTTCAAATCTATTTCAAAACTTTTATATTATTTATGAAAAAAATACAATTTTAATATATTCTTCTTTAATAAGTTTTAATATACAGTTAGTTTTTTTAACGCGCAAACTATTATTCTTTAAAATATCTTCAAAGCTTGAAAAATTTTAATAAATCTGATCCTTTAGGGAAGTTAAAAATTTTGTTAAATAAATAAATACTTCATGAAGAATAAGAATTAAGGTTGCATTAAATCATATAAGATTCTTTTAGGCTTACGGTCAATGTATTTTGCTATACTATTTTATCGTTTTTGTACATACTCTGCGTTTAAAAGCGCTTGAAGGATTCGTATAAAGCTATTTGTAACTAAATCAATTATTCATATTTCTTATAATTCTTTTCCATCACTAATGAATATTTCAAAGAATACTATTTATCAAAATGACTGGATCGAGTCCATCTTAGCGAAATTGTATTGGCTTATTCTAATGGTTCTGCAAAACCATGAATAATCAATTTAGCATCTGTAGGGAGACACTTGCAATATTTCAGTGGGCGGAGCCCTTAAATCATTAGCTTCTATAAGATTAACGCAGGATATAATTGACGACAACCCTAGTTTTATTAACGACTAAAGATCACATTTGGACAAAAGTCAGACCTAATATAAATAGGAACCTAATTACCCGTGGTTCCAACGTTGAATACAATAGGACAATATTTGAGAAAAGTAAATTTTCTATTTAATTAAAGAATTTGCCTGAACTATCTTTTGAAAAACTTTTCTATTGTTAGAGTGTATTCATTTTAAAATTTAAGTTATAAAGATATTTTAAAGTTTAAATAACTATCTTCTTTACAACTATTATCAATATTTTACATTTTTTATTTTTATCAGTTAACCCCGAAAAAGATTTATAAAAGAAAATGTGCATATAAATTAATTTTCTTTGACGATTAATTGTATACAATAAATATTTCGAAATTAAAATTAATAGTTTTTAACGGTTTAACGAAATTAAATTTTACAAGTGAAACTAAAACAAAAACGGAATGCATCCTTACCATAAAAAGGTAATTAAAATTTATAAGCTTTTCAATTTTGTCTATATATTGTATAAAGTAATTTTAAAGTAGTATAAAGGTTTTATTTTTCATTTGAAATTGAGAATATTTAAAATTTAATTATTGAAAATGATAATATATATTAAAAAAAGAATAATTTTGAATTGAATATATATAATCTGAATAAATTTCAATTTTAATGACAAAATTATTTTAATTTATAAATATGCGTATTAGATAGAAAAATTCTCAAAAACTGATTTCACAAATTTACACATATTCAAATTGTTATTAGTAATTTCATTTGTGTTTGTAGATTGCAAAAGGAGCCAAGACTTTGCCACGAAAGTCGAATTTAGATATTCCGTTCAGAAATACCTCTTTTTTAGAGAATAGTTATAGTACTTCACAAAGAAAAACTTTCCACCGAGATTCTTACTGTAAGTATAAATGTTTATTTTTCTAAATTTATAGTTAGGATTAAAAACATTGTAAAATATTGAAAATGATTTTCCAATACAAATGATAATTTGTTATAATTAAACATATATGAAAATTAAAGTTTTGTTCAAAGATTATTATTAATTAATTATATTATTTAATTTTTTTTTAATTTTATACAGAATCATCAAAGTTTTTAAATAAGCATGTCAATGTACAACATTATTTAATTAATGCATTAGTAGAATAATTTTTTTATTTTAAGTTTTAATAATAATATTTGTGAGACAGAAATTATTTAATATTATTGTATTTATTCGCTTTATTTTGAAAAAAGAAAACAATTTTTAAGTAATGAAATTTTATACATTTCAACTAATATATATATATATATATTAAAATATTATTTAATAGCTCAGAAAGCAGAAGTCACGAGTAGAAGGTCGAATAGCAAGATCATTTTTCCGCGCGAAGACTCGGATCGTGATCATCAACCTTACTTAGTATTGCCGAAGCCGTCTTGTAACAATTACACATTTTGTGAAGATGCAAAAGATTATCCGGATCAAGTGGTAGAAAGAGCAATAAAGATGAACAAGAACTTTAATCTGTTGTCTGGAGCAGATTTAGTATGGTTACCTAATATAAAATTTATTATACTATTTTAACTATTATATATATATATATATATATATATATATATATATATATATATAATTAAGCCAATATTTCACCTCATCCGCGCGCCGTGACAAGAATCACGCTATAGATATCTCGTCTAAGTATATCTGTGTACACGGTGCTATTAAAAACCTAAAGTTAAAAAATTAGCAATAATATTGAATTGTCATAATTGGGTTTCATCGGGTTTGTTGAAATAGCAGGAATATAAAAAGATTTGAACGTTTATGTTTATAAATACATAGCATTTTGTATTATTTTATAGATATAGAAATTATTAATTTTAAAAGATATTATAAAGAACTTAAAAATGCAATGATAATATAGTAAAATAACCATTGTACATTTTCAGCTATTTTGAAGAATCAGATAGCATGATTTATTTCCCACGGATTTCATTGAAACAAAAATTACATAAAAACTGTTACATATAAAAATAATCAAAATGGAAATTAAGAAATTATTCTCTTCTATTTTCTTATTTAATGTTAATTAACAAGACAATTTTCCTAAATCAATAAAAAAAATTTTTTAGGTACCTAACGTAGTACATAGAGTTAATTCACTGCCAGAAGATACCTCATTATGTGAATCTTATGTAAGTTGAATAATTTTAATATTAAACATAACATAATATAAGATATCTTTTATTTATTTATTTATGTATTTATTTATTTATTTATTATATATATTTATTATTTATTTATTATATCTTTTATTTATTTTTCAATCGTATTGATGTACAAGTTCATTAACAAAATTTAATGAAAATCGCATCGTTGGCATTAAATAAATTTATTATTTTAACTAATATATTGTATTATAAAAACTGTAAGACCAATAAAAATATTTATTAATTTAATATTATAAAATATTTATCAAATATCACAATAAAATATTTTAATAAAAGTGAAAAAAGCATTTTAAAATAAATTATTATATACAATTTTATGAATAGTATTGGAAATATTTTTATAATTTAAATATATAATTTAGAAGATTTCTCAAATATTTTTCTCTGATAATTGAGACAAAATTTAAAAATATTAAATATCTTAAAAATTAGATTTTAAAAGATTTTAAAATATTACCATTAAATATTTAATAAATTTAATGTACCTCTAGATGTCGATTATGTTTTTCAGCGTATAATTAATAGCTGTAGTATAATTTGGTCAATATATATTCCCGATAATATCATGTTTTAACAATGCAGATATCCTTAAAAAAATATTACCCTTCCGTTTTTTCCTTACAGTCTTCGATTTTTATTAGATGAAAATGACTAATTTCACTTTTATTAAAAAATGATATGTGCGTTCTTTAGATCACTTTTAAGATTTTAATTATCTAAATGTTATAAATATAGTTGAAAACAGTACAAATGTTTTATAACGTTTTTATATTTGAGGATATTCATATTTTTCGGAAAAAATTCGAAATAATGTTTCAAAATATTTGAAAGAAATGTTTCATAAAATTTTTAAAGTAGCTTAAACATATTATTATGAAATGTTTCAAAATATTTTTTATATGAACATTGTTGATTTATTCCTGCGATAATGCATTTCTATATTTCTAAAAGATATTTACAATACTCCTCTAATAATTGCTTTTAGGAAATAAAATATTTTTGAAATATTCTTGTGGTATTGGAAAAGTCATATCTCACAATGTCATTTTTCAAATATAACCAATATATATATATATATATATGAGAATTATAAAATTAAAGTTTTTTTTATGTTATTTAATGTCGCTCTATTTATGCTTCCATATATCGGTGCTAATTAGCGACGGAGGTCCACGATGTGTTTGTAAACAAAGCACATGTAAATTATTATAGAGGTGCTTGTGTCAAATAAAATTAAAGTATCATTTAATTCTTAAGGATCAATGCCATCATTATTAAATATTTTGCTATTAGGTTTTAATATCTATGATGGAATTAGTATTTTAAACTATTAACGATATTTAAAATTGAATTGATCAATGAAGAAACGATTGATCAATGTTAGCTAATATTAAATGTAATTTTGGGCTAATCGCGGGATTACTGTTGTACAGGAAAAAGTGGTGTATCCGAAAGTTGCACAGAGTAAAGATAAGGAATGGCTGTTTGTCGTAAATCAGGGAGATTTCAAACAAGGAGTACGAGTTGAAATATGTGGGTGAGTTACTATATCTTGTCATGCCATTATTTGATTATATTTTCTTTTTCTCTTTTTAATTATTGATATAAAATTACCTTAAAATTTCTTCATAATTGATCACTACCAACTAAATGTTGTATTGAATAGTGTTAACAAATATATATATATATATATGTGTGTGTGTGTGTGTGTGTGTGTGTGTGTGTGTGTGTGTGTGTGTGTGTGTGTGTGTGTATGTTACATTTCGGCTATCGATGAGTCACAATTATCGAGAATGAAAAACAGAATAACGTTATAATATTATAATAAATTATCATTGGCTGAAATAAATTTATAATTTAAAATGATACCCTAGATTATCACAGGTATTCAGTTTAATTAGTTACCACACTGCTCAAACTTAAACACACATCATTTTATATGAATGTATTATATTGTTTGTGCCTAAAATTTATTGAAATTCTTGTGAAAACATACATGTAGGTGTATCTCATCTCAGTGATATATGCGCGAAATTGATTTGACATCCGAATTGATCAAAATACTGTAGTGCTAATAAAGGTAATAATATGTGTGAGTTATATAAGCAGTGTGATATTAGAGTTTGTAGGTGGATATTATTATTCCAGTTTGTCTATGAATATTGCAATCGTTCAAGTGAAATTGAATCATTTAAAAAAATTCTTATTTGAATTTTCTATTTTCATTATATAATATGTCAAAATATTTATTTATTATTCGTTATGAATTAATTATTTACTTTCTATATCTTTTTTTAATTTATATAATGTGCCAATAGAGTCAAACAACATTTTTCTTCCATGGAGATGGAAACTATATATTTTGTTAAATTATTTAATTATTCTGCATTTTGTTGTTTTCTTAATTGGAAATTCACTAAATAAATAGATGTTTGTAACATACTCTAGTTGTTCCTTCACTATATCTTGAACTATAATAAAGAATGTATAAAATAATTTTTTGTATTATATTGTACATTTTATTTATTAAACATTTTTGAACTTATTCTTTCAGTAATGAAAACAGCGAATGCAACTTAATAGAAGGTTTTGCAGAAGGCTACCAAACTTTTTGCAAGCAGAAGTACATTTACAGGCAATTAGCTGCTGTTACACCGAAAGGTCAGATCAAATTAGAGATGTTTCGATTTCCAGCCAGTTGCTGTTGCCATGTCAAATTTACTGGCGACCTTCTATTTCGTATGAATAGCCGCAGCTCAGTTCATAGAACTGGCATACTGTCAGGCCGTAAAAATGATAAGGTATAATAATAAAAGTCACCGATACCTCTACAAGAATCGCCGCCAAATGGAGTATACAGGACAATCCACAAAGCCGAAAAACTTGGTAAAACGAAATGAATAAAATTGTTATTGTTTAAAAAAAAAAAAAAAAAATGAATTGAATTCATAAAATAAAAGACACTTTATACAGAAAAAAGATGTGATTTGATAAGAAGGAATAGTGTAAATTATTTGTTAAAGACTAGCTCCATGCTTAATCTTTTTATCGACTATTTCTACCTGTGAAAGTCAATTTGATAAATTTGTATCCAAAAAATGATTAAAAAATAAAAAAGAAAATAGTCTATAAAAATTACTTTAACAGCTACATAATTAAAAAACCATATTTAGTAACATGTCCACACGAATTTTCAGGTCTTATGTGATCATTAAAAGTTACTTTTACAACCTCATGACTAAAATAACTAATTACAGCTATAACATTTTATTTTTATGATTCGTTCTTTGTTACTCAGACACTATAAGATAAATGACACAAATTTCTAGAATTAGTAATTGAATAAATTCACGCTAAAATTATTACAATTAATTATTTAAATGCAACTAATATTAGTTGATTAGTTTTTTTTAAATTATCATTTATTTTAATGAGATCATAAATTCATAGGTGTCATCTTCACCTTGTATTGTAAATAGAAATTATATGCATATTTATTTATTATAGACTATAAAAATTTTATGAAAATTTACTTTGTGTGCTTTTTATTTATATTATTTATATTATTTACGCTTTACTGCCACATTAATCAATCTTACATTGGCAAACACTAATGTAAGATTGGTTAAAAATATAAATAATAATGACTTTTACCAACTTTTATGATATATATTTTAATATTAACCGTCATTTCAATTTTAAAACTGTAATATTTCCAATTTGCGTAGTGTAAAATATCTTAAGTTATTGAATTTCTATTTTGATAACGAAGGGTAATTTTTGAAAAATTAAAGTTATTAGTATTTATATTTTTTTAGAATAAACTTGAAGAGAATCGATATGTCATCGATTATCCTTATGAATGAAAGTGATTTATTTTATTTCATTATATTGGTCCTATTAATTAAAGAAATAGTATATTTAATGGCTTATGATGCAGAAATTACAGTAGATTATTTATCGCACGAGAGGGTTTACGTCTGAGCGAAGCTAAGTAAGTAAATCTCACAAGGCGAATAATTGATTTGTATACTGGTATTCGGTAGTATTGAACAATATTTTACATTATAATCGTCCAGAAATCATGATCAAATTGTTTTGAGGTTGAGATAATTATATATATATATATATATATATATATATATATATATATGTAAGTATTTAATGTCGCTTTATTTATGCTTCCAAATACTGGTAAACAGAAGTCTACGATTTGTTTGTAAATAAATCATATGTAAATTTTTACAGCGATACTTGTGCCAATCGGTTGAGATCGGTACTTGAACTTGGATAATCGAATTACTAGTCCTTCACTCTATCGATCGAGCCATTCTAGACCTCTATAATTATATTATATTTGTGACATAGGGGAAGAGTGTTATAAATTTTATTTAGATCTACCTATATATATATATATATATATCAGGGCATTTTAGAAAGATCTACATTATATTTTGTATCAAATCGTAATAAGATTATAAAGTAATATAATTACTTTACTGTACTGTAAAATTATTTTCAATATTACAGAAAGGTTTTCATAGCATATCTTGTAACATTGCTCTAACAGTAGCGTTTTCCAATAATTTGTTGAAGTTGTTATTTTTTTCCCATATTCTGATTGAAAGTTTTTACTCTACCCCTTATTTATCTGAACTGCGTGCTAAGAATACTCTGAACACAACGGCAGGGATTAAAAGATAGTTTTCTTTACCCGTCAAAATAAAGCAAGAGTGAAAGTCGGAATTTTTCAGCTAGATGATAGTAAATTAGTATATTACACACCGAGACACCAAAATTATTCGTGGTTCATATATATATATATATACCACTTTTGGGGACGGAAATGAAACTTATTGAACCTTCGCCTCTTGCTGCATAATCTACTACTTACGAAATTCTGGCTAAAATTTCCGACTTCGACCTCCTGTCTCTATATTTGTTCAAGACATAAAGGAGCGCCGTCGCGCCTCGAGTGCAAGGATTGTATATTTTGTGTATATTAAGAAAAGAATTTATTAGATTGAAGAAAATATTGTTCTTAAAAATAATTTCATTGTATAAAGAAAATATATATTTCACTTCGGAAAATGTTTCTTGACTTAAATAAATATATACTTAAAGTTCATTATTTTTCATTTAAAAACCTACGTACAATAATAAAATAATTTTATACAACATTTTAATGTTCAATTTAAAAAATATTTATTAAAATTTAATAAGAAATGTAATAATGTTATAAATTGCATTTATTTAAATAAGTTATTGAACAAAAGTGTGGCATATTTATTTAAATGAAGTGCATATTATTTCGAATGTAAAAACATTCACGAATACCAATGAATAAATACCGTTTGAAATATCAAATAAAATTAAATGATGAAACTATACAAAACCCGGCCAGCCTGTGTAATCGACGCGAAAACGAAATATTCAAGGTCATGCTCTTCATATGATGGGATCAAAAGGGTATCATATACTAAGATTTGCTTTCGAATCTTCAAAACATCAAAGGACAAATGCATCCAACTCAACTTATTCGTTTGAAGCGAACATTGCAGGAAAAACGGCCAGAATATGAGACCAAATATGAGTCTGTCATTTTTCATCACAATAACTCTCGGCTAGTTGTTGTGGTTTCAGTTAGAAACTCTTTGGGGAATAGTGGATGGAAAATTTTTCCTCACCCGCCTTACAGTCTGGTATTACAGATTTGGCACCATTTGATAACCAGTTGTTTCGATGGTAGAGGAAATGAAAATTGGTTCGATAGGTTCAAAAGACGAGAAATTGTTTCCTTCCGGAATTCCTAAATTCTCAGAAACATTGGAAAAAGTTATAGCTTCTGATGAACGCTACTTTGAATAAAGCAGCAAATCTTGGCAGATTGTCGCAGGCAATGTTATGGGTATCTTTCCCAATAATACTATAAAGGATTAGGCTCCGTAGAAGGCAAATGTTCAAATATATATATATATAAATATATATATATATATAAATATATATATATATATAAATATATATATATATATATAATATATATATATATATATATATATATATACATGTGTGTGTATATATATATATATATATGTATATATATATATATATATATATGTGTGTGTGTGTGTGTATATAATTAAAAGGTTCTTATATTGTAATTATAATTGACCAAAGACTTTATAAAATAGAAAAATAATAACAACAAAGATAACAAATTTAACAAATACTTTAAACAAATTTATTTTATAAAAGAAGACTACAAACGAACCTTAGAAAGCCAGCGAACGCGTCGCGCTTATACAGACGTATACTTACTCATAAAGTAGGTTTCCCGAAATTTAGCGATAAGATAATAATCCAACCGCGCGAGATCTCGAATGGTTTTGTCTCACAGCCTTGCGGCCCGGAAAGAAATCCAAACTTTGTGGATATGTGTCTCTTCATTTCGTAGAGATTCAATTTGTTCAGCTTTCGAAAATAACCAGATCATTGGACATGTAAATGTATGTACAGGAAAGTACAGCTTTTGAAAACCTAGGTTTTCCGGGCAGGGCATCGGATCTCTCAAGTACATACATTCACCTAGAAATGAAACGGCATTTTGCAGTCACAGCACTTTGTTTTACAAAACTTCTCGAAATCAATATAATTTATTATATTTTGGATATTAGGTTCGATTATTTGAAACGACGTTATATACTGCCTGTTTAAATTCTCCTGAGTTGGTACATATAATTTCCTCTGACTTTCTTTACATACATATTACGCTTATTTATCCCGATGATTTTTTATTGAAATTATAATGATTCAATTAAATAAAATATAGTGGAATAAATAAAATTAAATTTAAATTTCTTACTACATTTTATTCATGTCAATTTATACTTTTCGAACTCTCGCGTTTCATCTTAGGTAATACTATTCCTTTAAACGCAAGGTAATATAATCTACAGATTACTATATTCTAATATAACGCTACAAAATAATATAATCATTCTCCATTTTATTAATCTTACTAAGGCATATTTTATTGGTTTATTCTACAAGACACACTGTTTAACAAATTAAATTATTTACCACGAACTGATGCATCGAATTTGATATAGACGATTGATATATAATAACGATATATATAACGATTGTAATATATAGACGATTGATATATATAACGACCTATTGATATATAATTAACGAGAACTTTATACAATACAATATAAAAAGCACATACTATCTTTCAGATGGAAGATCGTAAAATTATCGAAATATTGTAATAAGTATAAATACAAGTTACAAAGTTAATCGTAACAGTCAGTAACAGTAATTTTCAAAGAAAAATATTATTACTTTATAATTGTTTAATCTTTTCGATAGCGTAGATAGAAAACTAATGAATGTTAATGGTGATGATAATGAACGCGCAATGTTTGTGCGCATCCTTATATACCTGTCGGCTCCACCTTTTATCAGCACGTGGAAGTTTTCATTCGAGCATTTCGGTAAATCAGAGAGAGAGAGAGAGAGAGAGAGAGAGAGAGAGAGAGAGAGAGAGAGAGAGAGAGAGAGAGAGAGAGAGAGAGAGAGAGAGCGAGAGAGATAATGCTAAAAGCGAGCGTTTTCGTCTCAATGATAATATATTCCGCACAATGATTCACTCGCTGCATTCCTTCCAGCGAAAATGGCCTATGCTCGACCTAAAGATCTTACCGAATACGCTAGAATCTATATATCCCGAGACCAAGTTTCGCAGTGGCTCAAACAGCCTTGAGGTACACGAAAAAACCTCGAGCTAGAGACTTAACAGCCGTGATCGTCAAGCTAATCATGCTGAGCGAGTTGCCAGCTAGTTCATTTTCTCAATTCTTTATTATTGAATTACTCTTGTTTAGTAATTATACGGAAACACGCTCGACATTGTTTAGAGTTTGCTTTTTTTATTCATAATTTTACTTTAAATATAGAAAAATTTGAAATACCTATCATTTAGAAATAGTATACGCTTTAACTGATTGTTTACATTTATAACATTCTATTTAATACTAATTAATGCATTTCCTTTAGAAACATATTATAAGAATTTTTATTTCGATTCTCATTTATATAATATTATGCCACACAAAATATTTTATTTAATTTTTGTTTTGTTTTTAAGAAAATTAACTCAAACAATCAAAATTCTTACTAAATGCAAGATTACAAACTTTACTATCAGTGCATGTTTCATGTATCTAAGTCTCATACAACTACATAAACTGTAGTAAATTTAACATATAAGTTAATTATTTTAAAGTTTGCATAAGTATCATTTTTCTTTTCTTTATCGCTGGTTTCATTGTTATTTTTAATACAACCTATAAGTGTGAAAATGAAAAACAAATGGTTGAAAAACATCAAGTATAAGTCTTTTTATAAGTATCAATACAAGTGAATGTCGACGATGCAAATAAGAAGAAATTCATTTTTGTACTATGAAGCATTGAACTATGTGAATGTATTGTTACGGATAGAAGGATTAATCATTCAGTTTAAATTTAAAAAAATATATATACTAATACTGTATAACATTTTTTTGTGCAACGATATATTTTCATTAAAACTATATAATGAGAAATTAAATATTATTATTAACGATTTTAAATGTTTAATATGCAAGTTTATTTTAAAAGTTTCTTTATGTTTGTTATGTTCTCGATTAATATGCGATACTGCAACATATTGTGCTTAAAATACAATTGTATAAATTGTAATTAGACATAATGAGCGAGTATAATGTAAAGCAGAAACGAGAAAAGTTTTAAATTCGGTCAAAGAAAATATGGAATACGCGTAGAACGAATTAAAGGTTAACGCTATTTAATAATAAACCAGGGATCGCGAGCGAACTCTCGTTAAAGACCAACATGAAGTGTACAACAGGTACACGCTTTACATGCCGTGACGGGAAAATCGAAAATGTTCCTAAAAATTAGCATTTATACGGTTACACAAATGAGCGTTCGAATACTTGCTCTGGGAAAATTTTGGGATTTTCGAAAGAGGTAAAAATGGTTATGCTTCCTAAAAGCAGTTTTCCGTGCTGTGTCGAGAAATTCGAAAAATTTCTTTAAAAGAGTTCAGTTTACAGATTTTTATTGAAAGGAAGGCGTATTCTGGCTTCGAGAAATTCTTGAGAATTTCGAAAGAAATTGACGTGCTCCGTTTACCACCTTGTGCTCAGCAGCCGTCAGGTTGCACGAGAGTTTGGGCTGCGATCACAGATTGGGGGCTGATATCATAAAATTTAACCCGAGCTAAAGGCACGAAGTCTTTATAAATAAGCTGCGCGGGCGCTTGCGAGCTCTTAACTTATCTCGTCTCTGTTCATATTGCAATAATTCTGTCCAATATCTTATTAAACTTTTTTACGGATGGATTCGAAATAAAGTAAAATAATATATTTAAAGAATGACGCCAAAATTATATGCATTGAAATGTTGCGAGCGGTAATCTAATTACACTTAATTATTTATTGTATATAATTATTATTAATTTTGTCAATTATTTTATTAATTATTATTCATTTGTGCATTACTGTGGACACATTTCACTTGTCTGTATAAATAACAAAAAGAAAAGAAGATCGTAAAATCATCTCCATTGCAAGCATGGCTAATAAAACTGCGTGAAAACGCTTGAGCGGCGCTCTTTTCCTTCAGCCATCGAAATCTCAGCGTTTTTATATCTGTATTAACATATTATTTAGATTCAGTTTTTAAATATTATAGAATTTATTATTTATTGTTGAATGCTTTGTTTAATTAAAATCCCACTAAAATATTAGTTTGATACAAAATATTATAACTTACAAGATTAAATTATTATTTTTATGAAAGACTATTACATTAGATAAACAATCATTTTGATGAATAATTTATAAATGTACAATAGTAATAAATACACCGGTATAAGCCGTTATTAGTATATTCACATGTTCAGAATTGGATTGACGTATGTGATTGCTTCGGGGCCTAAATCTATAGATGAGACTTCTTTAATAATTTATTATTTTAAAACTCTTTAACATTTAATTTCTCGAAATTAAAAAAAATGAATCGCAATTTGCAATACATATCGAACTAATTTGAATATTGGCTGTAAATTTCCAGCGGTTGTCAAAAGATGGCGTCACCAGTGGATCTATTTTATAACTATCTATTTGTAAAACGCAGAATGTGGAATGTCAGGTGTAGAGTAGAAAACATGACCCTATTTTATTTCATTTTTCTGAAACTTATTTAGTCACAATTTATTTTTTTCAAGTAAGAAAATTTACTACAGTCTTTTTGAGCATATGTTTCGATATGTTGTTTTCATATAACATCGAACTCAGAAATCAGCTATACGATTCCAAGATAGTTTAGTATTCTGGTGAAAATAGATTACTTCATCCGTATAATGAAACGGTAATCCTCGTTTTGTTATAGATTGCTGCTGTGTCGATGCCAGAATTGTGTAACTTATAATCAAGATACAATGATGATTTTCTTGAAACCAAATGACTTTATCTATTTTGTCTCATTTGGATAATTCATTTGTTATAAAAGTATTGTATTGATCATATAATAATATTTTAGGTATACAACGAAAACTTGTACCGATAGACGGGAAAAACATCAACAAAAATTTTTTAAATACTTTAATTGTGCTTTTGTTGTACTTTTGTCGACTGCTTATATACACATTAATAAACATTTTCATTGGTTTTACAGTCCAATTAAGTAAATCGAATATAATACGTAATAATATCAATATATATATTTATATTAATATTAATACATCAATACAAAAAATAATAAAAATAAAAAATTAAAATTAAAAATTATAATATCAGTCAGACTATCTTTGTATAAAAGCACCCCCGTAGACTAATCTGAAAATAAAAATATTAGCTCAAAAAAATTTTATGTTAGTAAAGTGCATTCTGACTGTCCCCACCACCCTTACCTAATTGAAGACGTAGTCCGACGTTTCGAACTCGCTACGGCTCCTCATCAAAGACTAAACTAAACCTTAGATTCTAATCTATATATATCCTATTTCCAGTACCAAATTTAGTAAATTAAATATAAAATCCCCCTTTACACAAAATGTTCAAGACCAATAACTTTAATAAGGAATGGTAAATGTTATCTAATTTACTAGACTCTAACATTAAATTCACATTATTTTGATTCTTGGAAATGTGAATACTTTCAAGACTCTCTTTTTTATACTTATTATTAATACCATGCTCTAAAATATCCACATTCACAAAATCAAAAGAATGTAGAAACTTTAAACAATGCTCCTTTAAACCGGAAGTAATATATGAACTACGTAAATTATATTTATGTTCATAAATTCTCTTTTTTAAATGTCTACCTGTTTGTACAATGTAATATTTATTACAATTCATACTATTGATTTTGTAAACAACTTCAGACTTTAAACATAGATCATCCTTATCTTTACAATTATTAAACAACTTATTTAAATTATTGCTATTTTTAAAGTAAACTTGAATGTTATATTCCCGAAAATTTCTTTTAATTCTTTCAAATAATTCTCTAACAAATTGCAAGACAATAATTTTGCCTCTGTTCACATCAATTCGTGCCTTATGTCTATTTTCGGTATTTTAAATGTCAAACAATCTCTCAGCAATTAATTTATTATTAAATCCAATTGGATATCCATTATTAATAAAAGTTTCTCTTAGTATCTGTAAATTATTTTGTCTAAAATCTTTATGTGACAATTTTATTGTTCTGTCAAGGACACCTTTCACTGCTCCAATTTTGTTTCCGAATTGGTAGTGTGAATTAAAATCTAAAAACCTACCTGATTAAGTAGGTTTTCTATACCAATTAAGCTTCATATTATTATCACAATATTTAATGACATTAATGTCCAGAAAACTCAACTGATTATTGATTTCCATCTCCCTTGTAAATTTAATTTGTCATGTACAGAATTAAAAACATCCACCATTTCAACCCCAAAAATTTTTTATGAAGGACGAAAATTATGATCAGAACTTCTCGATGTCTCATGATTGGTAAATTTATCTCTTAATATTAAGAAGCAACGACAATCTTTATACTAAGGAATAAATCGAGAAATTTTCATATGTTTGATACCTATATCGTCATCTATTTTATCTGCCTTAAATATTAATTTGCTTACATTTCACTTCATCTAAAAAAAAAAAGATAATGTAAAACCTTTGGACGAATTTAACTACTATTAAGTTTCATAATAAATAACCTTATATATATTATTTCATTGGAAGCACGAAAACAAGTTTTTATCGAGAAAAGAATACTTAAATTTGGCATTTTAAGTTCAAATGTTGCCTTAAGCGTTTTTTTTTGAATATTTAAAATGATATTTCTGAATATCTAATATACCAAAAATATAATGTCGAATTTTTCAGAAATATTAATTATTTGCTATTTTACAAGTAGATAAAATTCATAGACGCCAAAATTTAATTTTTACAAAATGTGAGGTACAAAATATTAAGTTTTTTCTAATTTTTAAATGATTATTTAAACGATTTTCTACCCAGTTTTACAAAAACACCTTGAATTCGCATACTGTGCGTAAATATATAAGATAATTCATTTTTTATTTGGAGATTTATTATTGCAAGCAGGAAGGTAATCAGCACCAAGACTATCAATGTTTTAAACAAAAAGTAGAGTTTTCATTGAGTATTTAATGGTTAAATTGAAATTGATCTATATTATCCGATAAGATTGTCTATAGGAATGTATATTTACACATAGAATATGTTTTACATAGATATTATTTAATTGATTAATAAATCGGTTACATTATGTTCTGTACCAAAGTCAAGACGGAGGATGCTAGTATATTATAAAAATATAGATAAGAAACTTGTTTTTTATTCTTTTGTAAAATTAAAAAAAAACGTACCTTTTTGTGATACATCACTCTTTTACAGATATTTAGGTTCTAGATAGAAAGAAGTAACAGTTATTGCAAACAAAGTAAATAATTAATTAATTATTTTCATGCTAAAATGTATTCACTCATGAGAAATTTGTTTTTTAAAGATTTTATTAGAAATATTATCTGAATTGATAACAGATATCTAAACAACAATTACACATTAATGTTAACCTACCGATGAAACTCATTATATATTCTATGTAATACATCCAGAACTATTTATTTTACCTTGTAGCTATTATGTACAGTAAGAAGAAAATATTACTAAAATAAAAGCCAATAGATAAAAGCCAAAATAGTAGAAATATTTATGAATTCTATTAAAATGATTGCTCTGATAGATATATATGTATATATATATACATATACATATATATATATATGTATAGAGAGAGAGAGAGAGAGAGAGAGAGAGAGAGAAAGAGAGAGATATATAGGCTTACATAATCTAATATTACTCAGTGTTTAAAAGCTTAAGCAGTACCCTAAACTAGTATTTTAGTAAAATGTTATCTTATAAATTCTTACTTTTCTTGGTTCTCATCTTATATTACTCTTCGGTTAATCATGGTAATAATAGTTATTCTTCTATTATTGGTTTTGAGATTTCAAAAAAATTATAAAATTATAAATTATAAAATTATATAATAAACATACGAGACATATACGTAAAATCTAACAGTAATTCTACTTATTTATTAAAAAATATAATTTTCAAAACATCTAATAATATTTACCTGACGATAAAATTTCTGCATATATAGTATGTTCCGCAGAATTATCAGTTATCCAGAATAGTGTATCTTAGATACAAAATTATAGGATAAAAATTTTAAGTAAGCGCAATCTCCGAAAACAATCTTTAACAAAGGTAAAATAGTTAAATGATTTTGATGTATTTTTCGCATATTAGTAACTTTATAACCTATAAATTTAACCACGTATTTTATAAGAATTTTATATAAAATATTTTTCTAAAATATTCCGAAATATATATAAAAAAAATAATGTAATGTAACTACAATTGAACGTAATGGACCATTCAAACAAATGGCTAAGTTCATTTCATATGTGTCCGTATAAATAACAGCATATATACTTTACAGAAAATAAAATTCTGAAAAACATTAATGAATAAATAATTTTAATAAATTTATAACTTAATTCAGAATAAAATCATTTACAAATTATTGCGTTCATTTTCACATTTATTTGTACATCCGAAACAAGTGACAAACCTAGCAGATTTTCTAAAAGTGTTGTTTTTTTTTGTTTTTTATATATAACGTCGCTCTATTTTATGGTATGTAATAAACAGGTGAATAATAAATATTAAAATGAGCACTTACGTAATACAAAATTATAATAAACAGACAATAAACAAAATACGAGGATTTAAATATTACATATTTAGATTAAAAACTTGTTACTCAAAATCTATAAAAATATATTTTACAAATCAATATATCCACGCATGGTCTCATAAAAAAATAATTATTTGGAATTATCAGTATTTTTTAGGTAAAAGATCTTCTGATATTTATTCTCCTAATTTATCATTGTTAAAATCGTTATATTTCTCAATGTGTTTCAAAATTTTAGATATATTTTGTGTAAAATATACAAGTATATGCTGTTATTTATACGGACAAATATTCAGTGAACTTAGCTATTTGTTTTAATAGTTTATTGCTTTCAATTATAATTGCGTTACATCGTTTTTTTTAAAATATATTTCGGAATATTTTGAAAAATATTTTTTCTAAAATAAGTTTTTCTAAAATACATTATTAAATTCATGGGTTGAAACGCTTTTAATACGCTAAAAATACTAATAAATAAATATTTTTGTTAATAGTATTTTTGGAGATTTAATTTCTTTTTCAAATAATTATTATTTAATGAATTCAATGAAAAGATCTACAATACAATATAATTAAGCATCTGACTATTTCATTAATCTGATTTTTAAATTCTTTAATAATATTTTTTTGTTAATATATTTCGGAATATTTTAGTAAAATATTTTATTCGATCTGCTCCTGGAAATAATGTCCTTCCAGCTAGTACTTCTACTATTACATATCCTACTGACCAAACGTCCACTGTAAATTTTATCTAAACCACTTTGTTGCTTCGTATAGAGTTATTTCATTTTCTGTTAGCCTATCTAAACGAAAATCCAAGTTGTTTAACTTAAAACCAGGTTGTTTAAAGACAAATAATTTTGATAAAATTAATTATTTTAATAATTATTTAATTTTCATTCTTTTATCAAGTAATGAAGTAGCTTGTATTGAAATATATATTAAAGCTAATAGAAACACTATAGATTCATGCATTAATACTTCTTATTCTTATTAAAATGAAAATAATTTATTTCAGTTTTTTATTTTTTTAAGTCTTGACAAACATCAGAAAATTAAAAAATATTTTTTATTGTTAATTGATTGACTTATACTTTAATAAATAAAAATAATTTTTAAGTCATTAAGTTTTGTTTTTTAAACTATTAACATCACAATATAAGCATATTGTATTACAAAATATTATTACAAAATAAAATAAGTTAAGCAAGTAAGATTTATATAATTCTTTCGAATTAAATTATACTATTCGTTAATTTTATTACACTCTGTATACTTACCCTATAAATTATTCCAGCTGAATTGACTTGTTAACATATCTAATATTTTGTGGACAACCCATTTTAGAAATTCGTGTTTAGAAGGCCAATAATAATGTAATACGAGGTCAGACATTTAAATAATGCGACAAAATTAAAAAATGGAGTATATTAAAAAATTAATGTGCATTGCTCCGATCCCCTTCAAAGTAGTCCTCTTCCGTATCTATATACTTATTCCAACGAGTTTTCCACTTTTCCTAACAATTCTGGAAAACTTTTTGTAGGACATCTCCGAGTACTCGTCACAGATTGTTGGGTGTCTTCCACGGAGTCAAAATGTCGACCTTTGACGAATTTTTTCAAATGAGGGAATAGGAAAAAGTCGCAGGGTTACATGTTCGGTGATTAAGGCGGTTGTGGTAAACTTGCAATGCCTTTAGATACCAAAAACTGAGAGACACTGAACGCACTGTGACAGAGAGCATTGTCGTGATGCAGAACCCAAGTCTTCGCAATCTCTGGACGCACTCTGAGCACTCTTTTTCGTAATTTTTCGAGCATATTGCGGTAGAATACTTGATTTACGGTTTGTCCAGATGATACAAACTCTTTGTGAACCACCCCTTTGCTGTCGAAGAAGCAAATGAACATGGTTTTCACTTTGATCTCATTCTCGCCTTCTTTGGCCTTGGCGCCCCAGGGGACAGACACTGTTGGCTTTGTCGTTTAGTTTTGGGGTCATATTGAAAGAACCAACTTTCATCACCAGTAAAACCTGATGGAGAAGAGTCGAATCACTTTCAACCTGCTCGAGACAATCTTGAGCGATGTTCATTCGGTAGCCTTTTTGTTCATCTGCAAGGTTCTTCGGTACCATCTTCGCGTACAGCTTTTTATGGCGAAATCTTCTGTTCAAATATTTCTAACTGTGTCTCGATATTAATATTCAACTCATCAGCCAACATTCGAATGGTTAGTCGCTGGTCTTGACCAAAAAGGGCGCGAACGCGCTGCGCATTCGCGTCGAATCGCACATGAATTGGACTTCCGCTCTGCGCCTCGACTTTGATACTTTCACGTAATTTTTTAAAATCGGCATGCCACCGAAGCACCCGACTACGACTCAGGGCATCATTACCATACACTTTAAGCACTTTTTCATAAGTTTCTGTCACGGTTTCGCCGAGTTTCCCGTAAAATTTTATTGCGCACCATTGCTCTAAATTTCTCGGTTCCATTTTTGTTACGTGCTCTACTTGCTCCTTGTTACAAAACACTAAACAGCTGGCGAAGAAATGATCGTACAAGATTTTCAAAGTCTCAATCGAGAGATAAGGGATCTACTATTACGGTGGCAAAGTTACAGGTTCGCAGTGTTACCACAGACCGAGAAATAAAATCGGTCGCATTACTTCATTCCCTGACCTCGAATGATGATGATGATATTAATAATGTAAACAAATTAATGTATGAGATATTTTCATTAATACAATATTGTATGATTTTAATGTATATAAATATGAAAACATTTATTTGACTTTATTGGATTACCATTTTGAAAGCTTAAAAGCTTTATATAATTATATTTGAAAGCTTAAAAGCTTTAAATAATATATATATATATATATATATATATATATATTACTTTAAATAATGAAATTACAATATTTTCTACATCATTTATTTAATTTTTAGCTTTGAAAACAGAAGAAATAATTGGCGGGTACGATGCATATCAAAGAAATTACAAATATCATGGAGCAATAGTCACAAAAGATTACGATACTGGTTCGCGTTATTTTATTTGCAATGCTGTTATTGTTGCAAACTTTTTTCTATTAGCTGCTGCTCATTGTGTAATCGACCTAGGCAATGTATTGCGCAACATACCTATGTTTGCCGTTGTGGGTTCATCAAAATTAAAAAGTAATGAACCAGCATTGAGACCAATTTCTAAAATCTGGACGATCCAGTTCGATTATAGTACACTATTAAATGACATATCAGTAATAGAGGTGAAGTAGTAAAAGCTCATACACATTTATATGATGCAATATTCCACAGTACTGTTAGAGTAATAATTAAATATGTATTATTGTAAATATCATTATTTTAGTTACAAGGAAGCTTGAAACTACAAGAAAACGACGATCTGGATAATGCGGTAATACCACAACTTTACGAAAATTTACCAGCTTCAGAGGGGCGTGTATCCGGATTTGGATATACATCTAGTATCGAAGAATTATTGCAATTACCAATTTATGATGACCCAAGTACGGATTTGCACTATGCAGCTGTTACAATTTCTTCGGACAGTGACTGCGAAAATGAGTACTCGCATACTCGGGCTATGGTTCATATATGTGGTTCAATAAAATCTGATATGCATTATGAAGTTCGAGGACTTTGCACGGTTAGTTTACGTAAAAAACTTAAATTATTTTTTTATGCCAAGTCGGGGCTACTCGATGATCCGAGTTCGTTTCCCATCATACAAAATTTATCGGAGACACTTTACAAACAGAGACTAGAGCATTTTTCGATGGTGAAAGTTTAACTTATTATATTGGTAAAAGATCAGTAAAAGAACTAACTAGTCTGTAGAATATTCATTAAGTAAAATAATAATTAAAATAAAAATTATAATTTTAAAAAATATCTCTTTATGTAATGATAACTTAAGAAACAATACATAAAACTAATGAATTACACGAATTGAACTATCGGAAATGGCACAGTAAATAATATACAATATATAATAATATATAAAAATAAAAATGAGATAATATGTAAATTAAAAATTCCAGTATGCATATCGAAAACTTGGTAAAAAATATTTCCTTTGTTGTGTACAAAACACCTTGGATTTTTCAAGTATTCAGTTTGAATAAAATTTGAAAAAAAAATTTATATAATCTATTATTATTTTTATTTTACGTATGAGGTATGTTCAATAAATAAAGCCAAATTTGAAATTACTCGGGCTACATATTATCAAATGTCGATTTCTTCTTTAATAAACTGGTATTCACGCGCCTAAATATGTTGAGAACATCGGCCATTTCGTATCATCCGATTTAAAAGAAATACAAAGAGTTACTGTTTTTAAAGAACTTGTATTAATTTTACGTAAAAACAATTGCCCTTCTACCGTGTAAATATTAACTGTAGCATTTGGCGAAGTGAAACAAATATTTACAACTGTAAATAATTTGTATACGGTAGAGACGATGACAATAATAATCTTTGTTCTGAACGTCTTAGCATGTTAGCCATAGATGAGAACGGCAAAGCTAGTAAAAAAACAAAAATAAAAGTTGAAAATCGTCATATAATGAAGAAATCTAATAAGAAATATTCCATAGATCGGAACCCAGGAGGAGCCTTGGGCAGCGCCACACGTTAGCTCTTTTCACTTAGAGCCCTCTGCCGTTTCGTACAGAATGGATCTGTCCTTCAAATATTCTCCTATGATCTAGAGTAGGTACCTAGGTACATTGAAGTCCTTTTCCAGTGCCCCTAGCATGTCTGTCCACCTAATCGAGTTGAAGGCGTTTTTGACATCAAGTGTCACCAGAAGACACAGAGGTCGGGTTAAGTGATTCCCCCGCTCCGTAGTCCTGGCCGCCTCCTGAATAGCATTTATGGTGGACCGCCCTCTCCGAAAACCATATTGCCTCTAGGAAAGGTCACCAGATGTAAAAAGCGCCGCCTGTAGGTGGGTTCTCACCAGCTTTTCCAGGAGTTTCCCGGCGGTGTCTAACATAAGGGTCTGTACGCCAACAGAGCACTAGATGGTCCCTTGCCCTTGCTTATCAGCACAAGCCTTGCCTCTTTACAGCGGGGATAAAATATTCCTGCGCAAAGGCACGAGTTGTATATGACAAACAAGAGTTCAGGATGGCTCTGTATCACCACTTTCAACACTTCCGCCGGAAGTCCGTCAGGTCCTGGTGCCTTTTTGCTCTTCAGAGAACGCACTGCTCTCTTTAGCTCCGGCCTTGTGAAAGGCGGTGTCTCAAGACCCTCGGGAACCAGGGGCTCATCCCTTCGTTTGGGATGAGTAGGGAATAGGGTATGGACGATGCCGTCCATCATTTCCGCGCTCATGGGCATGTTTTTACGGAATATGCCTAATTTGCGGACTATAATTTTGTACCCCAGTCCCCATGGATCGTTGTTCAGATCTTCGCCCAGCTTTTTTCAACATCCGTGTTTACTAGCTTTGATGGCTCGCTTTAGAGTCTTCTTCGCCTTTAGATGTTGGGCGATCTTAAGAGCGGCATCACGGTCACGTCTTTGAGCCCTTTGGGCTGGGCGACGCAGCCGCAGGCATTGCCGCCACAGCTCCGCAATTTCGTCCGTCCACCAATAAGTCGGACGGCGAGCACGACCCGCGAATTTTCAAGGCCAGGTCCGGGACGCTCTACCCGAAAGCGGTGCCACAGCCAAGACATCTGTAACAGCGCTCGACTTGGACCCACCGCTGCAATACGCAAAAGACTCATCCAATGGCCACCTTTCCAAATTCCAGTAACGGCTGGCCAGCCTCCTCAGAGAGGCTCACGAGGGCTAGTTGTTTGCCGACTTTATCTCCCTGGCAAGCCTCACCTCGAGAGGGTCAGTATAGTCCCGAAAGACGCCAAGGAGGGCTGTCTTGACTTCGTCGAGTGTTGCGCAGCCTTCCACGTCTCTGATCTCTAAGGTAGTCTTGGGGGTCAGAGCGCGAAGTGCCGCGTTTTGCCCGACGACCTCTTTGAGGGCGTTAGTAAAGCCCTCCTTGCCCTCCGCTGATCAAACTTAAACTCGAACTCGATCAGGAAATCGCCTTTTAATGTTCGGCAGATGTCCCTGATAGTGAATCCATACTGCGAGGGGTCGATCTTATGGCGGATCCCTCCAAGGATCTCCGCGTAGGTCTTCCCCTCCGCGAGCTTGAGGAGCAGCACCTCAGGCCTTGCTCTTCTCCCTATTTTACCTTTCGGTTTGATGAGGCCCTCTCCAGATTTGGTGGCCCCCTTGGCGTTTGACTTCTTTTTTTTTCTGCTTCTTTTTTTTGGTTGTTCTCTTTTCTTGCCTGGTGGGGACATTCTTCCAGCCTTGCTCAGGCTGTGGTTCGTTCCTACGATTTCATTTGGCAGCAGCGTCTTCTTCTTACTAAATATATACTAATAATAATAACAATAATAATAATAATAATAATAATAATAATAATAATAACAACTAAATAATACTTTATTCATTGATAATACTTCGAATTATATTATTGAACATTGTTTGTGATAACCAATTTAATTTGTCAAGAAGGGTATGTATAAAAACTCAAACTAGAAATTTACATAAAAAAGTTATTATAGCTAATTATATTTATGTCTATATTAGAGATTTTAAATTTTGTATCTTCTCTAACCTGAGAAATTATACTATTTTAAATAGTTTGCTTTTTAAATAGTTTCTGTTTAAAATAATTTTATATTCTTGTATAATAATTTTAATGTGGCTCAAAATATTTTTATATAAATTTAATTCAATATTTTGTACAGTATGATGATGGCGCACCTCTCGTAATGCAGGGAAAAGTTATAGGACTCGCAACTGTACCCCGTCCTGATTGCGACGATACCGGTGTCGGTAGTGTGTATACGAGAGTGTCATTTTATGAAGAGTACATTAATGCAATAATAGATGGGACTCCTTTACCAGGATCGCGGGATTATATTTTGCCTGTCTATCCGGCATTTTGAAATTGACTGATTTAATTCACAATAGAATTTTTTTATCCTCAAATCTTTTTATATAGTAACTATGTGAATAAATAAATACTTGTATTATTATCGTTAAAATAAATAACAATTTAAAGTAAGTCAACAGAGTACAAATTGTTTTGATATCTGAATTTATCTGGAAAAAGATTGTTCATTGTCGAAATTAATAATATTTGAAGAAAAAAAAGAAGTTCTATATTCACAAGGAAAGTACAAATCAATCGCAGAACCAATTTCTAATGGAAACTGAAAAATTCATTAAACTGTATATAAAAATGAAGCATTGTATAGTTTTTATAATGCAATGATTATTCGTTCCTTTAATCTTTGATTGTATTACGTTAATTAAGTTTAATTTTTTACCTTTGAACTGGTGTGTCATTTATTGAACATTTTGAAACACTATAATTTCTTCTCGTACGTTAAAAATATATTCTTTTACTACAATATAATTTATTTGTTAATGTAAAAGAGAACATCTTAGAACCATTTAGTTAAATATCTGTAAAGCTGAAAAATTGAAGAAACAGTAATAAATATATTTGGCATGTATATAAAAAGTCGTAAATTTATTATATTTATTTTACATAATTGTAATAATTTTTAAACAAAATTTAAACTATAATTGTGGTGAAAATATTGGGAAGACGAGTAGGTTCTCGAAAAAATGATTTAATTACATTTTATATTGTTAATTTTATTACAATTACAGTGTCTCACAACAGTAACAGAAAAACTCCCGGTCGCCACTCGCCGCTCGGCCTTTTAAAGCCCGCACTCTCTTCCTCCGTCGCTACAGAGTGGGGAGGGCGGTGCAATTTTCGATCGAATCACAGAAAAACATTGGCGCGTGCATTTTGCGATCGCGCTCTTCTTGTTCGCCGCTGAAGCGCGGTAAAGTTTCGGCCCTATCGTATGCGGCCGTTGACGCGCGCACTATCGAAGCCGCGCTCTGCAGGTCTACTTTGAAGAAGGCGAGGCGGGAAGTTTCTCTATTCCGCACAATGGCGAATAGCGCGTGCTCTCTTTCGCGGACAACGTTCTCAGTTTTTATTTTTCGCAGTGGCGAAAAGGCAAGGCGGTTCTGAGTCAAATTTATCTAGTTCCCCCCTTTTTTTTCTCGTGGCTCTCTCAACCTCTCGCGCATGTTACTAGTCAGTACCAAGCATTCTCGGGGGCTCCCCGCGCACACCTTACGACTCAAACGCGGAAGTTAGACTTTCTAGAGAGTACATTGTGCCATCAGAAAACCACTGTGTTTTCAATACATTTGGCTACACGTGTACGTAGGCCTCCGTACACGCGAGTTTGCAACGGCGAGAGGCAGAGCTACCCTTTTTTCCTATTTTTTACCATATATATAATCGAAATATTCATGAAAAAATTTCTTTCCTTGCATTTTCGCCTTACAAATTTTCTTTACTGGTTGGTTATTTGATACACAGAGCTTTATGAGTTTAACGTAATCAGAACGCAATATAAACGAATCATAACAACGAAAATATAAACGAAACATAACAACCTATCTTTTGTATGATAACACGCGAATATAATATTTATATCTTATTTGGGAGTCGCATATAATTAACTTGAATGAAAATTAACTTCTATAAAATCAAAAAATTAACTTATTAATAAATATTTTTTTATTGGTCTTACAGTCCAATCAATTTCAACCAAAAATAAAATAAAATAAAAATAAAAAATAATAAAATAATAAAATAATAATTTTATTGGACTGTAAGACCAATAAAAAAATATTTATTAATTTGTATATGGGCAGTCGACAGAAGTACAATTCAATTGTTTTAAAAAATTAACTTGTATAAATCTGTAGAAATAACGATATAATTTTATTAAACAATAAATTTGTATTCGGCGCATATTAAGAAACAATCCGTTACAATAATATAATAAGGATTATGTAATAGTTCTGTTAATATAGTAGTGATCAATAATATTTTTTACAGAGATATTGAACAATAAATTTTTTGTTAATCTATTAGAAGCAGTTATCTTCTAGAAATCAGAAATCTGTAATAAGTGAAATAGCGGTGAACATGAAGAACTAAAATTAATTACCGTATTAATTAACATGTCGCAATTTTTTATTGCTGAAATAAAAAAATTTTAACCTGTAGAAGGCTGACGAACTATACTTATGATATACAGATTTTAATGGAATGATCATTGACGCAGAAATAATATTACCATTTACGCATAAATGGTAATATTTTTACATTTCCAGAAAGATAATATTTCGTAGAATTTTTCATTTCATGAAATTTTATTTATAAAATGTCCATAAAAACATGTTAAGAAACTATATAATAAAAAATAAAATATACGCATCATATATTAACAAATTTCAAATTAAAGAATAATATTTCTCTGAATCTGCGTAAGATATACTTAAGATAATATACTAATAAATTTATTAAAAATTTACCATAATAAATTTAAATTTATTAGAAGTTACATATGAAATAATTTAAAAATATGTGGATATCTTAAAAGATACTCTAAACGTTGATTCTAATTAAGAATTAATAATGGTTGCTTTACATATTCATAAAGGGGATAGAATAATTAATGTACCGTATGTTTAAGGGTTGCTTATAATTCAGTATTTTAGAATTTAACATTTTAATGATATAGACCCGATGTTTTACATTAAAACAGTAACGATTTCGTTGAAATCATAGGATATCAGCTAGAACTTCCTTCAAAAACATATTTAAAATTATTACAATTTACTTAATATGAATTTAAGTATATTATAAGTACGAGTTGAAAACAAATACATGTGTTACATACAATACGTTATCATAGAAATTTTACTTTCCGCCTATATTATTGTCAGTCATGGTTTTGACAATATTGGTGCGTTGAACCGGATGATGCCACGCCGTATCCTGTCAACATTATCTTCAAAGCATTTTTATTCAACTTCTTCGTGTACTTACTTGAAAAAATTTCCGTTGTATCCTATTGAGACGATATGTATATATATTTCTATAGCTAATTTATCATCAGCATTCCGAATACATTTGAGCGTTATTATTATCATGAAAAATGGGTAGATTGAGAATAACTATTAGATTATGACCTTTGACATTGAAACTTGGTTAAAAGAAAATAGATTCAGTTACCATTTGTTTAATAACATGTACAAAATTAGAAATATAATGTGTATAAAAAGTAGAAAGAATAATTAATAAAAATAATTCCATTTGCAAAAATATTAAAGACTAGTGATGATGGACATATATTTTCATTACAATGTTAAGATTAGATTTATCAACGTATTTGATATAATGCGAAAAAATATTTATTAAGTTATTTAGTTTCTTTTTAATGATATGATATTTTTATTTTAATGATTTTTTAAATTTAAAAAAATTTTTTAATATAAATCATATGGTACAGTAATTCATTATTTATCAAAATTTGTTTTGTGAACCAGGGATTTTTGAAGGTCTTTGGTGTATCTAATATGTGGAAATATGGTTTTCATTTTCCGAAAGCGATTGCTTGTTTTAAGTAATGAAATCTTTAAGGCAAACTAGGTTTTTTCATTAAGAAGTATTCTATTTTCAAGAAACTATTGTTTGTTTGAAGTTTCATCGAAATATTTTGTACAAGAATTTTCGAATTTAAAGAGAAAAACGTCTTTAAACATTTACTTAAATTCACTAAGTTTTTTATTATTTTATTAAGTATAATAAACATTTGTTCGATGTTAGTATTTAATTTATTAAAAGACTGATTTCCTTGCACCAAAGAAGAGTTTTATATATGTATATATATGTAATATAACTAGAGGAAATACATTTCCTGCTTGCTCATGCCACTCGTTACTAAGGATAGAGGCAGTCGTACTTTACCGATTTCAATTCAAGACTTACAAGCATATCAAATATTATAGTCCGGGAGCCAGCGATATATTTTAGTAACCAATTTATCCTCGGCCAAAAATGTACTGAAGAGTGGAACGATCATCTGCTGCGGCACTTAATCTGGATGTGGCAACGCCAGGCAGCCAAACTTTGTGAAAATGTTAAAAAAATGATAAAAACCAAGTTTTATAGAATAATTTTGAGTTTAGAAAAAAATTGTTCAAACAAAAGTTGTAGATCCTATTCAAATGATTTTTTTATGTTCTATCCATTTTTGCTGTAAAGCTAATAATTATCAAGAAAAACGCGATTGATAATGAGAATTTTGAGGTACTATAATCAGAATTTAATTTTTGTAATATTTATCTATTATATTTCTCTGACAGAATGTGATACGGGCGTAAATAATTTCTATAATTTTTCAAGCACTTTTAAATGATTTTATCGCCTGCATTATAACAGTATAAGAATACCTAATTATTATAAATTAAAGAGTTGTATATATTATTGTAATAATTTATAAACTTTTCTGGAAAAGAATTCTATAATATTGAAAAAATAAACTATATGTATATAGATATGTCACTATCATATTATGGTATTTTAGTATTTTTAATTTTTTTGTAATGAAAATTTTTTGGAGCTTCGGAACATTAATGTGATACATGAAATTGGCTGCATTAATACTGAACTAGTGAAAAGCATTAAAAACTTTGTATATAATAATAAATAAATGACAGTATATGAAACATTAGATAATTAGCTGAAAATTATTGTTAATAAAATTAGAAGATCTACCTAAAATAAATTTTTTACATTCAATATATTATTACTTTAAAACTATAATTTTCTGAGCAAAATTTTAAATTAAAAAGTACTTGTAGCATGTATGATCTGATCGGTGAGGTAGATCCCTGACGTATCGACTACGACTTGGGTTGATAGCAGCCTGAAATGTTCATAATTTGCGTTTTTCTCGATATTTATTATCTTTAGAGCAAAAATAGATAGAACATAAAAAATTTGTTTCCATTAGATCTACAACTTTTGTTAGAACATTTTGAATTTGATTTTGAAAATTTTGAAAATTTTGAATTTTTTTCTAAACTCAAAATTATTTTCTAAAACATGGTGTTTATGATTTTTTTAACATTTTCAACATATTTGGGTGCCTGGCGTTGCCACATCCAGATTAATAGACGGAACGGACGATCGCTATGCTTTAGAGAACATTGAAATGAATCATTTAAACTAATTTTCGACGAGAATAAATATATAATATAAAAATACCGCTGGCTCCCCGACTATTAGAATGAAAGAGGTTTTAGGAAAAAATTCTGTAAATACATATGAAGTGGTTGGTGGTTCTTCGAACTTATAAGATTTTTATATATTTGAATTTCTTACCATATTTTTATCACGAGGTGGCTATTTATATTTTCTATGTTGCAAGTGGCTATAACATTAGTTACCTCTACTGTGGACTGCGCTTTCATATTTTATGTTCAGATGGATTCGAAAGAAAATTGATGTTATTAAATTGCGTTTGAATGAAAATGAAAAGTAGTTACTACAATAAATACGTTATCTAATATATACTAACTTTATC